>JAGFMF010011578.1:255940-287948 GCA_019455555.1 Galemys pyrenaicus | reverse complement strand
GCTCCCTGCTCTCTGTGGTGAATCCTCTCACCACCCCCACACCTCTGGCCTGTACCCCAGTGCTTGTACGCATAAATAAATAAATCTTTTAAAAAAAATGGGCAGAAGAACTAAAAATACACTTCACCAAAGAGGAAATGCAAATAGCCAACAGGTATATGAACAAAATGTTCCACATCACTTATAATCAGGGAAATGAAAAGCAAAACCACGAGATACCACCTGACACCAATGAGAATGGCACACATTAAAAAAACAGGCAATGACAAATGTTGGTGAGGATGTAGAGTAAAAAGAACTCTCCTACACTGCTGGTGGGATGCAAACTGGTCCAGTCACTATGGACAGTTGTGTGGAGGTTCCTCAAACTACTAAAATGGGGGCCCCCTGGGGGTGCTAAGGGTTAAGGCTCAGCATTATGAATCTATCAGCAGCCACTGCAGTATCAGTTCAATCCCCGGCCAGGGAGGGGACCCACATGGCACAGCAGACCTCTCTGTCTCGCCCGCTGCTCCCCTCAGCAGTGTGTTTCAGCAATTCTGCCTATTCTGCTCCCCACTCTGTCCCTGATAGGCCCTTTCATCCTCTTGCACATCTGGCCTGCACCCCAGCTCTTGTATACTAAATAAATAAATCTTTAAAAACAAACAAACGGTAAAAATGGAGCTACAGTATGACCTACCAATTCCACTTCTAAGGAATCTACTCAAAGGACACAAAAACATTAATTCAAAAGGACACCTGCATCCCTATGTTTATTGCAGCACTATTTACAATAGATGAGACATGGAAACAACCCAAATGCCCAAAATAGATGACTGGATCAGCAAGATGTGTTATATATACACAATGGAATATTATTCAACGATCAAAAACGATAAACTCATGCCATTCGCAGCAACATGGATGGAGCTGGAAGAGATTATGCTTAGTGAAATAAGTCAAAAGGAGAAAGAAAAATATTGGATAGTTTCACTTATAAGAGGAAAATAGGGGAACAAAATAAGGGTTCAGGAAAAAATAACAATAATAATTTTTAAAAAAACAATTAACAGGCAACCATAGATAGAAACACTGTGCAAGGGAGGGGGAGGGAAATGAAACAAAATAGGGGAGAGAAGAGCAAAAGGGACAATGATGATGGTTCATGGGTGAACTGGTGATGGAATTTTATGGGGTTTACACCTAAAAGAAGAAAGCAAACATTGTACAAAAATGAATAATGATGTTTTATTTATATACATACACACACGCATATAAATACAGTGCTAAGGGGAGCAGTGGGTGAGTCAGGCGTGGTCTGCTGTGCCATGTGTGGGTCAGCTCTCTTGCTGGGTATCAAACTCAGGCCATGGAGGTGAAAGTACTGAGACATTACCCCTATGCCACCAGGGAGGCTCCCAGGGAGAATTTTTGGGAGGAAAGCATGTTGAGAACGAACCAGGAGGTTGAACCTCGCTAAAAAGGTCTGCGAGATGTTCCCAGTTATAGGACTGCGGAATGAGTTGTTTTGCTGCCATTATAAACCCCTCCTCTCATGGCACCATCCTGTGGAAAGATGCTCACCCTGATGCCTTTTGCAGGGAGAAATCCAGAAGGTGCCAGCTTCCTTGTCTCTGTCCTCACGGAGTTGAGAAATCAGGACTATCTGAAGGAGGTGAGGGGCAAGTACATTTATTTCTCTCCTCTCTTCTCTTCTCTTCCTCTTCTCTTCTCTGTTCTTCTCCTGCTTTCTTCTTTCTGACCCTACTGACTTCCTCTCTCTACCTCTGACCATCCCTGTTTTGCACTTGCAGTTCCCTCTGCTGATGACCATCAGTCCCTCCCTCACCTCCTCAGCACCACTGTTACCCCTACTCTAGGAGGCCTTCCTTCACCCTCTTATCTGAAACTGCAAACTGCACACCAGACTTTTTCCCACCCATCTTTGCTCTATGTATTTTCCTAGCACTTCTCTCCTAATCTGTTAATATATATTTTGTGGAGCCTTCTTGGTGGCGCAAAGGGTTGAGCGCTGTACCGTGGGGCTTCCGCAGTCACTGCAGGGTGAGTTTTATCCCCAGACAGGGAGGGGACCCACATGGCGCAGCAGACCTCTCCTACCTCGCCTGCTGCGCCCCTCAGCAGTGTGTTTCAGTAGATCCGCCTCTTCTGCTCCTCACTCTGTCTCTGGTGAATCCTCTCACCCCTTATCCCCGTGCCTCTGGCCAGTACCCCAGCTTTTGAATGTGTAAATAAAATATTTTAAATATATATAAAAATATATTTAAGGTTAATTATATATAAATATATGTTAATTATATACACCTATAGTGTATTTGTTTCCTCCATTGTCTGCTCTTCCCCTCTAGGATGTAACCTCCAGAAGAGCAAAGGTTTTGGTCTTTTTTTGTCTGTGCCATATCCCAAGTGCCTGGCAGAGAGCCTAGCACATAGTAGGCATTGAGTAACTATCAGTTGAATGAGGGAGTGAAATAAGTCAGGTGAGACTCTTATTCAGAGCATAAATTAGCTTCCTATAACTGACAATTATCTCCTAGGGGGCATTGAACTTCTTGCAGGATGTGAGGTGGGGGGCTAAAAGCACTCTTGGGGGCCTCCCTGGTGGCTCAAGGGGTTAAATCTCAGCACTGTGAAGCATCCACAGTCACTGCAGCACGAGTTTGATCCCCGGCCAGGGGGTGACCCACATGGCACAGCAGACCTCTCCTGCCTCGCCCGCTGCTCCCCTCAGCAGTGTGTTTCAGTCAGTCTGCCTGTTCTGCTCCCTGCTCTGTCTCTGGTGAATCCTCTCACCCTCCATATCTAGCCTGTACCCCAGCTCTTATATGCACAAAGAAATCTTTGAAAAATAAAATTAAAGCATTCTTGGTTCTTGCTCAAAAGGACAGAGCCCTCGGCTGGCATCTGGGTTATTTGTGACATCACTCGCACACGGCTTCCAAATCACTGAGAAAGGTGTTTTAGGGGCCTCCCTGGTGGCGCAGTGGGTTAAGCAACGCACTATGAAGCAAACCGCAGCCGCTGCAGCATGAGTTCGATCCCTGCTGCCGGCCAGGAGGGGAACCCACATGGCGCAGCAGACCTCTCCTGCCTGGCCCGCTGCTCCCCTCAGCAGTGTACTTCTGTTCATCTGCCTGTTCTGATCCCTGCTGTCTGTGGTGAATCCTCTCACCCCCCACAACTCTGGCCTGTACCCCAGTACTTATATGCATAAATAAATGAATCTTAAAAAAAAAAAAAGGATAGGAAGAACTACATCATCAAAGATTTGTATACAAGGATATTTAAAAAAAAAAAAAAGAAAGGTGTTTTAGATGTTGGTTATAAAACTGGTAATTGCACCTAACGCAATGACTCTTATCTGTCAACTTCTCAGAGCCACTTTCACTGAGTGGACTAATTATCACTACGCTTGCATTTAGCTGTCAATCGAGTGTAAGTGTCAGAATCTAGGCGTGCTCACAGGGCCGTGTCAAGCCCAAGAATCCTACTTTGCAGCCTCATTCACTGAGAACTTCTGCACAAACTCCTTAGTAGGTAGCTTGACTTCCAACTAAAACTTTTCTTTTTAGCCGGTACCTACCATTCCTTCTACCCACAACTCTTCCCTCTTGCGAAAACTCTCAGCCATCTTCTGCTGAGCTTTGCGCTAACAGCTGACAACTCATTCTCTTCCTTCTGGATATGACTCCAATTTTCTTTATTTTTTTAAAGATGTTTTTATTTATGCATACAAGAGCTGGGGTACAGGCCAGAGGTGCGGGGGGGGGGGGTCAGAAGATCACCAGAGACAGGGTGGACACAGAACAGGCAGATCTACTGAAACACACTGCTGAGGGGAGCAGCGGGCCAGGCAGGAGAGGTCTGCTGTGCCATGTGGGTCACTCTCTGGCTGGGGATGGAACTCGTGCTGCAGTGGCTGTGGATGCCCCAGAGTGCAGTGCTTAACCCGATGCACCACCAGAGAAGCCCTGGAACTCCAATTTTCTTTTGGGGAGTCATCTGCCCCCTTTCTTGGCTCTTTCAGTCAGCCCTACTTAGGATGCTAATGCTAATAAATGCCCTTTTCTGTCCAAGTCAGTTTGGATTGGGTTTGTCACTTGTAACAGGATTTGGAGATGATCCTTTGAGACCTCAAGTGTCATTTCCCTGTGAACTGCTTGCAGTCCCTCACCCCCATTTGAGTCAGTTTCTGCAGGGCGCGCCTTCGTGTCTACACTTTCCATACTGAGCTGTGTTTCTGCCTGCCAGGCCAAGGACACACTGGGANCCCCCCCCCCCCCCCCCCCCGCTCACAGCACCAGCACCAGCACCAGGCAGTAATCACGAAGGGGTGAGTCCAAGTGCAGCAAATGAGCAACCTTGCTCTTCCCCCAGGGAAACCCGGCCTCCCTCCTTCTGGGGACAAGGCAATACTGTAATACAGGCATCCTGGTTGCCTTTTGGGGGGCCTCTCCCTCTCCTAGCATTCACAAGGACACCGGTGTTGGCAAACATATTGCTTTATTTAGTGTTTCTCTGGATTGCAGAAGTGTCAGCAGTGGGCTAAGACCCTATGTGGACCCAGAGGCAGCTGGGCAGCCCCCAGGACCTCTGGGGAAATGGGGGAAGCAGCAGAAAAAGGTGATGCCCCTGCAGCTCCTCCCAAGGCCCGCTCCTTCCCTAGGTCCCCAGGACAGGGAGGGGTAGGTCAGGGGCAGTACAGGCCCCAGATCTTTGAATTGGGGTCAACGAGTGTAGGCAGGGTGTTTGCCATCCTAAGGCATGAACTTGGCGAGAAGTACTCTTCCTACCTGGTGGCCCCCAAAGGTGATTGCTGGTCGGGGAGCCACATGCACCTCTAGACTTGAGTCTATTTCATGGGGAACCTGTCCCTGGGAGAGGCAGTGAGGTGTGCTATAGAGAGGGCTGCAGTCCTGGCTTCGTCCCAACCTGCTGGTTGACCTTGGGCAAGTCCCTTCCCTGTTTGGGTCCCTGTCTCCTGCTCTGTAACACCGAGAAACTAGACCAGATGATGTCTCAGTGTTCCAGATTCTATGTCTAAGACTCCCTCCCCCCACTCCAGGATGCCCTCAGGCTGGATGATGATATTGAGAAGGCATTTTAAGGCAGGAAGAAGGGGGCTGCCAAGGTGGTCTCAGCCCTCAGGGGATGTTGGAGTGGACTGCAACGGTACAGGCAGGCAGGTGGGCAGACAAGGTGCCAAGGGAATGAGGAGGAGAGGGTGGCCCGGGCAAGGAAGAGGGCACCAGGGCCCAAGCTACCCAACCTCTCAGCTACACTCCCTGCCCTGCTGGAGTCAGGGAAAACACATCCAGTGTGTCTTGGGTGGAAAAACAGCTTTTTTAAAAAATAGTTTCCTATAAAGCATCAAAAAATCTCAGAGAAAACCTCAGCAAAAGTTTCCTTCTTTCAAATATTTGGCATTGGCAGTGGGGCTGGCATGGCTGGCTCTGGCCCCGGCTTTCCTATTGCTATAGCCCGGCCTGGCCCACTCCTGGGGCAGCTTCCTGGGCCCCGCGGCTCCCTCACGGAGCAGTGAGCGGAGGCAGGAGTTTGTCAGTGGGCTCTGAAGTGTCCCTGGGTCCCTGTCTGGAAGCTTGAGTCTTTGGTAACTGGGAAGGGGCAGAGGGGTAAGCAAAGCACTGGGAGGTGGGAGGGGTCCAGTGGGTGCCTTCATCACCGAGAGTTCAGCCGCGGTGCCACCTGTGGGGACGGAGAGGCCCAAGCAGTGAGCGGGAAGCAGACAGGGGGTGACTCAGACACTTCTTTTCCCTGGTTAGATACAGGTAGCATCAGTCTGGGGAACACAGGGCCTCCATCCTGGACGCCCTGATCCCACAATGACAGGAACCCCTTCCTACCCGGAGCGGGCCACTTCTCCCACCCAGCATCCCCTAGTCCCCTAGGCTTCCCCTAGGCTTTACGACTCTGCACTGCGGGACTCAAACGGCCTTCTCTCCAGCCCTCAATGGGCAGTGGGATGAAGGGGCAGTTCAGTGCCCAAACACAGCCAAGGAAGCCTTGGCACCAGAGCACTACGAGAGCCCTGAGGCTGTCAGCGAGGAAGCAGGTGTTGTCTGCCAGGCCCCACTCACCACAGCCAGGTGCCCATTCTTGGCCTTGGTGATGAGCAGTTCCGAGCCAGGTGTGAAGTCAATGACACCATCCCTGCCAGGGCCCCCTGCGAACGTGATGCTGGAGGGAGGGGTGGTGAGCGTGTGAGTTCTGCCCCGTGAACATGTGCCCCCCTCTGACCCCTCCCCCCTCACCTGCCCTGGTTGATGTTGATGTTGTTCACCCGGTCAGCGCTGAGGGCCGTCTTGGTCAGTGTTTCAATCACATGGTCGCTCTGCAGAACCACATCCCCCTGGGGGGTCCAGACAGGGAGGGGTGAGGCCCTGCTCAGAGCTAGAGAACCCACCCCACTGGCCTCCTAGTCCCAAAGGGGCACCTTCTGTTTATTGTCCTCACGCTGCACATGCAGCACAAAGAGGCTGTCGCTCAGGCTGCTGACAGAGATTCCTGAGGGGAAGGGCAGAAGTCAGAGGTCAGGGCAGAGGTCAAGGGTCAGAGCACAGTCTTCCCTATGCAGCCCCTAGACTGGCTTACCGGTCAGGTTGGCATAATCAATCCTCTGCTTGACTTTGGCATCCTCTACGATGACCACGGCGTTGGGCGTCAGCAGCAGCTGCCGGGACCGGGGCTTGTAGCCCTTTCGGTCATATTTTACTACAGGCACTGCGTACTGTGGACAGAGGGCAGGGCGAGGGGCAGGCTGGAGGGACTCTGGGGTGACTCCCTCACCCTCTGCCCATGCCCTAATCCCTTCCACCCCAGCCCTCGGGAGCAGAGCTGTGCGCAGTCTCACCTGGATGGGCTCAGAGCCTAGGGCCTGCAGCACTTTGGGGCTGATCTCATCTGCACCTGCAACCCAGACGGGAACAGGGATGTTGGAGGGGAGAGGGGACTCGGATGGTGACAGCGGGCGTCAGCACTGGAAAGGCAGGAGCTCACCAAGCCGTGTGTTAATGAAGAGCCTGGGGACGCTCTGAGGGTAATTGTCCTTCTTGCCTTTGAAGATCTCGCTGGCTACTGCTTTTTGCTGCAGCTAAGGAGACAAAGGTGAGGAAGGGGGTTGTCAGAAGGGGTGGGGAACATCATGAGCTGGGCGCCAGTTGGGAACCAAGATAACCTCGTCATCCTCTTTGGTCCCAGAACCTGGAGGCTGCTGTGTGCTACCCACACTCCCATAAGCCCCTGCGGGTGGCCTGTTCTACCTTACCTCCACCCCCAACCCGACAGCGCCCTCTCCAGAACAGTCATGACAGCACCATGCGGGCCCAGGTCTGACTTTGAGGATAACTCCCCCATTAGGCCCACAAGTCCCAGAGATGCAGCTCCAACCTCAGATTTTGAGGTTGCCAAGGTACCTAACACTACCGGTTACTACAGGTTATCTGAGCTGGGCTGGTCCTTCAGTATCACCCAGTGCTGGGTTGGCACCATGACCACCAACAGAAGACACTCCATTCAGAGTGAAATGACAGGCTTCTCCACACAGGGTCTGGGCACCTCTATCAGTGCAGTGGAGCCAGCCCAGAAGACAAACTATTTACCATCCAGAATCTACTCTAGCCTTCGCTTCACCCATGTGGCCAAGCAGGGGCGGGGATCCATCTGCGGTGGCGTGGTGAGGGGTAAGTAACCCCCGGGCCATCGCTCTTCTGGTGCCCACTGTTCCCCTGACCCCGCTGGCTAGTCCACGCATGTATCCCAGTTCTCCATACCTGCTGCTTCCACTCGGGCCTGATGCTCCGGCAGTACTTCCACACCATGTTCTTCATGCACAGCTCCCGCAGAAGCTCTGAGGCCTGTGGGGAGGAGTGAGGTAGGGCGCCCACCTGGACAGCCAGGCTCCCTCCCATCTGAAGGCAAAAGGCCTACGCCCACCCCGGGGCCCACCATCCCTCCTCCGTGGCCCAGCCGAGCCCTCCTGACTATGCCTCGGGAGTGCCTCGAGGGCTCCTAAGTCAGCAGGAAGGGTCCACAGATCTCACCTCACACAAAGCAGGGGGGGGCGTGGGCCAAGAAGTGTCCAGGACGTTCCGTGGCAGCTGCCGCCTCAGGTTGAGCAAAAATGAGGTGCGCACGTGGTCCAGGAAGAAGGCATTTTCGGGGCAACGGGGTGCGTGGCGCAGGATAAAGCCACGGATGAGCCTGGTGCATCCAACAGGGGCGTGGGTGAGAAATATGGCAAGTGACCCCCACATAGCTCCTGCTCTGCACCCCCTTGCCAGTGCCCTGCTACCAACCTCCGGATTGTCTGTGCCGCCCACTTCCGCTTGGCTGCCTTCCTCCGGCCCAGCGTCCCACGCCACCACGACTGGATGCAAATGGCTGTGAAGACCACAGACCGCTGACCTCTGGCTCCCTACCCCAGTGGCCTGCCAGCCCCTCTCTCCTGTGTACCCCGGGGCACCCAAACCTGATCGCTTCACCCGGAGGAACTTCTGCCGCCAGTGGAAGCCCCTCCAGGTGGCCTGGATCTTCGTAGCTGTAGTTAAGAAAGTCAATTGGCCAGAGCTCCGAGGAAGCAGCTGGGGTGGGGGTGGGGGAAGTTGGCACTGTCAGAACTCACTAGTGGCATGAATGAGGGAGTGGCTGAACAAGCTATTGAATGAGGATAAATAAGTAAAGGGTGAATAATGACAGCGAGTAGGAGGAAGCAAAGGAATGTGGGAACGCGCTGGGAGTTTGTATGGGGCAGGACAGATGGGGGGCTTGGGCTAGGAAGGAGGCAGCTGAGTGTGGGTGTGGCAGACTTCCTGGAGGAGTCCAAGTGCAGAGACTCCTTCCCTGCTCCCAGAAGGGACACCACTGGCACAGGAAGGGTGGGGCTCTCACCCAGGCTTTGCCGCCGAACCTCCAGGGCATCCTCTGTGGCAAACAGGGTCTTGGGGAAGCGGATGAAGATCTTGGTCCTGGGAGGACGGCAGTGATCAGACCCCGGTGGCCACCCCCGCGCCCCTGAGTACCAGGCACGCACGCCACTCACCTGCCCATCTTGTACTCTTCTGGCTTGTAGCCGAGGTGCCTGACCAGCACGGCCACCCCATCCTGGGGCCGTCCTGCCCATATGGGCCATGTCTCTGGGCACAGCGACTTGTACCTGGGGACAGGAGGAGCAGAAATGCACCCAGCCCGTTCTCTGGGGGTACAAACCAGCTTTCCTGGGCACCTGATGGGTACTCCCACTCGTCCACAGAAAGCCTGAAGGTCACTATTGTTAAAGATGAGGAAAAGGCCTGTTAAAGCAGGCCTCCCTGGTGGCGCAGGGGCTAAGGTCTCAGGGCTTTCACGCTACTGCCAGCCACTGCAGCACGAGTGAGCTGACCCACACGATGCAGCAGTGTGGGTCTCCTGTCTCACCCGCTGCTCCCCTCAGCAGTGTGTTTCAGCAGATCTGCCTGTTCTGCTCCCCACTCTGTCTCTGGTGAATGCTCTCACCTCCCTGGACTCTGGCCTGTACCCCAGCACTTCATGCATAAAAAAATAAAAATTAATAATAATAATAAAGAGGAGGAAAGCAAGGTATTCTCATCTGCCTAAGGCCACAGGGCTAGAGAGTGGCAGAGAGGGAATTCACAATCGACTCTCCAGACCCTAAACTTACCCTAAAGGATAATCACAAAACTGCTATATCCTATCTGAGTCGACTGGACCCGCTCCTCGTAGACTTCTGCTACCTCGTCCGGTGACAAGCATGTGGCTGTGCGGGCTCATGACCCCTAACCAGGTCTCTGCGAGGGCAGAGCCTGGGCCGAGGGTTGGCCTGTTTTCTCTACTAAGCTTGACCGCAGGCGTGCTGCGTGGGAGGCTGCAGCTTGGAGGCTCAGCATCCCTTCTCTAACATGGGGCCAGAAATCCTTGTCCTCTCTTCCTCCCTCCCTCCCCGGGGCTGGGTTTCTACCCTCGCACCCCCTTCCCCAGGCGCTGAGCCAGGCCCCGCCCCCACCTCTGCAGGAAAGTCTCGTATTTGCGGCGGTAGGCAAAGCCGGCTCTGCGCACGCGCAGGTTCTCCATCAGCCCTAGGTACTTCACCTGGTGCCTGATCAGCACCTCGTCAAAGCGGCCTGCAGGAGGGGTAACAGGCGCGGGTTAGCGGGCTGGCGACTGGAGGGAAGGCCCAGCCCCACAATTCCAGGGGGTGGGAAGGGCCTACCGGGCTGTTTGGCGTCATTGGGCTTGATGCAGCGAATGTAGGCGGGCTCCTTAGACCTCAGGATCTCCACCAGCTGCAGGAGACTCATCTTGAACTGGGTGGCAACCTAGCGAGCCAAGGGTGAACGGAAGGTTGGCCTTACCCTCCCTGGGGCAAAGATGCTGCTCCTGCCTGTCCCTGAGGGAAAGACTGATTCGAGCCCCCACTCTTGCTTGGGCTTCTACTTCCTCCCACCACCTCTTCCTTACAATAAAGGAAGGGACCAGACTATGCCTGTGCCTATCTGCACCCCCTGTCAGGGTTAGAGACCCTAGCTTAAGAACCTCCCTCCAGTCTAAAAATCCGTGTTGTGTCCTTGCAGCCTCAATCCTACATCTCCCTTCGGCAACCACTCTTTCTAGAATTTCAGGGTCACAATCCTGGACACCTATGCGTTCAGTCATAGGTCAAGGATGTGTACGCTGCTTTGCAGGATTGCCAAGGCTCTCAGGCCTGTGGGAGAAGCAGACTCCCCAGCAAAGACTTGTAATCCATCCCATTTCCATTCAAAGATGGACAAGGATGTGTGCTGGGGTGTTCTAGGAGCAAGAAGGAGCAACCAACCCAGAGCACGAAGCTTTAAGCATGCAGGGATCCATATTGGGAGTAGGAAAAACAATCTTAGAGATAGTATCGTGAGTCACAGAAGGAAGTCTGAGTTTTATCCTGCGGGAGAGAGGGAGCCAAATAGGAACTTGGAGAGAGGGAATGACAGGAACAGATCTGGATTTTGGGATGTCTATAGCAGGTATGTGACCGATGGCTGGTAAGGGCAAACAGGAAGCCAGGAGGCCAGGGAGGATGTGGGGATGGGGCTGAGGGAAAGCTGAGTAGTCAGGCAGCAGAAATAGGCAAGATGCAATGGCTTCTTGCATGAGGGAGACAGAGAAGAGTGAAGAATCAGGGCTGCTGCACAGGTTTGGGTGCAAGGTGTGCCTTGCCGTGAATCAGGCATACAGAAGGAGCAGACCTTGGGGATAGGGCAACCAAGGGCCACTGTACTGGGGTGGGGTAGTGGGAGCTAGCTGACGGATGTGTGAATCTGCGGTCTGCTGGAGAGACCAGGGCAGGGGTGGGTGCATCCTCACGGTGAGGGAGGGGAGGTGGGTACCAAGGCCACACTAAGTACAAGGGAAGGGGGTGAGGGGCAGAGGGCAGAGTCCCCAGGCGTCAGCCCCATACAACACACTGTCTGTCTCCAACCCTTCCTGCCAGACACGTCTCAGCCTGCAGCACCCTGGCTTCTACATGCTGACCTCACTTCCTGGGACCGCCCAGGCTCTCCTCTTGCCAAATTCAACAGTTACACCTCTGCACACAGTTCACTGGCACTCTTCCCACATCTGGCCACACCTGCTTTCCCAGCCTCTCTCCTTGATGACTGCACCTGACGACCTCCTGGTTTATTGTTTTTGAATGTGTGTTGGGCTCTTTTGCTGTCTACAGTTCCACCTGACAAGCACCTACTTATCCCAAGTTATCTCACAATACTTCCCCGTCAGGAAGCCTACTGTGGCCCTCTGATGCCCTTCACTCCTTCAGGCAATTTGCTACTCCCAGTTCTAAGTTTCGAAATCACCCCGTGTACATATCTGTGCACCTCTTCGTTTTTGTATCCTGAGTGTATAGCAATGTTTGCCCCAAATGTCTTCTGGGTGAGTAAAAGCACTCATGCACCCGCAGACACAGGAGTACACACAGGCCCGTTCTTAGAGACAGGTGCACACACAGGCACACGCAGCCGAAGCAGACACAGGATGCACTGCGGGCAGCACACACAGGCACAACAAATACCCAAGCTCACGCGTACACGGCCGACTGCCGGTTCACACGGGCAGTCCATGCACACCGCCGCCCCCACGCCCCGCGCCCCCCAGCCTCCACACCGTATCTGGCCGCTTCTTGTCACTGAGCTCACTCCGCTCGAAGCACTGGTTCATGATGGGATTCTCGGAGCTGCACATGACCTGAGAGGGGCAGTACAGGGGCTCAGGGTGGTCCCTGGGGCAGGGGTCCTGTAGCGCCTGAGCCCTTCCCACTCGCCCTCCACTCCCATCTGCCTCACCTCCTTCAGATTTCTGAAGAGCAGGTCATTGTTTTTATCCAGAAACCCTGGGGGAGAGAGCAGATGTGAGATGAGGGTATCTCATTCCCCACCCCTGAGCAAATATAGCCCCAGGGTCCTCACCCGTCACACTGTAGGTCACCTCCCCCGCGTAGTGCAGGAGGCGGAACTCCCCACGGTCCAGAGATTTCCTGGTTCGCTGGTCAGCCAGCTTGTGCCTGCGGGTGACAGGGAAAGGAAACAACAGATGGCTGACCTGAACTGTGCCCTCTGCCTGCTGAGGAGACCTCGAGAGGAAGTAGGCATCTAGTAAGGGCAGGCTGTGCCAGGGCCACCCCACAACTCCTGGGCCACGTGGTAGAGAGGGAGAGCCATCGGCCTCCCTCCACAGCCTCTCCCCCACTGAGACTGCAGGAGGTCTTGGCCAGGGTCCCACAGCGCCCGAACCACTGGGGCCCTGGGTCTTGGCACCGCTGGGGCGCCCTGGGCACAGGGCTGAGCTCCCTGCCTCTGGCTTGCTGCACGACTCTGCGGGTGGAGCGCTCCCACTACATTTTAAGAACGGAATCTGTCCCAAGAGATGACTCAAGTCTTAGGCGTGTTTCTACCTTGTAGCTCATTTCGTCCTTTTTTTTTAAGATTTATTTATTCATGCATACTAGAACTGGGGTACAGGCCAGAGGTGTGGGGATGAGAGGGCTCACCAGAGACAGAGTGGGGAGCAGAACAGGCAGCTGGACTGAAATACACTGCTGAGGGGAGCAGGGGGTGAGAGAGGAGAGGTCTGCTGTGCCCTGTGGGTCATTGGACTTGTGCTCCTGTGACTGCGGATGCTTCATAGTGTAGCGCTTAACCCCTTGAGCCACCAGGGCGGCCCCCACTCTCTTTTTTTTTTTAAAGATTTATTTATTTATGCATACAAGAGCTGGGGGTACAGGCCAGAATCGCGGATGATGAGAGGATTCACCAGACAAGAGTGGGGAGCAGAACAGGCAGATTGACCAAAATACACTGCTGAGGGGAGCAGCAGGAGAGGTCTGCCGTGCCATGTGGGCCCCCTCCCTGGCCGGCGTTGCTTAACCCACTGCGCCACCAGGGAGGCCCGCGGCCCCCACTTTCATCTGTTAAGGACTATTTCAAGCAACTAACCAGAGGTAAAGACATAGATTTAAGACACCCAGCTGTTTGTGGCAGTCTTGTTACTCCAGCAGAAGCCTGGAGGCTGCCGAGGGGCAGGAAGAGGAGGGGAATCTGTGGGTCCGAGCCTCTGGAGGAAGTATTTTGAGGAAAGTGTTTTGTTTGATGATACAGGAAAATGTCCAGGATATTACATTATCCTGAGACTTATGCCCAATACGTTCTCAACTGGGGGAAACGTATAGAAAGAGGGAGGAAGGAAATGCCTTGAATTGTTAACACTGGTGACCTCTGGGTGACAGGATTTCTAGTGGCTTGCTGCACGTGTTCCAGCTTTTCTTGAACAAGCAATATTACCTTTACAGTCAAAAAAAGGTCTTTGATCTACTATTGAGCAAAGAAAGCTCAGGGCTTTGGCGTGGGACTGCCCTGGGACTGAGTCCCAGCTCTGCAACTTACTAGAGGTCTGACAACTGGGGGCAAATGACTCCACCACTCTGAGCCTCGGTGAGATGGAGGGAGCCTCGGATGCTTCTCACAGAGCTGCTGTGGCTAGCGGGGCGGGTGTGCACAAAATACACAGGAGAAGGCCGTGACCCAGATGCTCATCTCTGTCTCTCCTTTTCCCCCATTTAGGAGAATTCTTTAAATAAAAAGCAATTTCCAGATAAGGAAGCCAAAAAAATCTTCACAAGTTTCATTCTTAAAAAAGACTGGGACCTCCCTGGTGGCGCAAGTGGCTAAGGTGCGGCACTGTGAAGCATCCGCAGCCACTGCCGCACGAGTTCGATCCCCGGCCAGGGAAGTGACCCACATGGCGCGGCAGACCTCTCCTGTCTCTCCCGCTGCTCCCCTCAGCAGTGTTTCCATTGATCTGCCTGTTCTGCTTCCCACTCTGTGTCTGGTGAATCCTCTCACCTCCCTGGACTCTGGCCTGTATCCCAGCTCTTGTGTGCATAAATAAATAAACCTTTAAAAAAAAAAAAAGATTGAGGAAGCCATGCCACTTGCTTGTGGATGTACGGCATGCTGCTCTGTGCATTTCTTTCTTTCTTTCTTTTTTTTTAAAGATTTATTTATTTATGCATACAAGCACTGGGGTACAGACCAGAGATATGGGGGGGGGTGAGAGGATTCACCACAGAAAGCGGGGAGCAGAACAGGCAGATCAACGGAAGTACACTGCCGAGGGGAGCAGCGGGCACAGCAGGAGAGGTCTGCTGTGCCATGTGGGTCCCCTCCCTGGCCGGCAGCAGGGATCGAACTCGTGCTGAAGTGGCTGCAGTTTGCTTCATAGTGTGTTGCTTGACCCACTGCGCAGGAGGCCCTGCTCTGTGCATTTCTGACTGTGGGAGAATCCCAAGCTTCCACTGACTCTTCCCAGGCAGCCACGCAGCCCGACTCACGTCAAAAAGTGCGGATGGTGCTTGACTGTGTCCTCCAACTTCTCCAGGAAGGTCAGATCATTGGCTCCCCCGGGACGTAGACACTCCTCATCCTGGGGTGTGGCACAGGGTGAGGGTGGATGGGGGAAGAGGCGGGCAGCACAGAAGATGCAGGACGCTGCACCAGGAGGCACAGACGCAGTGGACGGGGCAGGTCACGGGCCTCCCACTAAGCACTCAGACCAGGCTGGCACCTCACCTCACCCTCTGACACAGCCCTGCCCTGCCCACATCCACACCCAGACTCTGTGAACAGACTTGGAAAGCAGGGAAGGGGGTCCTCCCACACAGCTCTCAGCACAAGGCCTGGGAGGAGCAGAGGGCTCACCAAAATGGAGATGATGCCCTTGAATTTCTCCTCCACCAGGTCGCAGATGATCTTGTTGTTGAAATACTGGACAGGCTCCCACTGGAGGGTAAAGGGAAAGAAAGGCATCTTCACGGGGGCCTGGCACCCCCTCCCAGGATGACCGATGCCTGCGTTTTCCACTGGGGTGTCCCCGGGGGCACACCTACAGGCTTGTACTCACCGCGATGCCCTCAGCTTCATATTCCTCCTGTTCTGACTTCAGGGTGAGCTCAATGAAGAGCTGCTGCAGCTTTTCATTGCAATAATTGATGCAGAACTGTTCAAAGCTGTGAGGGAAACAGAAGCGCCCCAGTAGCTCCAGAGGGACATAGGAGAAGGGTTGGGGGAAAAAACACGACTGGCCGCCTGAGCAGCTGAGGTCAGAATCACAGGGCAGGGCCCAGGGTGACCGAGGGAGTCACTGGCAGGAGTGAAAGAGGTAGGGAGAAGGGGGCGGGGGCCAGGATGGGGGAGATAGAAGAGAGGCGGGCAGGGCCCACCGACCTGTTGTGCTGGAACACTTCAAAGCCATAAATGTCCAGGAGCCCGAGGACCGTGGTGCTCCGCCAGCTGGGGCTCTCGGCATCCTAGGGCAGTGATTGAGCCCAGAGCGTGTGTCCCGATGTCTGCCAACCCACTGCCCCCACCCCGGGCTGGACCACCCTCCCTACTGTTGTGGAAGCTGCAAGGGCTGAGCCCTCACCTTGGAGGCCAGCGACTTGTTGATCTTCCCGACGAGCCAGGTGAAAGTGCGACTGTACACAGCCTTGGCGAGAGCATCTCGTGCGTAAGCAGCCTGTTCCAGGTTCAGCGGGCTCAGGAGCTGCCGGTGTAAGACAGGAGGTGGAACCACAGACTTCTTCGCATCCTGCACCCCCTCCTGCAGCACGCCAGGAAGCCAGGACCGCCTGCCCTCCCTGCTCCCAGCTGTCAGGGTTAGGAGGCAACAAGGTGGCCACAGCAGGGGGAGGGGGATTTAGAGATAAGCAGCCTCATTCCTGGAGGTAGGTGCCTCGGTTCCAGCCTGTCACCCTGTCCCCTGTGATGTGGGCCTCCCTGAGTCACCTGCCTCGGGTCATTCCATCCTGGTGGGAGTGGATCAGCAGAGCGGGCCAGGGGCAGGGGAGATGCCTTGGGATACCCGCTACCCTTCCCGGCCTGTAGCAAAGGTCTGGCCTCACCTCCTCTCCCTTGGCAATGATCTTCCTGTGCGTCAGGGCTTCCCGCAACATCGAGCCGTCCACGCCAAGGAGCTGCCAAGAAAGGGGGTGGCCATGGTGGGGGTGTCCTCCCCTTCACCCCGTCTTCTCTCCCTAGCCCTCTGCTCACCCCCCTCACCCTGGTCAGATACTTGAGCTGGTTCTCCGTGGTGACCTGGGCGTTGCTCTCCTCATCTGCGGCAAAGTGGATGTTGCCCAAATGCAGGACGCTGGCCACGATACTCAGCAGGTCCTGGGCGGGGCGGGGCAGACGGGAGTCAGGGGGGCAGAGAGCGCCATGGTGGCAGCCACGGACGGTCAGACAGAGCAGGGAATAGGTGGTGACGCGACGGGATGGAGAGGCGAAGGGAAGTGTACGTGGAAATGGGTTGTGAAAGTGGCCCGAGATTTTCAGGTTGTCATCCTCAGCAGAGGCCTCACCTCCACTTCCTCCTCAGTGAAGTCAATGACCGCCAGAGCCTTCCTAACGACCTTCCAGTCGCTCTTGTCATTGATGGAGGAGACTTTGGCACACTGGCCCTGGAGAAAGGTCAGAGCTGGATGACCAGCCCCGGCACTGTGCTCCCCGGGGAGCCCTGGCCCTGCCCGTCAGCTACGCACCTTCACCAGGTACAGGTAGCTCTGGGGGTTCCGTTCCAGGCCCAGCCTGCGCAGGGTTTCCTCCTCACCCCCCTCCAGCAGCTGGTAGAAGACGTGGAAGTTTCTCTCCCCGTGATTCTGGTGCACCACTCGGGACTTCTCCAGGAGGTAGCTGAGGATGTGGCCACCCACAGGAGCACCCTGGGCAGGCAGGAAGTGCAACTGCTCAGGGGGCCTGAGAGACTCCACCTTCCGCTCCCTCCCCAAGGCTCCGGGGTTCTGATGCCCACTCTGCTGCTAGCTGCACAGGCTCAGGCACGTGACCCCTCTGGCCTCAGTTTCTCATCTAAGAAGTGAGGACATTCAGTCCTATCTACTTGCCGCTCCACCTGGAGGCTGACAGGTCTGGAAACGAACAACTTATCACCCCCCTTCCTCAAACTAATTCTTACTCTGAGTGGGTCCCCATTTGGTCAATAGCTATGCCATTGTCTAGTGGTCAGCCAAGACATCTACAGTCCTCCTGCAACCCTCTTGTCTCAGATACCTCACATCCAATCAGGCAGCCAATCCCACTGCTTTACCCTTCAAAACACCCAGAAGCCAACCTCTGCTCACGCCTGCCACAGCCACCACACTGATTCAAGCAGTCACCTGTCACCTAGATTGAATAAGTAGCAGTTTCCTAACTGGTTCTCTCTTTTTTTAAAGACTCATTTATGCATACAAGAACTGGGGTCTAGTCTAGAGGTGCAGGGGGCGAGAGGATTCACCAGACACAGAGTGGGGTGCAGAACAGGCAGATCTGCAGAAGTACACTGCTGAGTGGAGCAGCGGGTGAGACAGGAGAGGTCTGCTGCACCAAGTGGGTCCCCTCCCTGGCTGGGGATCAAACTCATTCCAGTGGCTGACAATAGCTAGACAGCTCTGAGACCTTCACCCCTGCACTACCAGGGAGGGGAGGCCCTAACTGGTTCTCTTACCAGCTTTTTAAAGTACAGACCAGAACAGTTTTTTTTTTTTTTCCAAAAAAGTCATCGTGACATCTTGCTCTTCCAAACCCTCCGACGACCCCCTCAGAGTTCAAAAAAAGCGTTCTTACAAAGACCCAGAAGAAGTTAGTGCACCACCTGACCTGTCTCTGAGTCCTCCCTCACTCCCTTCTCCAGTCCCACTGACATCCTTGCTCCCTTGAGCACATCCTATACCCTTCCATCTTTGCTAGGACTGTCTCCCTGGCTCCCAGGTATCTGCACAGCTTGCTCTCCTGTCTCCATCAAGCAGTCACCCAAATGCCCCTTCTCAGGGAGGCTGACCCCATCTTCCTCATTTAAAATAGCAACTTCCCCCACCCTTACCTTGTTTATTTTTTGCCATGGCAACTGTCACCTAAGTTACATTTTTCTGTTTAATGTCTATATCCCCCAAGAGGCAGGATTCTTGTTTGTTTTGTTTCCCTGCTGTACCACCAGCCCTGGAACGCTATCCCGCACACAGTAGGTACTCAGTAAATATTTGCTGATGCCAAGACCTAGGTGCCTACTGAATGGGATCTGAGTCCTCCGGACCTTACACACCCACCTTGAAGTCAAACTGCACATCCATGTACTTCCCAAACCTGCTGGAGTTATCATTTCGGAGGGTCTTGGCATTTCCAAAGGCCTAGGAGTGGACAGGGATGTGAGGGGTGCCTGGCATTTTCTCCCAGCCCCTTCCTCCCCTCAGTTGCTGCAGTCCCCTCACCTCCAGCACCGGGTTGCTTTGCAGAAGCCTGTCACGCACGGCACCACCCCGCTCAGGGGCTGGGCAGGTCTCAGCATAGAACTGCAGCAACCGCTTGGTGGCTTCTGTCTTGCCTGCCCCACTCTCCCCAGAGATCATCACCGCCTGGTCCCGGCGCTCCGTGCGCAGTGCCCGGTAAACAGTGTCGGCAACTGCGAACCTGGGGCAGGGGCGCAATGGGAGCTCAGGGCTGGCAGGCTGAGGGCACATAGGTGGTGGCGGTCACACGGGTGGGGCCGCTCCCACATCTAGTTGGAGTTCACCTGTGACTGGATGCCGGGTAGGTGTAGTTTGGGAGGACAGGGTCTGGGGAACCCTCAGGGTGAGGATCAAGGGTTACCCTCACAGCTGAGGATGAAGGTCACTTACAGGATGGGGTGTTAGAGGTCATTCAAGTGGAGGTTGGGGTGACTCATATCTAAAGTGGGGAGGTCCCTCTGAGGTGGGGGTCAGAAGGTCATTGAGGTTGGGGGCCGTGCTCAGGTAGAGTTGAGGGAAAAAGTCATGGGTGTGAGTTCGGTGGGGGCTGGGGAGATCCTGCCCAGAGGGAGTTGAGAGATTAATCTTGGTGGAATGTGAGCCACTTTAGGGTGAGGGATGCTGGGATTCCTCACAGCTGGAGCAGTGATTCATCTCAAGTGAGGGTCAGGAATCATCTGAGTGAGGGGCGAGTGGGGTCATCTCAGATGGACGAACTGGGGGTAACTCACAGGTGAGGTGGCACCTCATAGAAGCTGACGCCACGGTAACGCTCCATATGTTGCCGGCTGTAGATCTGTAGGTCCCGGTAGGGGTTGACAGAGACCAGGACCGGGCCAATGTATGTCTGGGAGTGGAGGGTGAGAAGTTTTTCCCAGAGACCCCTGATGCCCCTTTCATCCTCAGCCCTACACCTGTACCCCCCAACATCCCACTGTCTTCCCACTTGGGCCTCACATAAATGAGGTTCTCCCGGAACCGTCGCCGCAGGTTCTCGATGAAGGCTGCCTCACTCGTGAAGTTCTCCAGCAGCACAAAATCCTGTACCCCTACCCGATCGCGGGCAGTCAGTGCGCTCTCCATGGTTACCCGTATCCCGTCACTGCCCAGGGCCTGCAGGGAATGGACCATGTGAGAGCGTCAGACCCAGCAAGGTAAGGTAAGGCCACTTTATCCCCTCCTGCAGAACTGAGAGGGAAACCAGACACACAGGACAGAGAACACCCAGGAGACAGACCATGCTGGCTATATGCTTTCTTTGACATGCAGGGTCACAAGAAGCCGGTACATGGAACACTGAGGACATGGACACACAGAACAGAGGCCACGAGGGACTCAGACACAGGACACTAGGACACAGGGGACCCAGAGAAATGCGAATAAGGCCACTGAATGCAGGGAGGTGCTGGTTTTTATAGAGAAAGCAGTCATGAAAAGGAATTCCCTGGAATAACAGAAAGAACATTCTGTTGACCTTGGATAAATTCCCTCCTCTCTCTGAGGTTATTTCACCTCAAGGAGGAGGAGCTGAATAAGACCAGGTGACCTCAGGTCCCTGAGCGCTGAGCCACATGTGACAGCTGTTTTGGAGGACAAATGGCTTCAAGTGAATTCTGAATGGCATGCAGGGTGGGACAGTCTCACTAACCCCTACCCACTAAAATGTCCAGGATGAGTGTTCAGGGACCAAGCTAGAGACCATCCTCAGGCCGCAGGAGACGGAGACGCACTACCCTACAGGGCCTCCCATCCCAGTTGGGCTCAACATTCACCCCAGAGGGGGGGCCCTCCCTCCCATACTGGACCACACCCTCTCCTCCAGCTGCCAGGCTCACCCTCCTCCTCAGAGAGCTCAGAGAAGTCTCAAGGGGGTGGGGGTTTTACCAGGGAAAGTCCAGCTGCCTCTGGGGCCCAACAGAGGGTGAGAAGAGCTGGGAAGGCCCTCGCCCCACACCACACTCTTCAGAGAGGGTCTGAGGTGCTAGGAAACTGACACCAACAGTGTCAAGGGTCGGAGAAGAGCAAGGTGGCCCGAGGTTTGTGTACATCTCCCAGGGCCCCCCAGGACAGTTCTGACCCCAAACCACTCAGATCTCTGGAGCAAAGTATCCCTCCAAGTCTGAATTCAGGGGCCTGCCTCTCAGGCCTGTTGTCCCTCATCCCTCCCCGCCCCCCCATCCTGCCCCAAGCGGCTGCCAAATCTGGCCGAAGCTCCTTGTCCTCCCGGAGAGGGGTCTCTGCGCTCTCCACAGTCTGGGGAGCTGCTTGCCCCGCCCCGGGTGCGAGAGTGGCGCGGCCCTCCCCACCTCAACCTCCTTCCCCAGTAACTTTCCGGGACATTTTTCCAGCCGAAATTCCTGGGCCGCGCCCGCTTCCTGGCAGAGCCGAAGCGGCGCCACGAGGCAGGGAGGGCGCCCGGGACCCCCGCCCGGCCCTCCACCCCCGCTCACCGATGCCCGGTAACGCATCCTGCCTGGCCGGCTCCGCGCCCTGCTTCGCAGCCGGTGTTCACGGCCCGGGGCTCGGCAGCGGCGGCCGCGTCAGGGAGGGAGGGGCGGACCCGCCCCCCGCGCCGCCCCCTCCAAAAGCCTCAGAAATGCGGGACTCCCGGGCTGCCCCCCCCTTCCTCGGGGGTCGGACTCTTGGGTTCCTCTCAGGCAGGTGTGGGTGGGTAGTAGCCATGGGGGCTCTCCCGGCGGGAGAGGGGGCAGAAACGGGGCGGGGGTGGGGGCGGGGCTCCCCACCAGGCAGGGGCTCCGCCTGAGTCAGGTTTTCCAGGAGGCGTCTTTGGTTCCAGGGTGGGGCCCGGAACCCGCGCGGCCGCCGCGTCTACACCGACCCGGAACTCACTTCCGGGCTGTCTACACAGCTCACCCGGCCTGGCGCGGAACAAGGCCTGAAGCCCGTGGGTCCGGGAGGAAGCAGGATTTCCCTCCCCCCCTTACCCAACCTAGAGCCCCGGGAAAGTTAAAAATAGAACGAAATGTCCAAATACGGCCGGCGCGCCTAGAAGGGCGGAGCCTGGGTGCGGGACTGCCCACCCTCACACGCTCTCTCCGGGGTGGACCCCCGGGTCTTTAAGCCCCAAGAAAATCCCTTCAGGTTCCCGCACGAGCACGGATCGCGCGCCTGAGGGATAGGGCCTGCCACAGAGCGCCTTTGCAAAGCGCAGGGCTTGTCCCCTATGGAGGTCTGTTTCCCAGCTGGGAGGTCCACATTCGACTTCCAGCATTTGGGACCAAACCATCACGGACACCAGGGACTCCTGATTTCTCTCTTTTGGGGAGGCTGCCCTCTCGTCACTCTGGATCCCTCCAAGTTCTGCTCAAACGGAACCAGACCCCAGCGCCCTCCCCATGGCTGGGCTCTTGGGAGGCGCCAGCCAGAGGCGTGAACTCAGAACATACCCCTGGTGAGGGTGGTGATGGCTAAAGCTTTACCAGCCTTGGCTGTTTCTTATAAGCTGTGACTGAAAGGAAGCCTCTTCTCAGAGCCTCTTCTTCATCTTTAAAATGAGGCTAATACCTGCCTAAAGGGTTGTTGAGAAGGCTAAGATAAGGCCAAAGGCACTTCCCAGATCTTCAATAAAAATCACTTCCCTCTCCTGGCCAGACATTCATTCCAGACATGCTTGGAGCAGACCTACTAAGAGGCCAGGTCCTGGACCAGACAGCCCACACTTCTTATCTAGCGGGGGAAAACCCCTCAGGCACGTCTGCCAGCTACAAAGCACTTTCGAGAGTGTCACCAGTCTCCACCTGATAGATAAGGAACCAGAGGAGCGGCGAAGGTTGACCCTGAACTTCTCACAGGACGCAAAAGGCTAAGCCGGACCCCTCGGATCCCGGCACCCCAGGGAGGGGCCAGGAAGCGGCAGGTGCTGGCTGCAGCATCTCGGGAAGGCTCATTACCTCGAGAACACAGCCGGGTCGAGCCCTGGCCCAGAGGACCTCGCTGGGGGTAGGGTGGGGTGCCAGTTGGGAGATGGGGCCCTTAGGAAAGGCGAGAAGACTGGGGACACAACAGGGCAAGGGATGGGAGCGGAGGGGGAATATTAATGCCACTGGCTGAGACGAGCTCAGGATGGGAGGGGGCGCCCTCCGCGGTGCCCCCTTTTTAAATCTAGACGCAAGAGGAGGAAGATTCAGCTTCCACCCCACCCGGAATGGGGAGTGCCTTAGAAGACTGTGGCAAGGGGATCGAGAGAAGCACGTCAGAAGCACGGCTCGGGGCGGTAACGGGGTACCCCGCTCGCGCAGCTGCGTGTCAGGGACTTCGCAGGGAGGAGCTGCGGAGCAAGGAGGAGCCTCGCGTCCGCAGTGCCCACCCCGCCTGCTGCCGCGTCAAGCGGCAGGAATGAGGGGAATCCGCGTGCGGAGGGGTCCGGCCAGTCATCCCCCAACTCGGATCTGCGCCGCCGCATTCCAGGGATGCTCGATGGCGCCCCCACAGCCGCCGCCCAGAGGCGGAAGGAGGGGGCGTCTCCGCCGCGGCGCGGACCTGAGGGCGGCCCCTAGTCCCCGGCAAACCCTATCGGCCTGGCCCGCCCCGCCTCAATGGAAGGAGCTCGAGCCGGGAGGTGGGGATCGAGGTGACTGACACCGCGACCAAAGAGCCGCAGCGCCAGGAGCTGCAGCCGTCTAAGAGCTTTGTTCTGTTACACAGCTGGGGCTTCCCAGCCAAGCCACGAAGTGTATTATTACTCCCACTCTACAGATGGGAAAACTGATGACTTGTTCAGGATCTCAGGACTGGTAAAGGAGGGGTGGGATGGCGCTCACTATTCCTGCAGGGCTGCCCAGAAAGAGAGAGCGCGCGCCAGTTCCTAAGCTCTGTAAAGGCTACCATGCTCCCTGCCAGGCTGACCTTCCTCAGTGACCCTGTGACTGCAGTGCCCGGCACAAAATCCAGTTGCTGGTGACCACATGGAGACTTGAGGAGTAGCAGCTAGGGGGCAACCACAGCTTTGGGCCCCTCCAGCATGGTCCCGAGTTTAGGCACTGGCAGCAAGCTGGAGTCCAGCCAAGGTCCCAGAGTGACCCAGGGCTTATTTCCCAAGACTGTCCTGAGCCTACTCTCTGGAGGAACAGGGAGGATGGTGGGCAGCCTCAAATATTGCCCGGTGCCAGGGCCAGGCAGGTCTAGAGGGGATATTTAGAGGAACCCAGAAGACTGCCATAGGTGATTTCCACCATGATAGCTTCACGGTCTCTTGGGACCGTGGAACAACCGAAGCCTATCACCACTTCTGCAGTGCACAGAACAGGTGCTCGATTAAATCTTAGGTCCGAGCTCAAGAGGGTGCCTCCACCAGGGACTGTTCCCACTCAAGAGAACTGTTTTGAGGGGAAATGTGGGAAAGAAAGGTGTGGAGTATGAGTATGGAGCACGACCTGACTGCACTCAGGGCTCTAGGACCATGAGCTTCTGACCTTCCAGACGGCTCTGCTTGGGAGTGCAGCAAACGTAAATGGAGTAGCTTCCCCTAGCCTATCCTCCTTGTCCAATATCCCTCACAAACAGAGCGGAGGAAGGTGCTTCCAGCTAGCCATCATAGCCTGGCATCAAAGGCCCATCCTCCACCCTCCACCCTTCACATCAAGGGATCACCACCTGCTAAAATCTCTCCTCTGTTCCTCCATCGTAATTTGGCTTCCGAATCTGGCAGCAGCCTCTGAATTAGCCTCCCAACTTTCCTCCAGGATGGAGTTAACAAATGCAAATCAGATCAACTAACATCTCAGGTTAACAGAACGAAGATTTCTAGAGCACCCAACAAGCACCAAGCCCCTACTTCAGACTCGCTGCTTTTTGTCAGGGCTCTCCATAAGACCCCCAGCAGGACCCCACAGTGCTCATTTATCCTGCTGCCCCTGCTTCCGGTGTGTGTGACCCTCTCAGTCCCTCCTCTCCCTAGGCCTCCCTCACCACCACACGCTTGCTGGAGGTGCCTGCTGGAGGTGCCGCAGGAACCCCTGCCATCACCACACGTGGCTCTCAAGCTTTTTGCTTTTGCACCTGCAGCTTGCTTGACTCAGAGCTCTCCCCACTCCCCCTACTCCCCACCTGACTGACTCTTAGTCATCCTTGAAGACTCAGCTCAGTTATCACCTCTTCCAGAACCCATGCCTGACTCCCCTCCAAAAACAGCTCCTTCCTTATCGCACTGCGCTCTAATTGTCTGCTTCCTTGACAGTCTCTCCCACGAGACTGCTCCTGCCTGCTCAGGCAGAGTGCAACCAAGGCCGGCACACGGTAATTGGGGGCTCAGTAATCCTCTGAATGAATGAAATGAACACAGAGCTCAGGAGTGTGAGCGGGAGGCCGGGACGCGCAGTCATTCATTCTCATTCATCTCTGAGCCCCCGCACCCTCCATACTCACGAGGGCCGCGGCGCGCGGGGGCACAGGAGAGCTGGGCGCCGGGGGGCGGAGAACGGGAAGGGGCGGGGCCGTGCTGCTGCTCCGGAACCTAGGGCTGAGCCAGGCAGCGCAAGGGGCCCCAAGGGTGCGCAGGGTGTTTGGGTCCGGAGACCCAAGCCGCTCCTCCCTGCCCTCCCGTGACCCACTAGGAATGTAAGTCGCCATCTGCCCGAGTCCTGGCGCCACCGGGTTCTGGGACCCCGCAAGGGTCGGAGGTGCCGAGCCGACTCTGGGCCCGCGATCCCCGGGCAGGCGACCCCCGCCTCCCGCACAGTAGCTCTGGGTTTGACTCGGCTCCCGCCGCTCGCCCTTTCCCCGATCCCGCCCGCCGGAGGCCTCTCAGGGCCACGCGGCTGCTGTCCGCATCGCGTACCCACCGACTCGGCTCTTCGGGTGCGCAGGCGGGCGGGGGCCAATCTGGGCAGCGTGGCCGGCTCCGGAGTCGGCGGTCCCGGCACGTTCTCCCCGCCCAGGGCCCGCCCGGGGCCGGACCGCTGCCTGTCGTCATCCCGGGCTGAGCTCAGACCCGGCGCGCGCGCGCGCCCTCGTGTCCCGCCCCGCCCCAACTAGTCCTGGAACTGGAACTGGAACTGGCCCTGGCCTGGGTCCGCGTTGGCGGAGATTGAGTGCTGTACACTCTGCGACTAGCTTCCAGGACAAGGCACGTCAGTTTCTCTCTCTGTGTCTCTCTCTGGCTCTGTCACACATACGCACACGCACAAGCACACACACACCAGCCAAAGACCCTACACACTCAATGCAGTGCTGGATGGGTGGGTGCATCTGATGGGGGTCCTCCCTTCTCGACCTGGGGACTCTGCAACCCAGAGAAAGCCCGAACCCCGCCCCCCAACTCCCTACGTTTGCCGGTCATGTCAGTTCTCCCCCTATCGTGCCTGGTTGTGCCTACCTCTCTCCCTTTCCCCTCCTTGCTGGCCTACGCTACTGCTCTGGGCTGGCCATTTCCTGTTCTTCAGACCAGGGGTTAGGGAGAGGCATTATCAGAGCCGAAGCACCGTTAGTCTTTCAACCTCACAGCAGCCCTGTCACCTCGGTATTGTTACCGCCAGTTATTAGCTCAGCCCTCTGAGGTTCAGGGAACTGGAGAAGGAATTCAAACCCAGATCCCCACTTTGAAAAACCCTGCTCTTCGTAGCCCCTAAACCTTTACCTTTCCTTCCATTTACTTCTTCTTATCCAGGCTATTTCTGTCTTACCCCAGAACCCTTCACCACTGCTCAACTTTTCTTTTTTTAAAAGATTTATTTTATTTATTTATGCATACAAGAACTGGGGTTCAGGCCAGAGGTGCAGGGGGTGGGGTGGGGGGGATTCACTAGGGATAGTGGGGTGCAGAACAGGCAGATCTACTGAAATACACTGCCGAGGGGAGAAGCAGGCAAGACAGGAGAGGTCTGCTGTGCCTGTGGGTCACCTCCCTGGCTAGGGACTGCAGCGGATAGCTTCAGAGTGCTGAGACTTAACCCCTTGTGCAACCAGGGAGGCCTGCTCACCTTTTCCAGAGGGATTTGCTTGAGGGGGTTGCTGCTGGGCCCAGGGGAGATACTGCCACCCTTCCTCCCAGTCCAGAGCATCCCAACTTACAAGTTTGGAGGGCCTGTGGGGATAAACCACGCGGATGATCTCCCCGGTGGGTATCAGCTCCACTTGCAGCGCCATTCCACCCTGTGGACAGCCAGCGTGCTAAGCACTGGGGCTTCTGAGGGGAGGCTGCCTTCTCACTGGCTCTGACTGCTCCTAGAGCCAGGAATCTGGTCTCACGCTGAGATGGCCACTTGGTTCAGCTTCAACTCCAGCCCCAGGGGATGTGTCTGGTCCAGCGTCTCAGGACACAGCTGGAGCAGCCCAGGTCTGATTAGGAGGCCTCTTGGCCCAGCGGGTTGGGGCAGGAAGAGGAGGGGCTGAGAGATGGAGGAAATGCCTGTTGTCCCAGGTAACCAGAGGAGCTAATACAGTCACCCATGGGGAACCCTCCACTCCAGGTCAAAGGGTAGGTGGTCTTTCCCCCCAGGAACTTCATTGCCAGGCCTCTCTCGCCACCAAGTCATTGGTGTCAGTCAGAGCCCAGTGACTGCTCCCCAAACCAGAATGCACATCCTGCTGTAAATCAAGAGGAACCGGGCCTCCCTGGTGGCACAGTGGGTTAAGCAGCCACTGCAGCAGGAGTTTGATCTCCCACCAGGGAGGGGACCCACGTGGCGTAGCAGACTTTTCCTGCCTCACCCGCTGTTCCCCTCAGCAGTATGTTTCAGTCGATCTGCCTGTTCTGCTCCCCACTGTCTCTAGTGAATCCTCTTACCGCCCTGGACTCTGGCCTGCACCCCAGTTCTTGTATGCATAAATGAATAAATATTTTTAAAAAAATCAAGAGGAACCATCAATAAGCATGCCCTTAGCATATTCCCCTAGCTTGCCTGTCTCCCACTGCAAAGGATGAGCCGCTGGAATTTGCTGGAATTTGCAAGACAAGAGGTTCCTGAGACAGGCAGGAAGGCCCTGTCCTACCCTCCTCCAGAACCTTGATGGCTTGTGAGGTTGGTCCTTGGGTTCCCTGGCTGTGGACAGATTTAACCCTGTTTTTGCTTACTTTTCAGTCCCAGCCTCAGGTGCCCCCCACCCTGAATGTTCCTGTTTTTCCATCTTTATTGTTGCTAAATCACAGCTGACACTTTCCTGGCCTGGGACTAGGCCCTCCAGTCGCCAGTCATTCCTTATAGGAAGTGAGATGGGGGAAATGGACCTTTCCAGAGGGAGAGGCTGGCATGGGAGGGGCTGGAACACAAGGCCTGGGCTGGCCTTGACAATCCCAAGGGCTGACATCTTTCCCCAAGCACCCATCCCTTCCCTCCCGTTTCCCCCGCCCAGGAAAGGCCAGCAAAGCTTCCTTCCTTCCTCCGGGAAGCACATCTATCCAGGGCAGGCTCATCCCAGGCGGCCACACAATGGTCCTTATCAGCCATGGAGCCAGGCACAGATATTTGCACACCAAGTCTCACATATTTCCTGTTTCCACCCAGCGGGTCAGGGCTGGGCCCAGAGCGGCCATATCCTGGCCGGGGCCAAGAGGAGGGAAAAACACTCCCCCTTCCCGTTCCCCCCTCACTCACTGCAGGACTCAGTCCTCCAGGGCTAGTAGGGGCCCTGAAGCAGGAGACTGGTAGGGGTATGAAGAATTGCTGGGAAGGGGAGGTGGGCACGCGGAACACATTATGCTCCATGAGCAGGAGAAACAGGGAAACTGGGATTCAGAAGATCCAAAATCCAGCCCCGGGACTACATGAACCAAAACCAGGTAGTAAGTATAGTGTTTTAATCGTCCTCTCGCAATACTGTGAAAGGTGCATTACCTGAACTTCACAGACCACTGAGTCTCCTACATGGGTGACATGGAACTGATTCAAACCCAGGTCTTGATGCTATTCCTATTTTTGCTGTGTTAACTTCCAGGGGGTTCATGTTCTCTCTCTGAGCTTTGGTTTCCCTGAACCAATGTCTTGTCTCCTAAAGGACAAGGGGGAAAATATGAGGGTTCAGGTTTCCTCAGGTGTATGTATATTAGGGGCAAGACAGAGGTTATTTCCAGAACCTTGGGATGGGGGAATCTGGGGAGAGGCAGGGCAGAGAGAAAGATGGTAACATTTCTGATAATTTAACCCAGGACAAGGGCTCAAGACTAAGGGAGGGGCGTGTGAGGACAGTGAGCCAGTAGGGACAGACAGAGCATGCACCTTCTCTGGGCTGTCAGTTCCAAGAAGCCCATCCCGCTTAGCAGGAGAGCAGATGAAGCACCCAGCAGCGCAGATGGCAGGCCTCGGCTGGGCGAGGAACCCAACGGCTCGCTCTGGAATCTCACCATCTCGCCACATTCCCACCTGTCACTTTGAGTTAGAGTCAAGTCTGGATCTACAGAGCCCTTGCTCTAGAGTCTAGAAAGACCCTTGTGTGCCTCTTCCCACCAGCGTCATGAAAGAGCCACACACGAGTGTAAAAGCCATGTTTCTAATTCCTCTCCAATACAACCAATACCGAATACAGTCACGCCCTCGAGAAGCCCGGGGACAGTGCTTGACAGTGCAGATCCCATGTGGGTACTTCTGTGGAAAGTGCGAGCAACCAGAGCGTCCCTCGGTCTCAGGTGGACACGACAGTCACAGTGCTGCTCCCTGAGGTGTTCTTGCCAAGAGGGTCACTGAGTCACAAGTGGCTGGAGGCAAGTGGTGGAAGCAAGGACAGGCCCTGTCCACGTAGCAGCTGGAGAATGCGCTCTGAAGACCTCCAGGCCAGATTCTAGATATTTGGGTTCTCCCACTTCTGGGTCCCTGAAGGGTTGGGAGAGGCAGTTTCTTGCCAGTGACTGATAGTAAGGGTCGGGGCAAATAAGCTAGGTCCAGCCTGGGATAATCTGTGGCCATAGCTCCTCTACCACCTGCCAACCCTTCACAAGAAGGCAATTTGGGGGCATGGAGGCCTGAGTGAGCAGAGGTGAATCTGGGTCCAAGTCTCTGCTCTGGCCCTGGAACTTCCGGGGTAAAACTCCTTGGGAGATGGGGGAGGTGCTTGTGCTGGCAGAAGGACACTCAGCGACCTGCCCACAAACCCTACATAAAAGCCTGGGTGGAGGGCCCCCCTAGCCTGCCCTCCTAGTCACTCTGCTTCTGCTGAAAGGAGGAATGATCCCAGACCCTCCGCGATCCCTCAGGGGAGTAGGTCATGGGATGCCAAGACTCCTGGAACCCCGTGCTCTTGCCCCAACCAGTCTCTGGAGTCTGTACAAATGTGAGCATCTGCCTAGCCCAGCAGGCCCAGGATGGCATGACAAGAATGCAGGTCTGTGCCAGATGGGGCATGTGCCTGGCAGGCCTGCTTGGGTGGGACTGGAAGTGTGTGTGTGGGAAAGTCAGGAACTGAGATGCAGGCTGGAGGGACCCTTCCCACACCTGGAGGGTTGCCCCTAGGTCTTCACTGTTGACAAACTAGCTGGTTTCACTCACACCTCAGCAACAAAACCTGTATTTATGTGGCCAATTCTAGAGATCTGAACTGGAGAGAGCAAAGGAGTGTGGCTAGAGCTCCCCTGGGAGGTGGAGGTTACTTGCTGCCTCATCAGGGGGCTGGCTGGGCCCCCGGAGCTCCTGGCAGTGGTAGGCAGTGCTATCTGCCAGCTTTGGCCTCCGTCCTGGATTCACTCTCATCCCAGCTCAGATCTGTGGCTGGGCTTCACCTGGTGGGTCCTCCCCGAAGAAGGTGCGAGGCTGGATCTGCAGGGGTAGAACAGATGGTGAAGGGGAGGGGAGCGAGCAGGTTTTGCAATGCCTCTCCATCACTCCCAGTGGATGTAGCTCCACAGCATGGTCTGGAGTGTAGGCCTGTGGCTTTCAGAGCCTGATGCTGGGCTCAATTCCTCTGGGGACTTCCCCTCAACCCTCCCCTCGTGGCACCCCTTACCTTGAAGGGTTTGCTTATTCCCACGACAGAGTGTAGACTATTGCTATAGTAACAAAGGAGAAAGTTATCCTCGGTCTCAGGGACATTGCTGATGTTGATGTATACCTGGGGGGGGGGTGAACAGGAATGGGGTCAGCTCCTCAGGCCCGGGCCCCGCTCAGCTCTCAGTGGCAAGTTATCCATTACTCTGTTCCCTTCAGAAGACGGAGGGCCCAGCAAACCTGTCTGCTGGAGATGTGGACTGTCCACCTCAGGAAGGAGGGCAGATACCTGGTTCAGCCTGTCGCTGGAGAAGACCTGATTGTCTCTGACCCAGACATAGGACACGTAGTCATTAATGTGGCGCAGTCCCACCTGTGGGAGGGGGAATTAGGTGGTTAGTGGTCTGGGAGGACAAGGGACCTAGAGCATGTCCGAAAGGATGCTGCCGTTCCTCATACCGCACGCCTCACCCCTTAGCTGCCGCCCCTAGCAGGTGGGGTGAATGACGGTGAGCGCATCAGTTTTTGTGTCCAGTTCCCATGAATGTTCAGGGTAGATAAACCAGAGGGGTGTGGCTGATGGGCTCCCCACCACATTACCTTGTACAGTCCAATCCAGTCCCAGGGACTGCTGAGGAAGTCTGCAGTCAAGGAGTAGCTGACCAACATGTCGTTCTCCATAGTCCACAGGCCCTCAGGTGTCAGGGTGATCAGCGGGGCGGACACCAGTGGCTTCAGCTACAGAGATGGAAGGGGGTTGACATCTCATAGCGTCACTCCCTTCTTTGCGATAAATGTCCAGACTGTGCCCTTCGAACATGGCAGGGCCCGCGGGGGGAGGAAGGGCACCGGGGGCATGGGCACAGGACTCAGCGAGGCTGCCCCGACAAGTGCCAGACCTTGGATAGGTAAACTAGAGAGAGAGAGCACCAATGGCTTGTCGCGTGCAGCTGGCCTTGCCGGGGCAGGTGGGTGCTGAGAGCCAAGTGCTGAGAGGTGAGGGTGGGGGGCAGAACTGGAGAGCTGCGGAAATTTAAGAAGCAGTCAGAGAACTGGCCTCCCAGGTTCCTGACCCAAAAGCCCATGTCTAATTTTGCAGAGGGGGAGGGAGCTGTGCAGCAGCGGGAGTAGCTACAGGAATGCGGAAACACACACACTAGAATAAAGACAGAAAAGCGGGCCTCCCTGGTGGCGCAGTGGGTTGGGCAACGCACTGTGAGGCAGACCGCAACCACTGCAGCACGAGTTCGATCCCTGCTGCCGGCCAGAGAGGGGACCCACATGGTGCAGCAGACCTCTCCTGCTGTGCCCGCTG
>JAGFMF010011578.1:231230-250779 GCA_019455555.1 Galemys pyrenaicus | reverse complement strand
TGCTGAGGGGAGCAGCGGGCACAGCAGGAGAGGTCTGCCGCACCATGTGGGTCCCCTCCCTGGCCGCAGCAGGGATTGAACTCGTGCTGCAGTGGCTGCGGTTCACTTTATAGTGCGTTGCTTAACCCACTGCGCCACCAGGGAGGCCCTCAATCCTTGACTTCTACAGGATTTTCCACCCACAGCCTTTTCACGCTCCTTTGTAATAGAACTGACCTCGTTTCTCATTACATCTTGGCTCACAGATGCTGCTGCCATGGCTGGGCAGAGCTGTGTACCGTGCCCAGCACACATCTCAGTCGCTTGTACAGGGTCAGGTTCTGCTCAGGGTGCCTCTCACAGTGCTGCTGGCTGACTGGAACGCTTGCCTCTCCTTCTGCCAAACCGCTGCTTCCTTGACAACCACTGACTGACCCCTCCTGGATTCAGCCGCCCGCATCACCACTGATTTCAACCTCCTTTGGCACTTCCGCAGAGTTCTGGAACCCACTATTGGCCAATTTCTGTACTTAACAGTGAGTCTCTTTGCTAAGGGTGGGTCCCTCTAGTAGACTGCTCCTTAAATACCATATCTTTTCCTTTTGTCCTCTTAGGCACCCATTTCAAACATACACCAGGCACCATGCTACGCCCTAAGGAGGGTCAGAGATCAGATTCAGTCTCTGTGCTCTAGGCAGTATAGCAATAAAGGCACACTATCTTAAAAGCAACATTTAAAGCACTGTGTGTGCAAGGTGTGGAGGGAGCATTAGGGTAGCAGAGAAATCTCAGTGAGATGGGGGCGGGTCAGGGAAGGCTTCCTAGCAGAGATCATGATTGAAGTGGGTTTTCAAGGATTTTGAACAGTCTGGTAAAATACAATGGTTCTGTTTTCTATCTGTGGCTCAGGCCCTGTCCACTGCAGGACCTCCTAGCTACCTCTAGACTGTAGTCCCAGCTGGGAATATTTTAGTTATGATGTCCCCTTATTAAGTCCCCCCTTCCTGTCCACACATTCCTTTTTTCCTAGGCTCTGGGGAAGGGAATGCTCACTACTTACTCTATTACTAGCTTACACAGGTATTCTCAGGTTTAGTTTCTTTATAGAGTCTACCTGATAAGGATATGGCACAAATGAAGTGAAGTCATCACACAGTCCTTTCTACAATGCTTGGCGCACGTAAGTGCCCAGTAACATCTCTCACAATGCAGACTGTATGTATATATTAGGTGGAAATAAATATCTGCCCCTCCTTTGCAAGCCCTTGCTGTCTGTATCTGTCCTTGTTGCTGCTGCTGGCCAAGACTGGCTGAGAATTCCATGGCACCGTGGGCCACACAGTCCAGAGAATCAAGTCTGTTTGAGCCTGTGCTCTACCATCACCAGCTAGGGAAGTTCTTTAGTATTTCTTTTTTTTTTAGATATTTATTTATGCATACAAGAACTGGGGTACAGGCCAGAGGTGGGGATGGGGGAGGTAAGAGGAGTCACCAGAGATTGAGTGGGGAGTAGAATAGGCACACTGAGATACACTGCCAAGGGGAGCAGTAGGTGAGGCAGGAGAGGTTGCTGCACCATGTGGGTCCCCTCCCTGGCTGGGGATCGAACTCGTGCTGCAGTGGCTGCAGACAGCTTCACAGTGCTACGACTTAATCCCTTGCGCCACCAGGGAGGCCCAGTTCTTTAATGTTTCTGAGTCTCTACCCAATATCAGTGTCTGTCATCTCCAGCCTAGTTGCAGGAACTTCTAGTCTCCTGTGGTCTCACTACCATAGCCATGGGCAAAGGGACACCTGACCACATGGCCTCTCATAACTCTTCCTGCCAGATCAGATTTTGAAGTCAGCTGGTGGAGGGTCCCACCAGTCTTTCCAGCTGAGGCCTCAGCTTCCATAATGGCTCTCATTTCTCATAGATGGCTAGGAAAATGGGCGGTCTCTTGCAGCTGTGGAGCTGGGCCAGCCAACCAGCTGGAGCTTGTCCTCTTACCTCCTTCTAGCCTGCTCTGTTGCCCAGACTAGGTCCTGTTTCCAGTGTTCACGGCTTCCTTTTATGTGTACTGCCCTGGCCATGACCCCATACTGACTTGCTCCACACTCCGGGAATGGCTCGCCCTCTCCTCTTTCTTTGGCAGGAATGCTGTGGCTTTGTCATACTACGTGCAGCCCTGGGCCAGCCATTCTACCGCTTCTCCTGCTCTGGTTGTGGAGAGACCTATTCATGCCTTAAGTCCCAGAGGCCTGGGTGGCCCTGGAGGCACCTCCTACCTCCCTCAACATAGTCCTGCAAGGAGGAATGAATGCAGGAGCTATTCCAGGTGAAACAAAGCCTCCTAATATGTAAGGGATTCCTTTTCTTCATAGTTGAGGATGTTTACCTTAAATGAGGTTGGGGACCTGTTGCCAGAGCTGCTTTTGCCTCTCCCTCCGCCTAAGCCTTGTGTTTTGGTGGTTACCTGGCCTCTTTTCAGCTTTGTTGAATGGTTTTCAGTAAAACTACCACCTGAGGGCCTCCCTGGTGGCACAACAGGTTAAGCGCTGCACTATGAAGCATCTGCAGCCACTGAGCACGTGCCCAATCCCTGCCCAGGGAGGTGACCTACATGGTACAGTAGAATTCTTCTGTCTTGCCCGCTACTCCCTTCACAGTGTATTTCAGTCAATCTACATGTTCTGCTCCTCACTCTGTCTCTGGTGAATCCTCTCACCCCCCATGCCTCTGGCCTGTACTCCAGTTCTTGTATGCATAAATAAATAAATCTTAAAAAAAAAATTACCACCTGAATACATATATCTAAATATAAAAACAGGGGTCCTCCCTGGTGGCGCAGTGGGTTAAGCAATGCAAACCGCAGCCACTGTAGCATGAGTTCGATCCCTGCCGCCAGCCAGGGAGGGGACCCACATGGTGCAGCAGACCTCTCCTGTGGCGCCCGCTGCTCCCCTAAGCAGTGTGTTTCAGTCTATCTGTCTGTTCTGTTCCCCACTCTGTCTCTGGTGGATCCTCCCACCACCTGCACCTCTGACCTGTACCCCAGTGCTTTCATAAATAAATAAATAAATAACACAGCAGTTATCATAGTGGTTACCTGTCCTTCAATCTCAACTGTTATCATCACCATTTTGTCACCATTTTGTCACCATTTGTCAAAATTGAGGCTTAGGTACATTACCCAAGGTCACATAGCCGAGAGGCAGAGCTGTTTCTACCTACTAGCTGTAGCATCTCTGTGCTGATCCCCATACAATTCTCCAGAGTACTGCCACTTCCTCATTTTCCAAATAGGAACTGGTCCACTTACAGACTGGGGTAGAGACAGTATCAGTACCTGGTTGAGCCAAGCTTTTTCCCCAATGTCTGAGGAGGACCAAAAGGCCCTGGGAACTGGAGTCAGGGGTTACTAGAATATACAAATGCAGGCCCTTGAAAGTCAGGGATCAGTTGCCTCCTTCATCTCCTTTGGTTCTGCCTGACCCCTCCCCACCCCCTGGCACCCCACCCTCCCCACCCTCACTGGCACTGGCTCTTCCTGCTGTCTCTGCAGGCAAACTGGGACAGCTCTGACAGCTGGCGCCTCCTGAAGGAGGAGGCACCTGTCCTGCGAGGTGATGACTGGATCTTTTCCTGCCCTTTTTTTTTTTTTTTTAAGATTTTATTTATTTATGCATCCAAGAACTGGGGTTCAGGCTAGAGGTGTTCGGGGTGAGAAGACTCACCAGAGACAGAGCGGGGAACAGAACAGGCAGACTGACTGAAATACACAGCTGAGGGGAACAGTGGGCGAGACAGGAAAGGTCTGCTGCACCATGTGGGTGCCCCCCAGCTGGATGTTGAACTGGTGCTGCAGTGGCTGCGACAGCTTCACAGTGCAGCCCTTAACCCCTTGAACCACTAGGGAACCCCTCTTTATAAAAAAAGACTTTATTTATGCATATAAGAGTTGGGGTATAGGCCAGAATTGCAGGGGTGTGGAGAGGATTCACCAGAAACAGAGTGGGGAGCAGAATAGGTGGATGAACTGAAATACACTGCTGAGGGGAGCAGCAGGAGACAGGAGAGGTCTGCTGCGCCATGTGGGTCAGCTCCCTGGCTGGGGATCGAACTCATGCTGCAGTGGCTGGTGATAGCTTCACACCACTGAGACTTAACCCCTTGTGCCACCGGGGAGGCCCTATTCCTAATTTCTTGACAGTTCTATTCTGAGGCAGCTCCTGCTGCTACTAGGGCCAACAGTTTGCCTTCCCAGGCCTTCTGGCCTCCCATTTCCACCCCACAGGCTAATTCCAGATCTGCTGCAAGCTGATCCTCTCCCAGGAAGCCCCCTCACCTGGTGTCATAGTTGTTGGTGTTCTTATCAAACTTGTAGGTGGGTGGGAAGAGCAGGGGGCCCTCCTGGAACTCCTGGAGCAGGGGGTCACATTTCTTGGCAATGCTGAGCTGTAGAGAAAGGCACAGTCTCGTCTCCCAAGAATCCTGACCCACTGGCTTACCGTACCTGCTCCATTCAGGAGGCGAGCACATGCCTGCACGAATGAGTTGGGCAAGTGTCAGGCAATGCCACTTCACTTCCTCACTGGCTGCTCAGTACCCCACTCCATAGGAGAAAAGCTGAATTCTTCTGCAAACACTACCCCATAGCCCCAGGGAAGGCAGATGCCTGCCATTTCCCATTCCTTGGACTATTCTGACCAGGCTTTAAATTCCACCTCTCTGGAAGAGAGGTGGCAGAAGGAAACGTCTCCCAAAGGGGTGAAAGCTCATCTGCCAGGAGGCAAGCAAGCTTGGGATGGGAAAGATGACAGGCACAGAAGCGGGATGGTGCAGTATAGGGCCATGGCAGGCCAAAGCCTTTCTGGCTGCCATACCTGACAGCTGTAGCCCTGTTAGACTCTTCCCTGTCCAGGAACAGGGATTTCGGAGCCCTGGAAAGAACAGGTGCTAGGGAACCTGAGCAATGCACCGCACATCTCATGCTGGACCTCTACCAGGGCTTAGATCATTCTCTGCCTCTTCCCCCGCTTATATACCTACCTGATCCTTCTCCCACAGGTCACGGTAGCACCGATTTTTTATGGCTTCCCGAACAAACTGCATCCCAAAATCCTCAATCCGAAAGTTCATGTCTCCAAACCAGAGAATGAGGCTTCAGAAAGGAAGGAAGGTAGTCTAAGAGTTTGTAATGAAGTCAGAGAAGGCAAGAGCAACAGGTGGTTTGGGCCTGCTCACTCCTGGGGATGCTGGTAAGTGGAAAGTTCCAGGGGCAGGTGAGGAGTCAGCTCATGGGAAGAGGTGAAGACAGGGCAGGAGCCCAACAGGCCTGTACTAATGATTTCCACCCGAACTCACTTAGGCCAAGAGTTCACCCTAGAGGGCAAGTGGCAATTTCAGAAAGGATATCAGCAGCCTCTAGCCCACCCTTTCTTCTGCTCAACTGGTCACCAGGCAAGGCTGAGAAACAGTCCTTCAGGTGATCTCAGAATTGATCTGGAATGTTCAGAAGTGTACAGGGTTGCTAGAAGGACAGTGCCCGGATAAGGGAAGGGGAGCCAGACCCTGAACAGCAGAGCAGATGGTACATGTGGGAGGAGGCTGGGAGAGGCTCGGGAAATGAAACAGACTAACTGTTGGGAAGCTAGCCTGGGCTAGCAGAGGGGTGAGGGCAGGGGTGGCCGTTTGCAATTGCATGCTCACTCATGGTCCAGGATGTTGGGGATTTCTTGACCCTCAAAATTCTGCGTCTCCAGGATTCGGTCAAAGTGCTCTAGCCGCTGATCATTGTTGGCCATGTGTGGGGGCAGGTGGCAGTTGATGATGCTGACATAGTAGCCGTAAAGCTTCAGGCAGATGTTGACACCCCCTTTGTTCCCCTGGTAGGACAGGTGGGCAGAAGGGTGGGAAACACCTCTCTTTTCCCATCCTAGGCCTGAGGGGAGATGACGGTCTCACCTCCTGCAGGATCTCCCAGGGCCCCAGAGTGACCTCTCCATCCCCAGGGCCCATTGCACCCAGCCCAAGGTCTCAGGAATGCTCCCTCTGAGGTGGGAAAGCAGGCAGGCAAGGCGCTGGCCCAGACAGTGCAACACTGATTTTACCCCTTGCTCCCGGTCCTTCCCAGACAGTGAAGGGAGACCTCCCAGTTCATGATACACACAACAGTCCAGTCCTTACCCAGTACCCAAAAAGGCCGGTGGGGGTGGACTTAGTAGAGAGGATCTGGATAAAGGGCAAATGCTGATACTTGGCAAAGACCAGTAAGAGGAGTCCCTGCATGCGGACACAGGAGACCTGCAGGACAGGGAGGACAAAGGTCATTCATTTCTTTGCATGGGCTGAGTGTATCCCTGCCAGGTCCTGTGCTAGGGGTTCTAGAGGGCTCTGAGCCACACACAATCCATGCTCCAAGGTCGATGGTATTTCAGTGTGAGTCTCAGAGTTTCACTCCCCTTAGCTACCAAATGATGCATTTTGGGAGCTGAGCAAGTTTCAGTTTTTGTCCTTGGGCCTTAGGGTAGAGGTGAGAGAACACAAGGCTTCTGGGACACTCTGTTGTCAGGAGGGCATCTTCAGAGGTAGTTCCATGCATGCTAGGTACTCCTTTCATGTCCTCAAGATACTCTTGGGTTGGCAACTTGAGGGCAAGGGCCTTCATAAAGAACATAGCTATAGAGTATAGTGGTAGATATCAGGGCTAAAATTCTGGCTGGGCTCTTAGCACTTTATGTTAAACAAGTCTCTCAGCCTATTTTCTTTCTTTTTAAGATAAATTATTTATGCACACAAGAGCTGGGATACAGGCCAGAGTCCAGAAGAATGAGAGGATTCACCAGAGACAGAGTGGGGAGCAGAACAGGCAGACTGACTGAAACAGACTGCTGAAGGGAGCAGCGGGCGCGGCAGGAGAGGTCTGCTGTGCCATGTGGGTCCCCTCCCTGGCTGGCATCAGGGATTGAACTCGTGCTGCAGTGGTTTGCTTCATAGTGCATCACTTAACCCACTGCGCCACCAGGGTAAACCTGGTTTAAAGATTCTTAAAAATAAATGCAGGGGTGGGCTTTCCTGGTGGTGCAATGTGTTAAGTACAGCACTACAGGGCTAAGCGCAGTCACTGCAGCATGAGTTTAATCCCCACCTCCAGCCAGGGAGGTAACCCACATGGTGCAACAGACCTCTCTTGCTTCTCCTGCCTGGCCCGCTGCTCCCCTCAGCAGTGTGTTTCAGTAGATCTGCCTGTTCTGCTCCCCACTCTGTCTCTGGTGAATCCTCTCACTCCCCAAGACACCTCTGACCTGTACCTCAGCTCTTGTATAAATAAATAAATAAATCTTTAAAAATAAAAAGTAAATGCAGAGAAAGAATATTAGAGAGACTGCGGTGCTGGAAATATTCTGTATCTTGATTTGACTAGTAACGTGGGTGTCTATACATATAAACCCCCATCAAGCTGTATACTTAATTTTGCAGACCTTATAGCTCAGTGAAAAAAATTTAAGAATATATCTTCCGATCCCTCCCCCCTCAAATAAATAACTGTAGAGTCTGGGTGGTTGGCAGAGTATGTGGGTTTGCAGGTTGGGGGGAAATAGCTACTATTTGTATGTTTCATATTGAATTTAATCCTCACCCCAAACCTATAAGGAACCACTGTCCTGTCTAACAGATACAGGACCAAGGCTCGAGGAGGCCCAGGAGTCAGCAGGACTACCTGTACAACGGCATCTCTGAGCTCATGGAGTTAGAGTGGGAAGGATCACAGCCACTGACCCTCTCCTCTCTCGGCTACAGGCTGCCTACACCCTCCACCCGAGTAGCTGTTTCCGGAGCAAGAGGTGCAGAGGCCAAGGAGGAAATCCCCGGGTGGGGAGCCTGACCAGGGCCTTCCAGGAATTATGAAACTTGATCCCACAGGCCAGGCGCTCTGGCACAGTGAAGAAGTCAAAGCAGGGGGAACCCCAAACCCAAGACTTAAGTAAGGGAAGTATTAGAGCCCAGGGTTGGGCAGAGGTTGCTACAAATGTGTCCCATCCCACCCTCTATAGCTAGTCCTGATTTCTCCTCTTCCATGCATATATGATTATGGAAATGGGGGAAAGGCTGGACTATGAGCAACAAATTCCCAGGGAACTGAAAAAGATTCAGGGAGAGTTCAGAGCTTAACCCTAATCTCAGAGCAGGTCAGGGTCACTGAGCTCTACCAGGAAGGTACCAGTTCACTGTGAAATGGGGAGGGGTAAGAGGCTCGATGAGGAGGGTGGAGTGGGACTGGAAGTCTCAGATTGGAAGAAAGGGTGGGGCTGTGGGGAAAGGCAGGAGACTAGTAGGGGAAGTTCTAGTTGAAGGAAATGGAGGAGGAGCTAAGAAAGGGCCTAGAGGGAGGTGGCTGGGAGCCCTGGAACTCCTCAACCTATGGTTGGCAAATTCCTGCTTAAGGAATAGCTCCAGAGCTCAACCCTTCCCCTCAATTCATGGCTAAGGGAAGGAGGGTCACCTGCTTTGGGTACCAGGTCCTCAGGCTGGTCTTCCAACCGCAGGAGGCTACTAGGTGGAAAGGGTTCTGTCTCTGCTACAAGCTGAGCTTATTTCCTTGGCTCAGTTCTATTCTACCAATTCCCTGCCAGTGAGCCTGCAGTGCTGGGAAAGGAGTGGGTTTGTTAGAGAAGTGGTTCTGCCCTGTGAGGGTCTAGCTCCACATTTGTGGGAGGTGATGTGGGCTCTGGGCTGGCATTTTCTAGCCCTCAGCAGAAGGGCCTTATCTCTTATTCTCTCTTCCCAGCTTTGCCCTCCTCGGGAGGACTCAGCTCCTACCTCGACACCCACAGCCAAACTACGGTGAACAATTAATTCTGAAGAAACCCAGTGACACTGAGTAAAGAATACTGGTATTCTCAAGCAGCACTGCACCAAACGCTTTAAAGGGCGTGTTTCATCCCTCAGCTATGCAGGGCAGAGAAGTGTCAATGCTGCAATCTAGAGACTTTCTGTGGATTTTCCTAATGTCTAGAGATTTTGCAAATATGGGTTCTTCAGACTGAGACCTGCCCCCGCTTTAAAAAAATTATTTATTTTTGCATACAAGAACTGAGGTACAGGCCCGAGGTGTGGGGGGTAAGAGAATTCACCAGAGACAAAGTGGGGAACAGAACAAGCGTACTGATTAAAATACACTGCTGAGGGGAGCAACGGGTGAGACAGGAGAGGTCTGCTGTGCCATGTGGGTCACCTCCTTGGCTAGAGATTGAACTCATGCTATAGTGGCTGTGGATAGCTTCGTAGTGCTGTGACTTAACTAACCCCTTGCACTACCAGGGAGATCCAAGAACCCCTTTTTTTTAATACCAGTCTTCTTGCTCCTAGCCTCTGGGGCCCTGAGAATTTGAGATGCATGTACTCCTTGGCCAAAGGACACCCTCTGATATCAGCAGGCTAGCTATGGGATATGAATCAGTTTAAGACTTCATAGTATAGTGCTCGCTTCGGCAGCACATATACTAAAATTGGAACGATACAGAGAAGATTAGCATGGCCCCTGCGCAAGGATGACACGCAAATTCGTGAAGCGTTCCATATTTTTGTGAAAAAAACAAACTACAATTAAAACAAAAAATGAAAAGGGAGAAAATGAAACAAACAACAACAACAAAAAAAAAACAACAACACACAGAGAAAACTAAAGGAAATGGGCAATCATAATCAAAAACAACCAAGCAATCAAATAACAACTCAACAAGANTAAAAGATTAAAGATAAACCCAAGGGACCATGGGGGTGGATGGAGGGAGGGGAGGGCAAAGACGGTGATGAGATGTAAAGAGCACAAGGGACTGAGGTGGCGGTGCACAGGTGAAATGGTGGTGGGAACCCACTGGGGAAAACAAACGATGTCAAATGCAATTAAATATAATAAAAAAAAAAAAGAGAAAAAAAAAAGACTTCATAGTATAGCAATATAGTCTAGTAGTTAAGAATATGGGTTATGAAGCTTCAAAAGATCTAGATCCAAATTCAGATAGTATGATTTTGAGGTCTTGGTTTTATCTGTAAAATACCCATATTTCAAGAGAGTTAAGATGTTGGGCCTCGCTGGTTGCCAAGCCACGGCAGTGCTATTTCGATTCCCAGCCAGGGAGGGCACCCACATGGTGCAGCAGACCTCTCCTGCCTCGCCTGCTGCTCCCCTCAGCACTGTGTTTCCGTCTATCTCCCTGTCCTGCTCCCTGCTCTGTCTCCAGTGAATCTTCTCACCCTCTGCCTCTGGTCTGTACCCTAGCTCTTGTATGCATAAATAAATTAAAATATTATAAAAAAAAGGAGAGTTAAGATGTTAAAATAATGAATGTAAAGAGCTTATTTATAATGCAAAACACCAAGCAAGTACTGGATAAGTGGTAGCAATTATACTCAGAGATTTTAGTCTGGTAGAGACTGAATGCTGTGGTAGCGTAGGCACTGAGGTCTGTCTGTTATGCCCCTCTTAGGAATCCTCTCAACCTGAAAAATATCAGGTGTTAAACTAATCCCTGGGTCAGAGTTTTCAGCTGCAACTACTTTAGAAAGGCACAGGCAGGCAGGAGCTCCAGGGAGCAAGGTGCAGCTGAGGTTTAGGGCTTTATGTAAGTGAGAAATAGCATAAAAAATAGCATAGCCAAAGGACTGCGGTTAGTGACAAGAGGTGAGATGTGTTTTCCAACTGCCCATGAACTTGTAAGTTACCTTGACGAAGCACAGAGGGGAAAGCACATCCATGAAGAAACTGCTCCATGAGTCTTCAAAGGCAGTGTCAGAAAGGAGGCTCATGATCCCACAGTTCTTTTCCTGCAAACTGTCCATCCCAAGTCAGAAGGTCTCCCCTGGTCTGGAGGGTACTGCTTCTGCCAGAGACATTTAGTACTGCCCTCACCAGACTTTCAAGTCTTGGCTTCTGATGACCATGACTTCTCCCTCCCCTAGCTGCTCAATGCCAACCCCCTGCCATTGCAGATACTGACTGGCCTTGATGTAGGCTGACAGGTCCTAGTCTTCAGACTCCAGAGATTATAGGGGTTTCCTATGGGACAGCTTGGGACTGGTCAGGGTTAGCTGGTATCTCAGATAAAAGGATGGGTGAAAGGACATTGCAGGCACCTACCCAATGACATACATGTCCAGATTCAGGTTCTGATTGTTCAGCTGTAGCAGATCATTCAGGTCTAGAGGGGGTGCTGCAGAGGCCACATTCCATGTCACCACATGTATGCTGTGGAAGGAATGCAAAGGGAAGAAGTGGCGAAAAAATAATTTATTGTGTTCAAGTGATAAACAAGGGGTGCTCATCACTGTACCATAATCCACTGTAATCATAATAGGAAACTCAAGTTTCTTCATCTATGGGGACAGGGCACTGAATTATAAACTTTTTGCCTTCATCTTCACCTTTGTCATTTTGAAGTAGAAAAATCCCACCAGGGGTTGGCTCCTCCAGGCAGGCCCACAGCTGCCCACACCTGGCAGGACTGGTGCTGCTGACAACAGCATAGCTGCCAAAGTGGTCCCAAGGATTCAGAGTCAAAGGAAGGGTGGGGATAGGGTAGACACCCAAGTATTTATTAACTTCACCAGCAATTTACATCTCAGCTAATAATTATCTATGGCTCAGCCAGCACCTTCACAGCCCCCCCCTCTTCAATCCACAGGTTCGTAAAACCAACAGAAATTCTGGAACTTCAGTTTTCACCTTCTGAGAGACCTCACCATGACACAACAGGGGAATTTAAAAAAATAATAGATAACATCACACTCTTCACACCATCCCAGAAGATCACTGGAATAAAAGCAATTGTGCCAAGCATTTTTAGGAGCCTAAGGAGGGAGATTGTAAACAGGTTTCTCAAAATCTCTCAAGAGTCTTCCATCTCTTGGGAAAAAGTTGTCCCCTAGGGAAGCCCTAGGGAAAAAAGCCCTAGGGAAGCAACAGCACTAGATCTGTGGCTAGCAAGAACACTGGATCATGTCAAGTGGCTCAAGGAAAGGAGAGACTTGCAGATCTCTTCAACTGAATAGTCACAGCAATACTTGGAGAAAGCCGCAGACCTTGCCAAGACCAAGAACAGCAATCCTAGGTACACCACAAGGGAGACCTACAGCGCATGAAAATCTAGGAGAGGGTACCGGGGATGGGACAAAAGGGCAGGATTGTCCCCAAAACATCTTTTCCGCCAACCCTTGTTCTTAGACCAACCCTTATTCTTAGAAGTTCGCATTCTAAAAAAGCACAACTGAAAGGAACTCTAGACCACTTAGAGCAACTTCCTGCCTCTCCCTAGTAACAGCAACAAAATACAAAAATCACCTTCCCAGGCACTCAGCCAGAGATTCTGCAGTTCATTTGTTTACGGTCTCCCCCTGCTGTCCAATGGAGGATTAAGAAAGGCAGTCCTTTCATTCCAAGGTCCCTTGTTTTCCCAGTTCCAAGGGAATCTATAGCAAAAACAGGAATTCTTGGCCCCACTTTCAAGTCCCACGATTAGCAGCAAATCCTTGCATCGTGACTTGCACTAAGTTGGTTATTAGAGCTATTCCTCTTTAAAGAGTAAGCATGGGACCAGGCACTATCCTTTCACTAAGAATCTTATCTAACTCAGGCTTCAGGAGGTTACAAGGTGATCAGACAGACTCCATGATGTATGTACTGATCACAAGAAGGAACAAGAATTGTACTCTGAGCTGAGGGGAGAATGCTATGTTACGTTTTGAACCTCAAGTAGCCGAACATGGTTACCGCCTCCAAATGCCAGGTGGGGCACCTTCTTGGGGTGCCTTCGAGCTCGGCGGCCTGATTTTGGAGGCAGCGCGCACCTCAGGTTTCACACTGCCCGGTCCACACTGGCCTGGGAGAATTTGGGGGCCTCTGGGCCAGATGCAGTCCTCTGCCCCAGACCCACAGTCCCGACTGGGTCTGAGGCAATGATTTCGCCCCAGCAGGCCGGCCAGTCCGCAGCAGCTTTCCTCACCTGAGCTTCCTGCTTTTCGGTTCTGTCGGCTTCCGTGGGTTCACGGTCGCCATCGTCCCCACGCGTTGGCCCAGCCGGCTCAAGTGTCCCCGCCCTGGCCTGTCCGGGCCTGACAGTGCCCTCCCCGCCGCGGGTCCCGGCCAGCTCGCTCTGGCCGCGGGAATGTTTTTCTTCCGGATTCTAACCCTCCGCCTCGGCTCCCGTAGGAGGCGGGGCCTGATCGTCCGGAGGGCTCTGGGTGGTGTGACTCGGGAGAAGGGGCGGGACTATGCAGCGAGCGCGAAAAGGTGAAAGGCTGAGAGCAGAGGCTCTTTGGGAATTGGGAACGTCAGAGGCAGGCCTTCGGGTCATCAGACCTCTACGCAACACAGCCCCGCCCGGCGTGCGAGGGCGCGCCCTCCCCGACGCGGACGCCGCGGCGCCTCCGTTCACCCGCGACTCCCAGGGAGCCCCGCGCGAAGCCGGCCGAGAGAAGCGTCTTCCGGCGGAAGTGCCCCCCGCGCCCGCGCCCGCACTCACCGCCGTTTCCAGTCAGTGGTGACGGACCTGAGGCTCTGACTTCGGCGCTGCCCTCCTTTAGGCTTCCCAAAGCCCGGAGACCCAAAGGGCGAGGGCGAGGGTGGGGGTGGGGGTGGGGGCGGGGGCAGGTTAGTTCAGCTACTGCCCCACGCCCAAATGCAGGTAATCCTCATGCTGGTCATTGAACTCCATTCATAGGCTTTCCACTCCCACTAAAAGTGGGTTTTTTTGCTTTTCGAATTGGACCTTTAGGGGTTAATGGACTCTTAGACGATTAGCCATCAGTGAATGAAAAATCAGCCACTGCCTTTATTTTACGGCCAAATATGAAATTAATTATTTACTTTGCAAGGATTCTCTATGATTTCCTTTTAATCACTGGTTCTGAAATCTTTTTCAGAAGTGGGGGTGGGGGAGGGAAGGATGGTGCAGGGGATTACTTTGAAGATCTGATGAGAGCCATGATTTCCCCCAGAATATTCACACAGTTTTACAAATTTCATGAGGCTCACAGACTCAGAAACCACGAACTCATACTTTAAACCTTTGCTTGGCAGGATGGGAAAAAGATGTGAAGAGGGAAAACAAAAGCAGAAAGTAGAAAATGGTCAAATTATTTTCAGATATGCAATGTTTCTGTAACAAGGGGATAATTTACCTGCACCATTTTTCAGAGCGATCTTTTACCTTTTCCTAACTCTTCCCTGGTAAAATGAGGGACACATCAGCTATAGTTTGAGGAGCTCTAAGTTGTAAAATGAGCATAAGGCCATCACCAAATAAGCTGGACTCCAGAAAGCTCTGTCTAGGATTTTATTAGACTGCTTTTTTCCCCCAATATACCTGTATTGGAAGATTGAGACAAAAAGGCACAAACTCACATTAAATAAACATATAATCTAATCAAGTCTACAAAGTGAATTTTGTAAAAGTAGCACTAGGAACAAATCAAAATAAGTCAGGGAGTCCCAGCAGGGACTATAAGAGAAACTGGGAAGATATACATGTGCCCACAATACTGACCCTGTCCCTGCTCTCTGGGTGACAGTCAGAGTCTAGCATCCCTCCTACAGAGGCACTGCTGCTTCCAACTGGGACTATGACCCTGCAAACCTAATGGAAGCCGCTGGTCTGAAGGGGTGTGGCACATCATCAGGTACTACCCTTGGAGGTGAGGCTTTCATCATAAGCCCCTCCGGTAGTCAGTTTTGGGGGTTGAGTTAGAAGGTAAGGGGGTTATGTAAAAGAAGCCAACACTGTTGCCCAGCAGCAACACTATCCGTGGGGATGAAACAGACCAGGGACTTTCCTCCTTTATGTTTATGTGAGCAGAGCCCCAGATCTAGGTTAACTTTAGGAAATTCTAGCTTGGCTTATGTGGATGCTTTCAAACTGGGGCAACAGGTGGAGGTGGGAGGAGCCAGAGAAAAGGTAGATTAAAGAGCGAGCCCCCACTAAAGCTGAAGTGATACACTATGGATCTCAAATGAGAGCTGAAGGAAGGAGACCTCTGCTGACCCTCAAACCGTATGAACAAATGTCTGCTTAGAATTATCTTCATTTGTTTCTCCCAGGATAACCTACCTCTGGACTTCACCTAGTTGATGAATGAAAAAGGGAAAGCTGTTAAACACAAATATAATTACAGCTAACACAGAGCTTGTAGGAAAACATTTACATTTTTCTCCAGTTGGAATGCCTCTTCAGCTTTCCCAGTCAAATGCTACCTGCAGTTATGATGCTAATAACCAACTGAATTGCCACAGATTTGTTACTATAGAACCCTCAAGGTGAGGAGACTAATAGGAAGGTGTAACGGGACATCTCTTGGTTCCAAAGGGGCCTCAATGAAGGTCAGAGTTCACCACGATAAGGAGTCTGAATCTGGCCATCCTTGTCCCAGGAGGGTTACAGGGAAGCATCCATTAGGATGTCACAGGTACAGTCCTGAGACACTACCTTATTGCACTTAGAAATGAGTAAGGCAAAACAAACTGACAAAAACATAAAGGGTAAATCACCCCATCCTACTTGCTTCCCAGCAGAGACTTGGTCTCTCATAGCAGTTGCATCCAGGCTAGCATGGGCTCGGGTCACTGCACACTTGGCCAACGTACTTCACTAGGTTTGGGGAAGGTCAGGTGGTACCACAGCTATCTCAGACTCTTCCAGCGGGAGGCATACTCAGGTTCGCCAAGTCAGAGAAAACAAAGTTCGTAGCTTCTGTTCCCTTAGCCTGGACTCTTCCCAGCTTACTTTGGTAGAGTTCTGTACTACAATCACTACCTGATTTTGATTGTCTAGGGCAGAACTCAGCACTGGAGCACAGGAGCTGAGTTCTTGATCTCCCACACTCCTTTCCAGTAACTGGAGACAAGAGGAAACATATTCTACTGGGAAAAAGCTTTTTGCATGCGTTTTGTGCAGCATGAAAAGATAAGGACTCTTGTGTCCTGACCAGCCTCAAAGACAGAGGACGGGAATCTAAGAAAGCACAGAGAAAAGAGGATTATTGCTGAGTGGCAGCACCAGCCCAAAAGGGAAGAGGAGCGTGGGCATACAGAGCTCCTCAGGGTGGCAGACTGACTAGAATATATGGGGCAGACTCAATTCTAAGGGCCACACTGGACAGGTCCCTCCAGGTAGAGCTGACCTGGGCAAATTACGGCTCAGCAGAGAATTCAGACAGAGTGGGCAACAGGGGGGCTGAGAAGCCATGGGTGTTTCTAAGAATAGTGGCCAGAGATGCAGTGTCCAGGCAGGGGTTATTTGTATTTGTAAAGATTTCACAAACAGACTGGCTGGGCCTTGGGTACTTCCCTGGTGCCTACAGCACTCTAACAATAGGACACTGGGGCAGAGGTCAGAGTAATGAAGCCACACTGTTATTCTGTGGAATTGGGGGGGAGAAAGCGCTAATTTTTAACTCATCCCCGTCTCCAGGTGAGCATTCAAAACTGCAAAGATCTGCCCAGGAAGCAAAATACCTTATTTATCCCAAGGTTGAAAACAAACAAACTTTAAATCATTTAAATCACCACATCACAAAAGGCAGCTATTTTGAAAGACTAAAAATGTCACTTGGAAATAAAGGTGGGGGTGGGCACACAGAAATGGGTGAAAACACAGTATGAGAGAGAGGAGCTGCAAAGACAGCAACCTACACGCCACATATCTCAGAGGAGCAGGCTCCTGTACACACGGGCTTCATAATACCAGACGGTCTATTTGTTCACAATATTAAAGGGCATCTAGAATCAGCTACAGTAAGGGATGGAAAGTTGCCTGAAGAATGGGCACAGAAAGGCTGCGTCCGAAGATGGCCTGTCACTCGGGAGGGTGGAGCTGCTGGGCCTTCCTGTTGACCACTGTCTTGCAAAACTAGAAGAGAAATACAATTATTAAGGAAGCAACAGGGGAAAATAGAAACACATTGTAAATCATTACTGATGGAAGAATTTCAAAAGGAGGAAGGATGCCAGCTGGTGTGGCAGGGGGTGGAAAGAGAGAGGAAACTAAAGTCCAAGCAGTGACGGAGAAACTGGCATTGCAACAATCCCTTCATGCTACCCTCCCATCTCCTAGAAGTTCTCCTCAAGCACATCAGGCAGGGGGAGAGAGAGGTTTGCATCACTGCTGGTGATACCCAGGTCTCCTCACTCCTTGGTGCTATAGGACAGCCAGTGTTTCTTTGATAAAGTAATCCTCTCTCAGAGCCCGGTGGGAGCAGGGTGAGGTTTTCCATTCCATGACCAAGCCTGCTCTGAGATGCTGGGAAGAGAGCAAGTCTGGAGGTGTGCAGGGTGCTGGGGGACAGCAGTAGGAACTAATGGAAGGAAGAAGCTTGGGGAAGAGTGACAACACGAAACAAGGACATTCTGGTCCTATGGCCTGGACAGAAATACTCTCCTAGCATCTGAAGGAAGCTGGCTCTGACGGGGACAGCCACTTAGGATGGGGTCAGGACGCTGAGCCCAGACACAAGAATGAATATGCTAGAACAGCAGTCTGGTCAGCAGCTTTTCCAACAGAGGGGCAGGGAAGGCCAACAGGAGTTAGGAACTGGCTCTGGCATGGGCGTTATAGGGAGCACCTGTTTCAAAATGCCAGTTTCACCCTGAGATGATTCAAGTTGTGAGAGGAAGAGTGACTAGCAGGTAAGTTTCGATTCTGCTTCCACCACCACTCCCCCAGCCCTGTTTCTGTGTCTCTGTCTAGGTAGTTCTTTATAAAATCCTATCTTCCTGAAATATTCTGCCTCACAAGCGCTATCAGTGGAAGCCTGAGAGTATAGCTAGTCTGCTAGGGTTAGTCAGCACTACTGCTCGAGGGCAGGACGAGGAAAGAAGCAGGTTTCTGACTCCATGGAGGACTGCTGAGGCCGTCAGGCCCTGCAGACTTGTGTATGCAGACATGTAAGAAACTCAGTACATACAGTGCAGAGAGGGAGGGGTGGCTTTAGTCATCCGCAGTCATTCCTTTCACTGGGTCCTTTTGTCTCATCTGGAAGAGAAAACAGGAAAAACTGAAGGCTCTTGCTGCTGTGCAACTCCAGCACAAACATGTCCTGCCTTCTCATGAACACTGCCATAGACAGGGTGGAGCATTTTTTATGCACAAAGCAAATCAGAAAATAGAATTCTGCGTATCAGCCAAAGCAATACCATTTATGTCTCTGTCACTGCCCCCACCCTTCCATGATTTCTACCTCTCCCTCCCTCCCTGGATTGGATGTTTAGTTCTTAAGTTCTCTTTTCTCTTATTCACTCAGCAAATATTTATAAAACATCTCTTTTATGTGAGGCACTGCTCCAGGGCTGGGAACTCAGCACTGAACCAAAAAAAAAAAAGACCAAGTCTCCCGAAGAGCTTACATTCTGGGGCAAGGTAGGGAGAACAAACCATATTCCAGATAGGATGGCGAATGGCTTTGGGGAGGCTGAGTATGGGAGGCTTCACTTCTCTGATAAATGCTGTTTGAGTAGAGACTTGAAGTACATGAAGGTGGGGGCAAAATCCTGAGTTTCTTGGGGGCTGGAGGAGGGGTGGTGTCCTGTTCCAGACGGAGAAACAGTATTTCCTCCTCCTGAGCTCTGCTTAGAGGCTTTGCCCAGTCAATCGGGTGAGTAGTGTGGCAACAGAGATTAGCACGAGAAAAAGGAGGCTTGTTCTCAGCTTAACAGAAGTGCAGAGCTGCTGGAAAATAGGGTGGGGTCTTCTCTGGAAGCATCAGAGAAGGAATACTCCCTGTCACTTGGAAGGCTGCAAAAGAACTTCTTGGGGATACTGTGGAGGTGCTCTCTCTCAAATACTTTCCAACTTGAAAATTCTACTTGCAGAGGCTCTATAACATAGATGTATTTTCACTTTTCATTAAATATTTCTTCACTATCCATTAGTTTTCTGCTCAACTTTCATTCTTAATTCATTCAACAGATTTTGAGGACATAAGAGCATGACCTCTGAATCAGACTGGATTGTATTCTTGGCTCCTCATTAATCATGATCTTAAGCAAGTTACTTCACTGTTCCCTAAGCCTCAATTTCTGTAACATTAGAGATAATAACAGAACATACATCATGCAGTAGATGTTAAAGATATTCATGGAGAGGACTTGGCATGGCAGAGTGCTCAGCATGGAGTATGCACGCAGCACACATCACCTACTTGTTATTCCAAACACACTCCTTTAGCAAAGGGATGTGGGTATATACAAACTGAAGACTTTTAAGTTACAGCCTTCCTCAGAGTTATGACCAATTCACTAAAACATTAATAGTGTCTCTGTTTGCAGTGATTCTGTCTCAGCAGCAGTTTCCTCTGGGAAACATTTTCAAAACACAGCCCTGCTACATTCAAATCTATGTACATTATCCACCCCCCTCAACTCCCTCAAACTATTATAATTAATAAGTCTGTGTAGAAACTAGGCATGGTGGGAAAAAAACAAAACCAATTCCCCATGCCCTCTTTTTTTTTTTTAAAGATTTATTTATTTATGCATACAAGCACTGGGGTACAGGCCAGAGGTGTAGGGGGGTGAGAGGATTCACCACAGAGAGCGGG
>JAGFMF010011578.1:212123-231180 GCA_019455555.1 Galemys pyrenaicus | reverse complement strand
TGAGGGGAGCAGCGGGCACAGCAGGAGAGGTCTGCCACACCATGTGGGTCCCCCCCTGGCCGGCAGCAGGGATTGAACTCGTGCTGCAGTGGCTGCGGTTTGCCTCGTAGTGCGTTGCTTAACCCACTGCGCCACCAGGGGAGGCCCCCCCATGCCCTCTTGAGAGTCTCTGATATTGACTCCATTGACAACTATTATTGCAGTTATGCCAAATTTCTTAGCTTGGTCATTTATTTTTAAAAAGATTTTATTTATTTATGCATATAAGAGCTGGGGTGCAGGCCAGAGTCGTGGGAGGTGAGAGGATTCACCACAGACAGAGTGAGAAGCAGAACAGGCAGATTAACTAAAATACACTGCTGAGGGGAGCAGCAGGAGAGACAGGAAAGGCCTGCTGCACCATGTGGCTCCCCTTCCTGGCGGGGCATCAAACTTGCACTGCAGTGGCTGCAGAAGCCCCACAGTGTGGCGCTCAACCTGTTGTGCCACCAGGAAGGGCCTTAGCTTGGTCTTTTAGGTCAGAGTTTCCTCATATTTTATCAAATAATTGTTTGAGGCACTTGTAGATTCTTGGGCCCCAGACCTGATGAATAAGAACCTACAGGAGATGGATCATAAATGAGTCATAAAATCAATAATCTTATAGGTCTCACTTCACTACCCCTAGCAAAGATCCTCTGTTCCAAATGAAAGTATTTTTTGACACCAAGCCAGTAGTCCTATTCATAGAGGCTTTGCCCAATCAGGTGAGTAGTGTGGCACTGCAGATTGGCACAAGAAAAGGGTTAGATCTCAGCTTAACGAAGTGCAGACTTGCTGGAGAACAGGATGGGGTCTTCTCTGAAAGCACCAAGTATTTCCTGCCACTTGGAAGGTTCTGAGCTCCACCTGGAATGCCTGTCCTTTGTAGATTTTGCCCAAAACTCACTTTCCTGAATGATATCTATTTTTATTGATCCTATAACATCATTTATCTATATTAATATCAACCTGTTAATATATTACAGGAGTTCAACAAATTCAGGATTTTCCATCATGTCAGAAATCTGTGAAGGATAAAGGTGCTGTCATATATTTTTAAAAAGATTTTTATTTATTTATGCATACAAGAACTGGGGATAGGCCAGAGGGGGGTGAGAGGATTCGCTGGAGACAGAGTGAAGGGCAGAACATGCACAGCCACTGAAATACACTCGTAAGGGGAGTAACGAGCAAGGCAGAAGAGGTCTGTTGCACCATTGGGTCAGCTCCCTGGCCAGGAACTGAACTCATGCTATAATGGCTGGCGATAATTTGATAGCACTGAGACTTAACCTCTGCACCACCAGGTAGACCCCGCTGTCATACTTTTAAAAACTATTGTAGCGCTATGCTGGGACTGGCAGTATCTAGTGATCATCATATGTAAGGTAGGCATAAAAATAACTATAGGTATAAAACTTGCCTGCCTTCATCCTATGAACAGCTCTGGGAGCAGCAACACCCCAACAGTAAGGAGCACCCAGACACCACCCAGGGATCGTCATGGAAAGAATAAGATGAGACTGGAAACCCTTGTTGTACTTCAGATGAACAACAGTAACTTCACCAGAAAGACAGAATACAATGAAAACAACACAGAATCTGTGACATTTTGGCCTAAAATACATAAACTGAAAGTAACCATGCAGAATCACTGGGCATACCCAAATCGAGAGACATTCTACAAAATGACTATCCTATACCTTAAAAAAACGCAAAGGGCATGACAGTAGAAAAACTGAGGAACTGTACTGTATTAACAGACTTAGAAGGGTAGACTGTGTGACCCTGGGTTGTACCCTTTGTTCCACAGCAATGGGTTTTCTGGGAAAAGGGATATACAGTATTCTTTGTATTCTTCTCGCAATTCTCTTTAAAATTTTTTTCAATGTAAACAATTTTTAAAGACAAAGATCTGCTCATTTAAATGTCTGCTCACTAATGAGTGTCCACATATATTTTAAATAATCAGAGAGGCTAAGCACTTACCATCATGGGAGCAAAGCTCCTTGGGCTTACATCGAGAGTTCACTGTCTTGCTTTATTTTACTAATGCAAAGTCAGATCCTGTTTTCATACTTCTTGACGTAAGATACAACTTCCTACCATGGAACATGACAGTTTCCTTTACTCCCAGAGACATGGGGTCTTCCCCAGGGGCAGACAAGTGAAATAAAAATGCATTATTTCATTCTTATAATGAAATGCTCTAAGAATGCTTATTTCCTGTTTCCTGAGGCCTAAATAACATGAGAGATTTTATCTGTGCTTTGTAGTGTTCCACAAATCAAGTCCCTGAAGGCTGTATATATACGTACAGTCAAAGAACATGAAAATAGAAACTAATCAATCCTGCTTTTTTGTTTTTTAAAAACAGTGATTTCCCTTGGAAATAAGGTCAGGGGTTGGAGAAAAAAAAATATTCATTTCTCTCTTTTATTTATTTACATGGATGTCTATTTTTTAATATTTTTCTGCATTTTTGAAATTTGCTTTTACCATTAGTATGATACACTTTTTTAAGCAAAAGCATCAATGTTATGTCCTGGTTATGACACTGTGAGAAGACATGGGCCTCTATTACTTCTTACATTTTTTTTTTATACATGTAAGAACTGGCCTGTAGACCAGAGGTGGGGGTGCAGGGAGAGAGGACTTACCAGAGACAGAGTGGAGGGCAGAACAGGCTGATCTACTGAAATACACTGCTGAGGGGAGCAATAGGCAAGACAGGAGAGGTCTGCTATGCCAAGTGGGTTATCTTCCTCACCAAGGACTGAACTTTAATTCCTGTGCCAGAAGGGAGGCCCCTACTTCTCACAACTGTATGTGATTCTTTTTTTTAAAGATTTATTTATGCATACAAGAATGGGGTACAAGCCAGAGGTGTGGGGGGTGAGGATTCACCAGAACAGAGCGGGAACAGAACAGGCAGATCAAAGAAATACACTGCTGAGGGGAGCAGTGGGCGAAGCAGGAGAGTTCTGCTGTGCTATGTGGGTCCCCTCCCTGGCCAGGGATTGAACTCGTGCTGCAGTGTCTGTGCATGCTTCATGATGTGGTGCTCAACCCTTTGTGCCACCAGGGAGGCCCTGTATGTGATTCTTACAATCACCTCAAAATAAAAAAGTTGACTAAAAAACAATAGTTGTTAAAAGAAAATTAGTTTAAGGGCCCTCCCTGGTGGCACAGTGGGTTAAACAACACACTATGAAGCAAACAGTTCAATCCCTGCCGCTGGCTGGGGAGGGGACCCACATGGCGTGGCAGACCTCTCCTGCTGTGCCTGCTGCTCCCCTCAGCAGTGTATTTCTGTTGATCTGCCTGTTCTGCTCCCCACTCTGTCTGGTGGATTCTCTCACCACCATGTATGCATAAATAAATAAATCTTTAAAAAAAAATTAGTTTAAGACACTGGAAAGTAACCACATTCAATTAGCCTTCCTAAAGGAACAAAGGTTTGAGGCACATGCAGGGTTTTTTATAGAACCTCTAAAAAGGTGGGCCTCCCTGGTGGGTACAGGGGTTAAAGACACAGCGCTATCAAGCTGTCTACAGCCACTGTGGTATGAGTTTGATCCCGGCCAGGGAGCTGACCAACATGGCACAGCAGACCTCTCCTGTCTTGCCTATTGCTCCCCTCAGCAGTGTATTTCAGTGGCTGTGCCTGTTCTGCTCCCCACTCTGTCTCTAGTGAATCCTCTCAGCCCCTGCACCTGACCTATACCCCAGTTTTTGTGTGCATAAATAAATAAATCTTAAAAAAAAAAAAGAACCTCTTTAAAAAGCCACTCTCTTTATAAATAGATTTAGCCCTTTGGGAACAAAATTTGGCAATGAATAGCAAAAGTCTAAATTCTTTAATTCCATTTGTAGAAATTTATTCTAAGGAAACGCTCCTCATGACCCAAAAGACTGAGAACACACGAATGCCCATCACAGCATTACATATAACAGTGAGAGCCAGAAACATGATGGAAATTCCAACACAAGGTAATGACAGTGCACACTGCAAACCTGTGTGTTGCAGTGAAAAACAAGAATGTGAAGAAACTTTTTTAGGGGGAAATGCTTTGCTATAATGTTTAGGGAAACAGTAAGATACCCCTTTTTATCCAAATTCAGCAATAGTATTTTAAGACCGAGCAGGCTCTTGCAATAAATTACAATCACAATGAAGTAAAAGTGTGTAGAAAGCGGTCTGTGTCCCTTTATCTAACTACCCCAGAACCTACAGCTACCATACTTCCAAGCTGGAAACTCTAGGATGTAGTGTCCTGCCAGGCACTTCACTGCACAGGGGCACTTACAGTCTTTGGGTAACCAGCCTAGAGTTTAAGATTTAAAATCTAGAACTGATGGTGAGCCATCAACTGATGGCCACAGGATAGAGCAAGGGCCTTCTATATTAACACTCAGGTGGTGGGGCCTCCCTGGTGGCGCAGTGGGTTAGCACTGAACTATGAAGCAAAACGCAGCCACTGCAGCATGAGTTCGATCCCTGCCTCCAGCCAGGGAGGCGACCCACTTGGCATGGCAGACCTCTCCTGCCTTATCCGCTGCTCCCCTAAGCAGTGTGTTTCAGTCCACCTGCCTGTTCCGCTCCCTACTGTCTCTGTTAGATCCTCTCACACCCTGCACATCTGGCCCGTATCCCAGTTCTTGTATGAATAAAATAAATCTTGGGGAAAAAAAAGACTCAGGCGGCCTTCCTGGTCATGCAAGGGGTTAAGCACTGCACTATAAAGCACCTGCAGTCACTGTAGTAAGAGTTCGGTCCCTGGTCAGGGAGGTGACCCTCATGGTGCAGCAGACCTCTCCTGCCACACTGCTGCTCCCCTCAGCAGTGTGTTTCAGTCAGTCTGCCTGTTCTGTTCCCTGCTCTGTCTCTTGTAAATCCTCCCACCCCACACAGTTCTGGCCTGTACCTCAGTTCTTGCATGCATAAATAAAAAAAATCTTTAAAAAAAAAAAAGACTCAGGTGATGAGAAAGGGATAGGCACTTTTACAGGCAAGGCAGCCCAGAGATAGTTCGCAAGGTGGGCCAGCTGAGTGAGAGGGCCATGAAACATCTCCAACTTGAAGCCAAGCCTAAAAGGATGGGCTATGATGGGGTCAGAGGAATCATGAAGCCAGCAGGACCTCAAAGAGGTCCTTTCCACAAGGAAAGGCAGGGAAAGAAATACTGTAGAATCTTAATCACATGCTCTTAATACCCACAGAACTTTACTATTTCCAGCAAATGTGCTATAGTCCAATAAAAAAGGAGACAGTTTTCTTGAAACTTTTCAAATGAATTCCCTCTTCTCATTATCTACAGAGTTAAAAGTCAAAGGTCTAGAAGGCACTTGTTATATGATGCAGAAGGTATCCTCAATTTCACTGAGCCTCAGTTTTCTACCCATAAAATTAAAATAATACCTTTGTTACAAGTTCCATAAGGATCTGATGACATCATACATATAAAATGCTTATCACACATGATAGGCACACAGTAAAACCTCAATAAAGGGGACTCCCTGGTGGCACAAGGGGTTAAGCACCGCACTATGAAGCATCCGCAGCCACTGCAGCATGAGTTCGATCCCCAGCCAGGGAGGGAACCCACAAGGAGCAGCAGACCTCTCCTGTCTCCCCCACTGCTACCCTCAGCAGAGTATTTCAGTCTATCCACTGTTCTGCTTCCCACTCTGTCTCTGGTGAATCCTCTCAACCCCCACATCTCTGGCCTGTACCCCAGCTCTTGTATGCATAAATAAAGAGACTTCAAAAAAAAGAGACTCAATAAAGGTTAAGTGTCTATTAATTACAAACATTTGTTTTATTACCATGTTTATAAAATAGTGAGTTCCATTACAGGAAGTGATTAAGCATAGACTGGTGGGGAAGCTGCAGAGACATACAATCATTCTAAATGACCTTTAAGAGGCCTACTTTCACTTTTGAGATGATGAGTCTCTCAAGAGAACAAGGGACAGGGAGATAAAAAGGGAGGGACCGAAAGAAGGAGCTGAGAGAGGGGGAGAGAAGGAGAGAGGTCAAGAAAGACTGGTCTCCTATTTCCTGACATTTTTCTTTTTTGCGGCATAGGCCTAATCTCTCTCTCTCTCTCTCCTCTCTCTCAAAAAAAATTTATTCATTTAGGCATACAAGAACTGGCCAGAGGTGGGAATGGGGGAGGTGAGAGGATTCACCAGGGACAGTGGGGAGCAGAAGAGGCAGATCGACTGAAATACACTGTGGAGAGGAGCAGCGGGTGAGACAGGAGAGGTCTGCTGCGCCATGTGGGTCAGCTCCCTGGCTGGGGATTGAACTAGTGCTGCAGTGGCTGCCAGTAGCTTCAGAGTGCTGAGATATAACCCCTTAAACCACCAGGGTGGCCCCCTAAGACTAATGTTTTGATCCCGTGTTTCTCAAATCCTTGACCCTCATTCAAGAATGGTGGACCCAACTCCATGGGGGTTAGTAATAATATCCATAGCGTTATAGCGACCCCTCATAACTCACCAAAAAATCCACCCACACTAGACTACAATTCATACCTCCTACTGCAAACTTGCAGATATGTCATGGCGGACCGAATACATGCATTTATTGCTATTACTCCCCTAAACACTACTATGATGACAGCAAAAGAATAAAAACAGATAAAACTGGGCCTCCCTGCAACGCACTATGAAGCAAACTGCAGCCACTGCAGCAAAAGTTCGATCCCTGCTGCCGGCCAGGGTGGGACCCACATGCCTGGCAGACCTCTCCTGCTGTGCCCGCTGCTCCCCTCAGCAGTGTATTTCTGTTGATCTGCCTGTTCTGCTCCCCGCTCTGTCTGTGGTGAATCCTCTCACCCCCCTACACCTCTGGCCTGTACCCCAGTGCTTGTATGCATAAATAAATAAATCTTAAAAAACAGATAAAACCAAAAAGAAACAGAGGAGACAACAGCAGATAAGCGATAGTATCTTGGAAGATAGAAAGAGGACTAATTTGCAGAGCAACAGGAGCTAACAAGTAAGTGCCTGGGAAGACAGGGAGCCAAGAAGGAGCAAACAAGTTTATACTGCAGGCTCTCCAAAGGCTCTGGAATTAGAAGCACCAAAGCTGATCTGAAGGTGGGAGTGCAGGTAGAGCTGAAAATAGGTGACTTTATTTGGAAAAGTCCAAATAAAGAACAATTTGGCAGTGTTCCCTCCCCAGCTCTCAGTGTCAAGCAACCACTCCCCCTCCTGCAACGGCAAAGCCAAGGGGTTCACTTTTGTAAGGCACTGTGGAAAGCCTGAATTTGAACCGCAGGTGCAACAAGGGTCAAAAGGTCCAGTTCAGAATACTGCAGAATGTGGAAGGATTACTTTAAAGCCAGTCCAGGGTGGGTGAGCCCACAGGACCCTTTTCTAGCTGAGCTCAGAATGCTGGCTGACTGACTAATCCCCACCAAGGAAAGAACTGGGGAGTCTTCTCTATGCAAACTGGCCAACCCAAAAAAAGAGACTCGGACCCTGAAGTAGGGATCCAACAGTGTAACCATCTTCCCTGCAGTGAAGCCCTCCCACGGATCCAGAGCTTCCAGTCAGATTTTAGAGCAAAACACACAGGGAAGACTACCAGTCAATTGAGGAAAGCCCCTCACATGAAACTAAGTCTACCCTGAAAAAGAGGTCAGAAGAAACAATGTTCAAGAGACAGGGTAACCTCAGAAACAAACAAAAACTTTAGGGAAGATAATGAGTGTAGGAAAAAGGGGAAATATTGAGAAATAAAAAAAAGAATACAGAACAAGAAATACATGTATTTTTAATTCTACAGAAGAGAAAGTTAACAACATTGGAAAATATCTTTCTTCAAGTAGACAAAAAAAAAGAAAGAAAATTGAAGGTCAATTCATGAGGTCCAACTTCTGACTAATAAAAATTCCAGAAAGGGAACAAAGAAAACGAAGGGGAGAAAATTATGAAATAGATACTCAAAAACATTTTCCAGAACCAAAAACATCTTTAGATCAAAGTGTCCACTGAATGGGAACAAAATGAATGACAATGCAATGCTATCAGCCACGTCATGCAATGCCTATCACACCAACCAACCAAAGTATCTGTGAATGACTCAAAAACAAAATTTAATGACATAAACATGAAACTAAGTTCACAAAAATAAGTTACCAACTTCTTTTTAAAAACAGGGTTCATTTAGGAACAGAGAAAGACAAAGTTGCAATAATATACATACTGAAAAATGAATGAACCTGAGATGGTGACACTGAAGGAATGACAGGAGGGGAATGTGAGTGGTGGATGGATCCAAAGCGCACAGGGAGAAGTCAACCCTTAATATCCAAAGTGGAGAAGCATAAGCACATTATCAGGAAATATGGAGCGGCTGGAACAGAACAACTGTAAGAAGTGTAAGAGAGGCTGCCTCTGGGGGCGGTTCACAGGGTCAGGGCAAAGGAAGATTATAAGCTTCATCCTTCTAAGTCTGGGTTACTACATCAGGTGTTTTTGTTTTTGTTTTTTAAAGATTGATTTATTTATGCATACAAGCACTGGGGTACAGGCCAGAGGTGTGGGGGGTGAGAGGATTCACCACAGAGTGGGGAGCAGAACAGGCAGATCAATGGAAGTACACTGCTGAGGGGAGCAGCGGGCAAGGCAGGAGAGATCTGCCTCACCATGTGGGTCCCCCCGGCTGGCAGCAGGGATCCAACTCGTGCTACAGTGGTTGTGGTTTGCTTCATAGTGCATTGCTTAACCCACTGCACCAACAGGGAGGCCCACCACATCAGTTTTAAAACTATACAAATACCTTTGGAGGTGATAGGTATTTATGGTACTGATTGTGATGATGATTGCACAGGTATAAAGCAATTTGCAAATGTATCAAAGTATATACATTCAGTAAGTGAAGCTTTTGCACATGAATCATACCTCAATGAAGTGTTGTTGTTAAGATTTATTTATTTATACATACAAGAGCTGGGGTACAGACCAGAGTCCAGGGTGGTGAGAGGATTCATCAGAGACAGAGTGGGGAGCAAAACAGGCAGATGGACTGAAATACACTGCTGAGGGGAGCAGCGGGCACAGCAGGAGAGGTCTGCCAGGCCATGTGGGTCCCCTCCCTGGCCGGTGGCAGGGATCGAACTTGTGCTGCAGTGGCTGCGGTTTGCTTCATAGTGCATTGCTTAACCCACTGCACCACCAGGGAGGCCCCAATAAACTGTTTTGTTTTGTTTTTTTAAATTTAAACTTAACTATGAAAACAGAACTCTGGTAAAAATATTTTTTAAAAGAAGGGAGGGGTCTCTCTGGTGGCATAAGTGGTTAAATCGCAGCATATGAAGCATCCGCAGCCACTGCAGTACCAGTCTGATCCCTGGCCAGGGAGGGGACCCACATGGCATAGCAGACCTCTCCTGACTCGCCCGCTGCTCCCCTCAGCAGTATATTGCAGTAGAGTTGCCTGTTCTGCTCCCCACTCTCTCTGGTGAATCCTCTCACCCCCCCCCCCACACCTCTGGCATGTACCTCAGTTCTTGAATGCATAAATAAATCTTTAAAAAAAAAAGGGGGGTGGTAGACATGTAAGCCTGAGGTACCAATAGCATACAAAGGTCCTGTACAGTTGCTAAAGGGCTTCAAACAAGTCCCATGATGACATGGATTTGATGAGCTTTCCCTTTTGCAAACTATTTACAAAGAAGATTCCTATACTTGTAGTCATACTGGAGGAGAGTGCTCCTCTGAGCTTTAGACACAATTCTCCAGAGTATGGAGAAACATGCAAAAGCAAGGGGTAGGGATTAAAAAAAGAATCCCCTGATGAAGAGAACTCTCAAACTTTGGGATTGAGGGAGGCAGACCTAGGAGAGCCTCCAGAATTTCCCCAGCTCCAAGAATTCAAATTCCACCCATAGAATGAAAAGTTGTCAGTGAATGTTTCCATGAACCTGTGTGCTTTAGGTAGGTCTTTGTCAGGCAGCAGATGGCTGAAGCTCCAGCCTAAATCCCAAGGCTGCTCCATGTGGTAACTGTTTTCTTTCTTTCTACTGCTTCTTGAGGATCTTTACCAGAAGAATCAGGAATTGTGTCCAAAATCCTGCCACTTCCATGCCAAATGTTGCTGAATGAATAACCAAACATCTGCCTTCCACAGGAAATAACTCAGCACACCACTTAACCAGTGAGTCAGCTCAGGAAGTGTCATGGGGGTGGTGTGTGTGTGTGTGTGTTAAAATCTATTCCCTATGTGGATCCAGAGGAGGGAAGCGCTACTGGAACAAGTTTCCACCCAACTGGAGCACAGTGAAGTGGGGAACATCTCTGTGACGTGTTGGCACCAGCGGCACCCAGGCCTGGGTCTCACCTGAGGTCCTGGAGAGCAGGCCAAGGCCCTGAAAAGTCGTGGACATTAAGGAAGGGGAGGAAGAAATGGACAGCAGTTCTTAGAAACAGAGCTTCCTCTCTTATTTTTAGCCCTAAGGAGAGAAGAGGCCAAGTGATGAGGAGCTTTGGCTCCTACCCTTTGTCACCTGCAGGAAGTATGCCCCTGGGCAGGGCACTGGACTCTTGCACCTCCACTTCCTCTGAGTGTGGGCCTCACGAGCCTCATGAGGATCACAAGAGAGGGTGTGTGGAAAGCCTAGTGCCAGTGAGTGCTTGAACATTATCTACTGACAATCTCCTCAGAGTTAGCCTAGCAGAGAATCACCCCCAAATGAATCGGGAATGCTGGTTCTTCAGGATCCCATGGAGTAGATAGATAGCCTTCCTTCTGGGATCCATGCCAAGCACTCCTGTCCCACCCTCAAAAGCCCCAAACACAAAAAAATACCTCCGAACAACCACCCAGAGTAGTAGTTCTATATGTGCTATTGCTGTCCTCTGTGGGTAAAGTTTGAGGGACACGTGGGTGCTGGCCTGCCTCTTCCCAGGGTCACCTCCGACTCTGCAGTCAGCACAGTTCCTCTGCTGGGCTCTGAAGAACCGCTGCATCAACGATCTCACTCTCTCAGCATTAAGTGCGTGGTAGTACCCCGTCTCACCGGATATACCAAGACCTCGACTAGATGGCAAATCCAAGAGTTTTCTTTCTATAGTTCCCACACTGCCTGGCAGCATACCGTACCCACAGTAGATACCAACTTATTCCTAGAAGGTAAACTGCCCAACGTGACCGTCTCCGTGACATCCATGTATTTATTTAGTTGAGTCTCATCTGGGGTCCCACTTACCTCATCCAGCTGTCTCTTCGTCTCCTCTTCCATCCTTCGAATGTCGTCCATAGTCAGGTCAACCCACTTATCGAGCCAACAGAACAGCTGCCTGTGGAAGTTTGTAAACAGACGCCTCTCTTGCTATAAAAAGGATAGACCGAAGTTAGAACCCAGAAGGTGAAGTCACCACTGCTGCTGCTGCTCCCCAGAATCTCCAAACCCACACTTTACTGGGGCAGTAGGGGAGGACTGATGCCTGGCTTATGTGGTTCAGCCCTTAAGTCCCATAGTGACTTCTGCCTTCATGTACCTAACAGGTATGGCATCAGTAGGAGGATGGCACCAGGCAGGTCCTATGCTCAAAATGCTACCAAGACAGACAGCCCATGAGCGCACAGGTAAGCCAACACCCCAAAACAACTATGCCAAGTTTATCTTGTCTTGTGTTTGGAGCATAAATCCAGGTTAAAACTGGCCAGCAGCGCCCTCCCTGGTGGTGCAGGGGTTAAAGTCTCACTGCTATCAAGCCATTGCTAGCCACTGTGGCATGAGTTTGATCCCTATTCAGGGAGCACAAGGGAGACAGGAAAGGTCACATGGCCCAGGTGACCTTTCCTGTCTCCCTTGTGCTCCCCTCAGCAGTATATTTCAGTAGATCCTGTTCTGCTCCCCCTCTGTCTCTGGTGAATCTTCTCACCCCTTGTACCTCTGGCCTATACCCCTATTCTTGTATGCATAAGTAAAATTAAATCCTTAAAAAAACAAAAAACAAAAAAAAGCCTGGCCAGCAGCTACGAAATTGGACCCAAGAGTGGAGGCTCTCACACACTAAAGAAAAGGCTATATAAAATATAAAAAACACCACAGTTCTGCCTTGTGTGTTAATTCAGCATGCCAGAGAACCTGGCTCACAGTGCCTCTTGCCTTTTGGCTTCAAGAAAGAAGACTGAGTTGTCACTCAGTCATAGTAAGCTCCTTCCTGTTTCCTTCTTTTGTCCAGTTTCCATCCCTGTCACACGGTGCCATTGGCTGGACTGTAAGACAGGTGCAAGGGGAAGTGGAGGTCTGGGAAGTCAAACTAAAATATTCTGATTTGGTCCCCCTAGGATACAAGTCACATGGGTTGAAAGACCATTATTGCTGGGCAAGCCCCTCCCTGCCCCCAACAAAGACATGGGGACAGCATTATCCTGGTCACTTACCTTATGTATAAAGTTTTCCACTTTGTTTTGCAGGCCCCACCACTTGAACTTGACAGTAACCAGTTTGTATGCACACATGAATGGGCAGTCTTTCTGATTTACAAGTTCTTGCTGTATTAGAAACACACCCACAGACAGGTAACTAAGAAGGCTCTCCCACTCTGTTAGCCCAGCCCCAGCCATCACCCTCCTCCATGGGGAGAGGCCCACCCACAAAGCCCAGCCCCCTGGTGGTGAGGGTGTGAACTGCACCTTCCAATTGGGGCCCAAGGGTCCTCGGCCTGTTTTAATAGATTTAAATTTTGCTGGGTCTTCCTCTGCCTTGTAATCCTAAAAGAAATTGGAGAATTTGAGTTGGAGGAGGGGAGGAGGGGAAAAGTTGAGGGTGGGGGCAGAGAAATCAGATTTTCCATCAGTTTACTTTATACCAGTTCTTAAAGCTGCTGGTACACAGAAACTACAGGAAAATGTTATAAACAAGATACAGAACTGTTTATGTTGGCCTCAGAGGAGAGCTTTGTGATTTTCTCTGCTGGGGTTTGTTTTCAATATTGTAAGTATGAAAGTGTCACCAGATTATCTGGGCAGGCACATATGTCCACTATGTTAAAACAAGAATTTTCAACCTGGGGTGAGCTTCCAAATCACCAGGGGAGTGGTTTTTTGTTTTTCCAAACTCCAGATTTCTGGGCCATCCTACCTAAAATCCAGTGAACAAGAGTGTCTGCAGGTGAAAGCAGCATAGATACTTTCTGAAACCTCTGTTGATGGCTCTAAAATGCAGTCAGAGCTGCCATCTTTCCTAAAATCTTTTATATCCATCGCCCTCTGACCTTTTTTTTTTTTTTAAAGAACTGGCTTGTTTTAATAAAATCATTATTGAAAATCTTTAACATATAGACTCCATCCTCTTGTGTACTACTGTCAGTCTCACTTCACTGACTTATAATATAGTCAAGGCTGTGTGCTAACTGACTGTAACGGAAGTTTATTCTTAAGCTATCTCTGTACATTGACTAATGTGGGCTCAGGAAAATCAGAGTCATCCCACTAGCTACTTAATGAAAGTAACAAATTACATACATATACAGTCATAAAGTACTTCCCAAAACTCAGGAGATGACTTTTAAAAAACAATCTTACCCACCTCTGTTTTTCTCCACTCACACGAAACAATAGTTGACAAATAATGAGAGCCAGACTCTTTGCTAAACATTTGAACATGTTCCAGGAACCTTTTTACACTGCTGGTGGGAATGCAAACTGTTGTTCTGAATACTAATTTTAAAACTAAAACAAACAATACTCAAGAGAGAACTTCTTTTGAGCCAAGAAAGGTAAAGTTTTCTTGTTTCTCTGACACTTAAACGTCATTTCTGTATCTCAAAGGCCACCCAAGTCTCTAAACAGTTCCTACCTTGGTAAGTACTTGGCTTCGATCTGCAATGTCTATATATATGGCTTCCACATGTTTCCATGTCTCAGGTTCCAGTTTATGTACCTACAAGAAGGAGGGAGGTCACTAGTAGTTTTTGTCATCCGCAAAGCATCCTTTACCCAGAATGCACACCCAGGAACGGCTATTCCCATAGCCACATCTGTGAGATTCCTATTGGTAAAGAATTACATACAAAATTATCCAAAGGAAAGGGAGGATGGCTTTTAAGCGGATATACATGTGAGAACTAATGTGCTGATTTTTTCAGGTTAAGTGCCATGCTGGCAGGTCAAAACACTTTTAGGGCTATCTGGAGCACCGATGTTCTTTCCTTGTGTTCCCCCTTTGTAAGGACTGAAAGACTGCCATCAGTCATGAAATACTGCCTGTTTAGCCATATCCTGCTTATTTTGAAGCATTTTAAAAGTTACTTAATTTAAAGAGGTTGTACATGTACATGGTATGAAGTTATGATAAAAATTCTAAGATATACAAAGAATATGTTTTCTTTTTTTTAACTTGTCCTCTAGTCCCACCCAGAGTAATATGACTGTTACCAGGTTCTCTCACAGTCAAACATTCACATACAGAGATTCTTCTTTTCTTATAAATCTCATACATACATGCAATGGTTTGCATCTTAATTTTTTTCAGTGAACAATATCTTAAAGGTTGTTTCCTACTGATTCTTTTTAGTGGCTGCATAATATACCACTATATGGCTCTACCACAATTTATTCAATGGCATCCTAACATGGATTCTTGTGTTATTTTTATTTTTTTTTTAAAGATTTATTTATTTATTCATACAAGCACTGGAGTACAGGTCAGAGGTGTGTGGGGGGTGAGAGGATTCACCACAGAGAGCGGGAAGCAGAACAGGCAGATCAACAGAAGTACACTGCTGAGGGGAGCAGCGGGCAAGGCAGGAGAGGTCCGCTGCGCCATGTGGGTTCCTCCCTGGCCGACAGCAGGGATCGAACTCGTGCTGCAGTGGCTGCGGTTTGCCTCATAGTGCGTTGCTCAACCCACTGCGCCACCAGGGAGGCCCTCTTGTGTTATTTTTAAACTTTAGCTACACAAAGAATGCTACAGTGACTCTCCTTGTATACAAGTTATTTCACACATGTGAAAACATTACTGTGTGATATTTTCCTAACTGTAGGACTGCTGAATTCTTGGCAAACTGTGCTCTAGAGAGGTTGCAATTTTGATGTTTTAAACATACAGGTCTTTGTGCCAACAGGTGCAATTCAGACCAATCCCAGCATGACAACATTCTTGAAGGAGTTTTAGTGATCATATTTTGTAAATTAGAGATAGCAATCCCATATTTGTAGGACAGGGCCAGCACAGGCCTTCTAGCCAGGAAAAAGGGGATCCTGGAGATGCCCCCATATTAGGAATGCAGAATCAGAGCCTTAACACCCTACCCTGTGACTCGGGACTTGGGGCCTGGAAGTCCTATGGGGCCTTGGAAAGTGGTACTTACATTCTCCTGGCTGCCAAGATCTGGTTTGTGCCAGGTTTCAATTTTAATCAGAAAGTCTTCTTTCATGTACTCATTCTGAAAGGAGAAGACAAAACACCTTACAGTTACCAGGCTCACAGCTGGAGAGTAACTATGCTCCATTACTAAATCATGGGCAGTCTCTAGCTTCTAACAACAGCTACCTTCACTGGGAGTCCATGATATGCTAGGCACATATCACCTCATTTGGTCCTCACCCCAGTCATTTCCTCTTTTTATAAAAGAGGAAAGTAAAGTTCAAAGGGGTGAGGTGAATTGTCCAAGGCCATCAAAATAAGCCTCAAAAAGAGCTTGTCTGATTTCAGAATCCATGTACGGGACTGCTCTACTACACGAACTTATGCTCACCGCTAATCTAGTGGTCCATTAGTCGTGTGGGGCGTACACAGGAAGAGTGCCTAACCAATCTCCAATGTTCATCACCACCCCTTGCCTCCAACCAGCCTTTATGAGGCCTAAAGGGCTCATCTCAGCAATTTAACCCTTCATGTTAATTATTGCTTTCTTCCCTTATGTTTTAAAAACTGTAACTACTCAAAGGATGAACTCCTCACCCGAAACTGTGTTCCCAGAAACTGCCTACATTTATTAGCAGGGACAGGGCACCTAGATGAGGATGCTGAAGGGTAGAAAGAAGGGACAATGCTAGCAGGAAAAGAAACCTTACTGACTTCACCATTTTGCCAAAGGTTAGTGGGAAAGGCACAACCAGGGCAGCTGAACTGAGGTTTCTGTACAACCTCAAAGGTGTGACCAGGGAGAGCAGGGGAGAGCCTCAGGTTATTCTCTACACCGAGAGCCAGGATACCCAAGTCACGACTGTTGTTCCTGATAAAGTCAACTGCCAATGCAGCTCCAATAACGAGTTCCTCATTAGGACGAAGGGATTAAGCCACCATAGCTCCCAAAGTCACTCATGAGAAAAGAGGAACACCCAGGAACCTCAAGTGCAGTTGCATTTTAACTTCTTCTCAGTCATCCACAATTCCAACTCCCAAATCCCACCCTGAAAATACTTACCGTAATAACTGCTCCAAGACAACGGCATGGAAAGAAGAGAGAAAAAGGTTAATGAATAGAAATCAGTACCTGCCTCTCCACCCTGGGACCACAGTAGCGGAGTCCTCCACTATCTTAGACTTATTCCAGTCATCCTTTAAGCCCCAGTGAGTGCATTTGGTTCTTCGATTCTGCCAACTCTCAACTTTCACTCATATAAAAGCCCCAAAAGACCAAATCTGGTATTTAATTAAAGTGATACGACTATCAGCCCCTTGGGATTCTTTCCAGCTCATCAAGGAAAGGGACTGGCTGTGAGGAGATAAGGCATTGAGACCCACTGCTCTGCACCAGACCATCACCTGGTGATTCACACCCCACCCCCTTTCTTGGGGCACAAAGCCAGAACACTTCAGGCCAGCTCCTATCTATCTACTTTCTGCATCCTTCGTCTCACTGTAACCAAACCTCTCACCTCTATACTCCTGCTCATTGTAATGAGACCCCCTCGGAAAGCACAGCTCAATTATTTATCAGAGAAAATGTCTGTGTCTCTAATGTCACTGCACAACAGACCAGACTAGCTCTCCTCCTGACAACAGCCCAGTTCATGCTGCACCCTCTGAATTTAGGAGTCATCTTAATTTCTAATGGATGCCACACTGCCATGTTTTCTACTACATGGCGCCAGCAGTCAAACTCTATAACTCTGTAACTGAAATCAAGGTACCTGTGGGGGGGAGATGAAGAAAAGTTGAAATATAAGGACTAAATCCACCAGGTATAAAAACAATGGAAAGGGTCATCGGTAATTTCTCAGAATCCAATGAAACATACTTGGAAGCAAGCACCAACTTAAGATTTTAACTGAAAGGTCCACAATGAACCGCCCTGTTTTCAGCCTCAAGAAAATTGTGTTAACAAAATAGGAAACGATGGGTACAACATTCATCAAGGGCAAGTTCCTGGAAGCCAGCTGGGCAGAAATCCTTCAGCACTATCCCGAGAGCAGGGGCCCCAGATGACCCCCACGGCACATCGAGCAGCCCTAGCCCAGTACGGAGACCGCAGCGTCAGGCTGGTCTGGCTGAGGACACCAGCTGTTAAGGCTCGCGATGAACAATCTGACTCTGAATCCATGTTGTCCAAGCAACAGTGTTCTGCTAGTCTGGCCTCGAAAGAGCAGACCGTCCTAATCTGGAGTCCGATCTCTTAAGGAAATGGTCATCTTCCCCTACCTGTTGGCTTTCTGGTTATAATTTGGTTTTCCACATAGAAGAGTTCGCAAGGAAAGCCCCAATCAGTAAACACGAGTAGCTGGTTTCATTAGTAATGCTGTATTTCAACACGACTTGGTACATTGGCATCTGGGGTTATTATACACTAGTCTTTGGGAGACCCTGAGAAATGGATCCAGTGAGTTCCAAGAAACTGATAACCGTCCCTGGTCTTTAATGTCAACTTTGATGGCCTACATCTTTCCCAGTCCTCCCTGCACCTCTCAACAACTTTGTATTCACAACATTTCCATAGATACCGCAGGTAAGCTGGAAAAACCTAAGGACATCCTTTGAGATTATAAAATAGGATCTCCAAATAAGACCAATAATACACTTTAAATCTGTAGCTTCACAAGATTGTATTCAGCCGACAGGTAAGGAGAAATATTTATTTTCCTCTTCCTTCTTTCATTTCACAGACTTACCCCTTTGTATCCCAACCCATCAGCATCAGGGAAGGAGACACAGAAATAAAGTAAGCGGACAGAAAGAGTAAAATATTAGTTAAGTATCCAACTTCCATTTCTTAATCCACTAAGAATAAGGTTAGAGCCTTCCAAAAGGCATGGGGAATTTTACTCCACGCTCCTACATCCATCTCACCTCAAGCTTTGATCTACTTATGCCAAGCTAAAAAGTTTGAACTAATAATCTTTCTCCTGTTAATCCCAGAGGGAACTAGAAAGTAGCCTTCCTTGTTCAGATCTTATTTTCAAAGAGCAAATGTCTACCTAAACAGATCTAAGGCTCAGTATCTCCATTCTGTACAAGGGCGGATTCTGGCTGTGAGGTCAGCACCCACTGAAGAGACCAGTCTGCTCTCACCCTACTTCCCACCTCTCTTCATGAAGTATTTAGAAATAACATTTTTCTTCTGGCCACGGATCAGGACATCAGGACAGCATGTGAACTAATATTTGATGTCCAGATAAATGCCCCTTTCAGTGGCAGCACACTCTCCTCAGAATTACAGAGGACAGAGACATCTCTTAGTTGGCACAGACTGTGTACCCAGAAACCTGCCCCAGGCATAGAGAAGTCCACAATGTCTGTCTGCCTCCTTTATGCCAAGTTGCCTAAGGTTCTCACGATACGTGTTTGGTGCAACTATCTCAGACATCAAGAAAATTCACCATTGGTCCTAGACCAGATTCATCCTGCCACAGTGTACATGTTCTTTTAAGAAAATGTGAGCATGGGGCCTCCCTGGTGGCGCAGTGGGTTAAGCAACGCACTATGAAGCAGACCACAGCCACTGCAGCACGAGTTCGATCCCTGCAGCCGGCCAGGGGGGGACCCACATGGTGTGGCAGACCTCTCCTGCTGTGCCCGCTGCTCCCCTCAGCAGTGTACTTCTGTTGATCTGCCTGTTCTGCTCC
>JAGFMF010011578.1:143507-211948 GCA_019455555.1 Galemys pyrenaicus | reverse complement strand
ACCCCTCCACACCTCTGGCCTGTACCCCAGTGCTTGTATGCATAAATAAATAAATCTTTAAAAAAAAAAAAAAAAAAAGAAAATGTGAGCATGCCTCCTTTCCAAGAAGTGAACAGCTTCCTGCCTGATGCTTAAGGAGTAGTAATGTCTGTATTTTCATCTACAACAATAAAATTTTTAAGTGTTGCACATCCCAGGTCCCACCAATGATTGCTCATATCCTGATACAAAGTTCATGAACTCAAATAGGGCTACTGAGGATGGGAGAGCAATAACTCTGTGCTCTAGACTTCAGTCATTCTCAAAGTCCACAGGATAAGGACCACATGAGTTGAGTATCTTCATCAGACACAATGCAGGGAACGCCAGGACCCAATAAATGAGGTGACTATAGCAGTCCATGGAAGCAGAGGTTGGAAGGAGGAGACTTGTCACCAGATAGTCTGTGTGAACAGATACAGGACGGCTGGGGAAATGGCCCCTCACCTCACAGACAAGAGCCAGGAGGCCTCTAGGGAACCCCCTAGGATATGTCCAGCACCAGCATGGACCCCCCAAGACGTTTATTCCTATATGACCCTCAAGACCTAGGAATTCTGTAAAACTGAGAGTCTGAACTACTCAAAGGGTATCCCAGGATGTGTAGAATTATAAATACTCTGTGGACATTCAATTCTTTCTCTCTTTTAAAAGATTTATTTTATTTATTTATGCATATAAAGACTGGGGTGTAAGCCAGAGGTACAGGATGTGAGGGGATTCACCAGAGACAGAGCAGGGAGCAGAACAGGCAGATCGACTAAAATACACTGTTGAGGGGAGCAGCGGGCGAGACAGGAGAGGTCTGCTGTGCCATGTGGTTCAGCTCCCTAGCCAGGGACTGAACTCATGCCACAGTGACTGGTGATAGCTTCATAGTGCTGAGACTTTAACCCCTGTGCCATGAAGGAGGCCCTTGTAGAAACTCCGAATAAAAGGCTGGCCAAGATTAAGAAAATAATTCCACCTGACTCCCACCTTCAGAACAGGAGTTTTAGCACAAGCCATCAATTAATTTAGAGCTCATTATTTCTGCCACCTTATCCTTCCACTCCCCAAATCTTACACTTCCAGGAGCTATCTAACATTTGGGAGGGACTACTGTTTCTAAATCTTTTATCATCAAAACTTGGGCTTATTTTCATTTTCCTCAAATGACACCAGAGTTTCCTTTGCTACCTTCTTTTGATGTCTGCTCTGGCCTTTCCCCAGGGCAGGAAGGTCACAATCTGGGCCCCTTCCCACAAGTGCCTCTCTCAAGAGTCCCTAGGTCACAACTATAGTTTTCAAGCAGAACATAAATATATCACATTAAACCCATAGAAGAAAAAAAAAAGCAGGCTCCCCTTGTGGCCTAGGGATTAAATCTCAGTGCTATCACCACTAGGACCTGAGTTCGATCCCCAGTCAGGGAGCTAACCCATATATGGTGCAGCAGCCCTCTCCTGTCTTGCCGCTGCTCCGGTCAGCAATCTACCTATTCTGCTCCCCACTCTGTCTCTGATATATCCTCTTACCCCACACCCCTAGCCTGCATACAAGTTCTTCTATACCCCCCCCAAAAAAGGGAAAAAATAGAAATTTCAGTATCTAACAATAAGGAATTGATTTTAAAAAATTATAGTACATTCATACAGTAGGATACTAAGCAGCCATTACAAATTTTTAAAAAATGGTCAAAAAAAAAAAAAAGGTCAATCACATAGTATCAGGGAAAACTACTTACTGAACAATTAGAATGATATGATCCAAAATCTGTCTAGAAAATATATCTGGAAACTTCAGATATAGTATACATTTAAGCATTTTAATAAAGCACTAGAAGTACTTCTCTGGTGGCTCAAGGGGTTAAGGCGCAGCACTATGAAGCTATCAGCAGCCACTGTAGGACGAGGTGACCCACATGGCGCAGCAAACCTCTCCTGCCTTGTCTGCTGCTCCCCTCAGTAGTGTATCTCAGTCAGTCTTTCTGTTCTGCTCCCCAAACTATCACTGGTGAATCCTCTTACCTTCCATACCTCTGGGCTTATACCCCAGCTCTTGTGTGCATAAGTAAATCTTAAAAAAAAAAAAGGACTAGAAGAAAAGACACTCAAATGTTAACAGTGACCATCAAGGGATGGAAGAATTGTAGATGGTTAATTCTTTCTGTCCGTATGTATTTCCCACTTACACAGAAAACACTGCTTCTGTAGTTAGTAAAAACAATCAAAATTACCATCCCCAAGTGAGAGTAGCTGGTGCTATGCTGTCCTGGGCCAGGACTACTTGGGGGCTGCCACCCAGCTGCTGCCTGATGGGACAAGACTGACACCACCGACCCAGGGAGTTCCCCAGCTCATCCTTCCACTGGCTAATCTGGAAACTGAAGGTGGCACAAAACCCCTAGTCAGCAACACCCCTGGGCCTACTTGACCATATCCGTAATCATCCTGGGGGCCCAAACTCCAGCTTCTAGTGGGTCTGTACTCACCAGTTCTGCAATAAGGATAGGCATTCCATGCTTTTTCATGGATATTCAGGGCTCCCTCTGGGGCCAGCATTCGAACAAATGTGGGGACTTTGCTAATGAAGAGAAAGGGAAGAATTAGAGAACAATGTATTTTTATAGCTTCTTCAGTGAGGAGGTGACAAGCAAGTCTCCATGAGAAAAGCAGGTTACTCCTGTGTGTGAGAAGCCAATCATCAGAGCCTGAGCGGCAGCTTGGCTGACTGATAAGATTCACCCCCACCACCTACCCCACCTCCCACCAGGTACAGGTCAGCAGGTCAGTCATTATCTTGTTATTATGAATTTTCTCAGAGCTCACTGGGCCCAGGCTATGATACTACACACTACAGAGGTGAGATACCAGCCTGGGTTTGTGGACCAGTGTGGGCTAATTTGGAGTATGGGCTCCAAGAAGATCAGTTCTGAGAGCCCAGGAGGGCCTCAGGGTAGCACCTCTCAGAACAAAATACTTTAACTTTTATCTCAGATTATGGAACAGAATGTACAATATGTGTCCATTTTGTTTTGTTTTTCAAAAGGTGCTAACAGGGCCTTCCTGGTACCACAGGAGTTAAGTCTCAGTTCTAGCAAGCCATCGGCAGCCATTGTAGTATGAGTTTGATCTTTGGCCAGGGAGGGGACCCACATGGTGCAGCAGCAGACCTCTCCTGCCTTGCTCCCCTCAGCAGTAAATTTCAGTCGATCTCCTGATCTCCCCACTCTGTCTCTGGTGAATCCTCTTACCCACTGCACCTCTGGCCTACACCCTAGTTCTTGTATGCATAAATAAATAAATAAATAAATAAATAAATAAATAAATAAATAAATAAATCTTTAAAAAAAGTGACATAACACCTTCCTTAGTTTTTTTTTTTTTAAATAAAGATTTATTTATTTATACATACAAGAGCTGGAATACAGGTCAGAGTCCAGGGTGGTGAGAGGATTCACCAGAGACAGAGCAGGGAGCAGAACAGGCAGACTGACTAAAACACACTGCTGAGGGGAGCAGCGGGCGAGGCAGGAGAGGTCTGCTGCACCATGTGGGTCCCCTCCCTGGCCAGCAGGGATCAAACTCGTGCTGCAGTAGCTGCGGTTTACTTCATAGTGCATTGCTTAACCTGCTGCGCCACCAGAGAGGCCCACCTTCCTTAGTTTTTAAGTCGATACTCTATGCACACTAGCAGACTGCAACAATCTCATCAGTTTTAGTGCCTGAGGCCTCAGAAAAAAGAGTAAGAGAACTCAGAGCAATTACCTATAACTCAATCATTGCCACACTCAAGTGCTTCCATGCTGTATTCCAGCACAGGAATACAGTCAGAAACCATACAGAGGTGGCTTCTGCCCTCAAGGAGTTTACATTCTAATAAAAGGAATTTAACTAACTAGGCAAAAGATGACACTGTCACTGTCAGTACATGTCATATGAGCGAGCACAGGACTGTGTGAGGGAGGGCGGAGCACTGTGAAAACACGGTGCAGAAGGCACAGTGTGGCCTCCCCGGTGGCGCAGTGGGTTGAGCGCTGCACTGTGAAGCATCCACAGCACAGCAGCGCGAGTTCAATCCCTGGCCAGGGAGGGCACCCACATGGCGCTGCAGACCTCTCCTGCCTCTCCTGCTACTCCCCTCAGCAGTGTATTTCAGTCCATCTGCCTGTTCTGCTCCCCACTCTGTCTCTGGTGAATCTTCTCACCTCCCACACCTCTGGCTTGTACCCCAGCTCTTATATGCATAAATAAATCTTAAATAATAATAAAAAAGAAAGCACAGTGCCTAGGGGAGGCTTCCCAGGGAAAGTGAGGACTAAACAGAGTAGACTGTGAACTGGACATAAAGATAGGCAAGGGGTGGAAAAAGATGAGGGGCGGGAGAGAGAAAGAGAAGTGCAGAGTAGCTGGTATAGGTATAAGGTAGAAAATACAAGAGAACTGACTGGGTGGTAAAGAGTAAGGACATTATCCCGTGGCCATAGGGAAGTTGCCTATAACTTTTAAGCAGGAAGCAACAGATTTGCCTTCAGGACAAAACACTCTGAAGTTGTGCAGAGAACTGAAATGCAGGAAGACCACTGAGGAGCTGCTGCAGTGATCCAGTCAAGAGATGACAGAAGTAAATGGAAAAGGAAATACTGAGGAAATGGAGTCAAAAGAAAACCTAATTTGATATGAGGAATGAGGAAGAGGGTGGTGGGAACGCCACGTTTCCAACTGGAACAACTAGATGGCAGAAAGGCTCTGGTCCTCCTGAGGAGAGATGGTGGTGGCATTCAGCTCTGTGGTGCTTTGGTTTTAGCTCTTTTTGTAGTTGGGTCTTTCGGTATTAAAGGAAGAATAGGGGTGGCAGTAGCTCAAAGTTTACACCCTCTCCTGTGAGGAAGAGGGTAAGATAGGTCCCACCTCCATCTACATAGAGGTCCCTCCCTGCCACTTTGGTTGGACCAGCTGTGTCTTGAGGAAACAACTGGCCCCTTCTACTCTTTTCAAAGTTCTCTCTAAAAATACAAACATACCATGAGGAAGGTATATCTTGAGCCCTAGATCAACTACGAATAGCTCAGTAGGAGTTGGTTGGCCATCAACTCATAGTAGAGATGGAGGAGGCCAAAGGGGAAAGATAGAGAAAAAAGACCACACTGGCAAGGAGATGAAACAATGGAGACTCCCCTCTTCCCCATAACCAGTGCTGTTCTTCTCCTGGCCCCAGCCCCGCAAAATCTTGGACCCTTCTGGGGCAGCACTTTAACTTCTCAACAGTGGCAGATGACACTAAACCAGGATTTTACTAAGTGATAATGAAACTGGTCTCACTTCATTTTCAGTGACCAGAAATTAAGTTTCAGTTCAAGGGCCTCCCGGGTGGCACAGAGGTTAAGTCACAGCGCTATCACCACTATGGCCTGAGTTCGATCTCTGGCCAAGGAGTTAACCCACACAAGGTGCAGCAGACCTCTCCTGTCTTGCCCGCTGCTCCCCTCAGCAGAGTATTTTAGTAAATCTGCCTGTTCTGCTCTCCACTCTGTGTCTGATGAATCTCACATATACCCCACTCTCACCCCACACCTCTGGCCTAAACCCCAATTCTTCTATGCAGAAATAAACAAATAAATCTTTAAGAAAAAAAAAGGATTCAGGTTCAAGTTTCATAGCAATGTGGCTACACTTAATACTGAATGGTAAAAATGGTGTATTGGTATAATGTTTATTTTACCACAATTTAAAATATAGATTTATTTTTCCAGTTCTAGATAGTTACTATAACTATCTTGGTTTCTAAACTACCTTGGTTTCTAAACTCAACTTCCATCCAAGCTACTGTATGTTTACTACAGCTTTTAATGTATCTGGGTCCACTCATAGCTTACAAAAACATTTTTGTTTTGGTTAAGAATTCAGCAGATTTGTGTGGATTGCTATGGATTTTGGTTTACAAGTCAGTTCAAACTTCATTTTAAAATATTTCTGCATTTGATTTAAAGAGATGTACCAGAATTCCTTGGATGGCTGACTTTGCAATATTAGAATTTAAAAAACTACCTGAGCCAGCAATTCCACATTTATGAACATGAACAAATATAGGTTTACACAGAGGTACTTCAAAATACTCACACAGAAGACATTTTACTGGAGTACAGTATGGAAATATCTGGAAATGACGGCAGACATACATCAAGAGAGGGCTGGTAAAAAAACCAATTCACAGCAGATCTATACAACATAATGTTATGTTGTACTTGAAAAGAATGAGGCCAAATATGCTGACAATGAAAGACAGCTATGATATGAAGAGGAACAAAAGAACAAAGACAAGAACAGTATGAAAGAATGATCCCATCTATGTAAGATAACAATAAAGAAAATAAACACCCATTTACAGACACACTCTGTACTTCCATATTCACAGACAATGAAAGGGCCCAAAAGAAAAAAACACTATCACCCCTAGGTTCTAGAAGCCTGGTATGGCAAGTATTACTTCCATTTATATAAATACACGTAATTGACCTCTGAATGAGTAAAGAAGTACCACACCCACTCTCACAGGTGAAGCAACCTGAACAACCAGCTAGCAACCTGGAAACACCCCCAATTATCCATTATCTCCACTTCAAAACCAGGCCGCCTCCCGGCTCACTGTGCAGTCACATACCTCTGTAAGTGGTAGATCTTGTGAGTGTACTGGCCTTTCTCACCGTCCTTCTCATAAGGTTCGTTCACCAGGACCTCCACGCCTTCACCACCACCCGTTTCATTTTTGCTGGCCTCAGCCACAGAATACAACTGCCCTACCTGATACTAAAGGAACAGAGAAACGGGAGTTATTGTCAGTGCAGACTCTTCTCAACAGTTACACGTGGCCTAGCTGCCAGTGACTGTCAAATTATATCCCTTTGGGATGCCTTCATCTGGAGTTCCTTCTGAAGTCTCACACGGGGCCTCAGCCAAATTCACCCAAAGCAACGGGGTATGCTGCTCCGCGGCCCCTCTTTAGTCTCCAATGCGTTTAATTTCATCCTTCTCATTTTTACATCATCCATCAAGGCTCAAGGAGGCAGGTGAACATACGGAACTCACAGCATCATCCAGAAAATGGATTCCAGAGTCCACAGTAGCTTTTGCCCTGGATCTGCCTCTGGTATTAAGACCCCAAAATAAGGCCTGGCTTGGCTGCTAGATGTCTCTTTACCCCATTTATTTAAAGAGCTTGTAGGACATGACATTCCCAGTGCTCTATGAAATCCACACCCTCTGCTGTAAAACCGGCTCATGTTCTAACTTTTTCCTCCTGTGTTGGGCCCCTCCTCACCTTGCCAGCAGCTCAGAGAATGGTCTGTGGGTAAACAAACCTCCCTGTGCTTTCCAGAATTCTGGGGGTAGGGGTGAAGCAAGTGGCCCGTCTCCTGTGTTAGAGAGCACAGATTCCTACCCTACAGTCTGTGCTGGCTAGGAGCACCCTCTGTTCTGGCAATGACTACATGGCAAAAGTCTGGTTTTCCTTTATTTGGGTCACATGCCACCCTATCAAGTCACCAGTCAAGATCACTGGCCTCCTCTGACCCCCTCAGGACAACTCAGTGTAAGGGCCAATGGCCTGGGCAGTGCCCAGACCTGGCTCTTTTGCCTTCTCTCTGAAGGAAGCTGTCCAAAGGGAAAAAAAAGTAATCAGATGAAAAAATAAGAAGGAACAGTTAGTGGAGGAAGTTTTATCTATACCAAAGGACATAATCTTCCCTATCCATCACTGCTAATGCCAACCAGGCATAATTTAGGGAGTATGAGAGAAAGGTGCTTGATTACCCAAGTAACATGTTGGGGGCAGGGGGATACAAATACAGGATTTCCTCAACCTCTATGTCCCCTCCTCAAACTCCTGGTACTTACCAGGAATGTAAGATGTGGGTTTTTCTCCTTTGAGATTAAAATACAGATTATGCTTTTGGGTAGCTGCTACTTAACACCACTGCCTGCAAGAGGAGGGAGAGAGGCAGCTTCTATGGCTGCTTCGCCTCAAACCTTAGAGTCTGCTCTACTGGGCAGTTTCTTAAGAGCTACTGGAAAATTTCTGGGTGAAATCTGGAAGGTGAAGCAGCAGACTAGGACAAGTCAATGTTTACCACAAATCAGGAGCCCTAACACTCAAAGCAAAATCCCAATACAAAATGCCAAGAAAAGGCCCTTGTAAGTGATCAAGAGTCAGTCAATCCCACAAAGAGGAACATCTGGGTGAGAGCCAGGCACACTGACCTTGCTAATCCTGAGCAACATCAATGCTGCCTCAACGCCCCACAGAACCCCAAGCTGTCCCCGTGCCTTGCTCAGTCCATCCCTAACTGTAGCACACATGAAAACTTCTCAAGTGGGTCAGGGTTTGGCGAGCTGGGGGTTCCTAAGGAGGAGCAGTAATCTGTTTCAGAGAGGAGTCACAGGAGCATCTAACCACTGACTCAGCAATTCTAAAGGGTGGGCAGAGGAAGGAGCCTGGTGAAGGGACTGGGCTGAGGCTGGTGGTACTGCTTGGGGAGGAGGCCCCCAGGTAGAGACTAATCCTCCTCAGTTACAGGAATCAGAGGGCAGGCTCTAAGAGGATCAGGCTGTTGGGCTGGCATCTTTCCTCTAATCTCTCTTGATATTCTGATCCTTTAATCCCAATGAGACAAGTGAAGGCAGTTTTGTTAATCCAAAGGGTGACTAAGATTGGTTTCTGCGAGCGACAAGTGAGGGACACTTCCTGTCAGAGAGTTCCCCTTGGCCTAGAGGCTCTACACCTAGGAAAGCAAAAAGCAGCCAGACTCAGATGGATCGGGTGGGGTGGGAGCCAGAACATTTCATCAGGCAAAGAGCTCCAAGCGGATCGGGATTCCAGCCACCTCAGCCTAGGACAATGCTCCCTGCTTTTAAGACCTGTCCCCTTGTCCTAAAGAGCTAAAACACTCGGTTACGAAAAACAGAGCGCCCAACATCTTGGCAACCTGCGAGTGGGAGTCCAGGAACAGAGTTGGTAGACCTGAGACACTGACATGCAAACAGATTACAAGAAGCGTAACAGCTGTTGGTCCTACCTACTTGGCCTTGCCAGAGTGGGCACCGTCAAGGAACAGGGACATCATCCCTGCAGATGAGAAGTAAAACAGCCCAGCTCGCAGCAGAGGATGGGGGAAAGGGTGGGCTGACCTGAGCCAGGAGCCAGTGGCAGACACACCCGTATCAAACACTCAGGGTTGTCTTGCTCTGCTGCAGAATCCCTAGAATTCCTGTGCAAGCTAGCAGACAGAAGTGAGTTCTGACACCAAAACATTGATCTAGGCCTTCAGGACTGTTAGAAAGACTCTTTTTCTCTTTCTCTTTTCCTTCTCCCTCTCCCCAAATCAGAAAACTCTGAGGGTCTGATACGGCCTCCAATTAGGAAGTGAATCCCGTAGTCATATGATGCCGGGCCGTTCCCATGGGAACGGTGAGTCAGGATGCGGTTATAGATAAAGGTTCTAAAAAGGTTGACCATCACTTGCTTCTTCTGGTCTCTCCATTCAAGATTTTCTGATCTTCTAGAACTAAGATTAAAAGAGCAGCTCCTACTTCAACCCCAACCAGGTCAAGTAACACTTTCTCATTAGTGGTTTCCAGCTGAGAATGGGTTAACCGCCACCAGGAAGACAGAAGAATCCTAACCAATGCTTATTCCCCAAGTTTCTGCTTAGGCTTTAGGCTCTGCTGGCCCCACCACTTCCTCAGTCCTTTAAAAAAAAAAAAAAAAGCTCACAAATTAAAAGCACCAAATTGCAGATACCCTCAAGGTAAGTTCTCCTTTCTCTATTCCGCCCCCCACCACCCCAATTAAGTGGTAAATGTTTGGGCCCCTCCAGCCTTACTGCAGAGCAGCCAAGAGTTGCTCCCCTACGGTGCTAGCCCTCCTGGGTCTGAAGCACTTCTGGAGACAGTCCTCAGTACATAAAGAGACTCCTTGTAAAATGATCCATTTCTTCCCTAAACACTGCAGTGAGGGACTGCTGAGTTCCCAGGGCCTATCTTCCTGACCGGAGGGGTGGGATCATGGTGTACAGCAGTGAGTGCTGTACATAGTGTCATCAGACTCGCAAGAGCGACATTTCAGGGCAAGGGACATACTGGGTCTTCCCACTTAGCTTCTTGAAAAGTCATCACTTGCCATTTTTCATAAAGAAAGCAAGGCCCCTGGGCTTAACAGGGTGCTCCAAGGGAGCATGACAACCACCAGCCCTAGCACAAGGTTTCTGGGCCTAAGGTCCATCTCAGGTGCATCTAGGGATCAGAGCATCAATCCAGCCACCCCTCTTTCTTCAGCTTCTTCAGAACCCCCACATCATGTTCAAGGCCCACTTCAGGCTCCATCCCCCAAGTCTCCACAGCACTTATCAAATGTGCAACCCACCACAGGAGACAATCCTCTGGGGCTAATGCCAGCCCACCCCTTCTGGGGGTAAAAAAGCCTGAGTATTTGGCTCATCTGACGTGTACTGCAGGCTCTGTTGGCCTGATTTCATTTTTCAAAGGTCCATTTCATATTTGGAACAGAGTAGAAGTTATCACAGGAGCTTCATGCTGACACTGCAGGAAAGAGTGACTGAGGGCACTATGCTGGCCGACAAACATCACCCCACCTTGAGCTTAGCTGTGGATTCAGAAGGAAGCAAGGGACAGGCTGTGCCAAGACAGGCGAGTGGAGGAAGTTCAGAGAAAGGGTGGGACAAGCGAGGCTCTGCAAGTTTTCTGCTGTCCAAGAGACCAGCTCTGAGTCAGCATGGCCTATGAACCTTGTGGCAAATCCTGCCAGATCCCCGTACACAGGGACACCAGGCTCAGGAACCATAAAAGGACAGAGGGCAAGTCAAGCCCATTTGTTACTCCCTGTCCTCCGTAAAAGGAGGTTTTGGGTCTTGGTCTTCCCATCAGTCACCCAGAGTATGGCTAGGGAGGGCCTTAGAGATTTCCTGCCCTGCCGGGTTGTTGCACAACCAGAGAGAAGCACACACACTTCCCAGCCAAGTCATGGAGGTCCCAGAAATGTACACACTTGATTCTCTCAATAATGTGACCCCAAACAGGCACAGTCCCAGCAGGTAAAGCGAACCGGATAATTCTCTATTCGGCCATTCAGCAAGCCAACAGCTTGAGGCTGGTTGCACACAGCTGCCCAGATCTACAAAGTTTAAGTGTCTTCCATCAGCTGAAAGTGGCACTGGGAAAATTCACCTGCAGTACTAATTGTCTACGTCAGAACAAATATGAAAACTATAGAAAAAGTAGTGGGTTCTTAGCGCCCAATACAGCTAATGGTCACAAACAATGATATACAACTGTGGATAAAAAGGAAGAAAAAGCACTTACCTCATCTACAGACACAGGCAGGATAACTCGACTAGGAGAGAAGGAAAACAGTATCAACTTCGGGTTCTGAAATCTGCCTAAGGCTCTGAAAGCATCATCTCAGAATAGTGGCAAACATCTTGTTGCATATGACATTACACTCACTGTCAAAACCAGCAGAGAAGGGCCCTTGGGTGCTTTGAGGCTAGGGCCCCCTGTGCCCTTCTGGCAAACCCATTTAGAAACGGGTGATTCTGTGCAAGCCGGCCCCACCACCAGCTACATCCCAGGCTTCCCATGGGAGCCGTCGTCTCCTTCTCTCCCGCTAATATCATCCTCAACAAAACTTTCCAGTGAGACTAGTAAAACTACCCTTACCAACTCCGAAACCAAGATGAGGATTCAGATCCAAACCATCAGGCCCCACAGTACCTCCCAACAATAACCCTCAAGATGAAAGAACTGAAGGCTTAAGCACCCTGATACACACCGGCCGCCTCTGTTCTGGTGTAGGATATTACAGCGCTAGCCGCTACCACAAAGTCACAATGAAAGAGCACCCAACTTGGGTCCTGACTCCCAGAAGTTGTCTGAAGACACAGCTTTCCTTTCCTTCTCCATTTCAAAGACCACCAACTGCGGGAGGCACCACAATAACCTGACAGAGAGGCCGTGGGCAGCGCACTGGTCAGAACTCCTGGAGGTACAGGGTTGGTGGCTTGTGTGTGGAACAAAGAGCAACAGCAACCCCCAGTTCAAGGCTGTGAGGTCAGAGAGCTGAGACAAGAATGCTTGCTTATAGTCAGACAAATAAGGCAGCTTCCAGGTTTAGAGTCTCAGTTCCCAGACTCCAGGCTGGACCCCAAGGGAGCCTCCAGCATCTCCTGTGCTTGGTAAAGCATGAGCTGCTCCACGCTCCTTCCTATGCAGCACTTCCACCAAACATTACCCTAACTCCAGGCAAGCTGGTAAATAGTCTGAACGCTATTAGTTCCACAAAAGTCCCCTAGGTAGCAAGCAGCACTGAGAGGGGAGGGGTCTGAGAAAAACATCACACTAAAGGCATGGCATCAAGGAGGAAAGTAGCAGGGAAATCAAACGGGCTGCAAGTCTTTATTGCCTGCTCACTCCCCTCCTCCAGAAGGACTCAAATAACGTAAATCCTGCAGGTTATTGGACGCTGCCACTAACGCTCTCCTTCCATTAGAGAAAGCCGATGGTGCAGAAAAATACTTCCAACTTGGAGGCCAGAAGTTCTGCACCCTCAGAAGAAACTTCCTAGAAAACAATAAGCCTTTTATCTTCAATAGCGGCAGTAACAATCACATCCAAGAATTTGCAGAAATCAAATCAAGAAGAATCCTGTTAGAGGAAGTGCTAGAAAAATCAACAGAGACAACCTTCAGATCCTGGGTGGGCACCAAGTCTCCCCCCAGAAGAGACTGGTATCAGCCAGTTCCTGACAGGATGCTCTGAAACTACTTACATTATAGCCACACACACCGGGTCCTTTCTGCCTGTCTCCTTGGGAGCAAAACCACTTCACCATCAGTAAGGTGCAATTCCAAAGGCTAGGGCCACAGAGGCGGTGCTGGGCTGAGACTGGAGCTGTGCTCACTTCAGTGTGACCTTCACTTGCACCCTTCCCAGAGCTGCAGCGCTGCAGGCCACAGCCAAGGGCCTCAGATGCCCCTTCTTCACCCCCCATGCAGGAATGGACAGATGTGCCCCATCACACACAGGGCACTAGGAAGGAAGGAAACAGATGCCAGACAGGTTCTGCATCCCCAGTACCCTGAATGTTTCCCTAGCAGGATTTAAGGGGGAGAACAAGGAATCGGAAGAGAGGACCTTTCTTCAAAACTCAGATTTTTTTTCTCAAAGTCGCTTTCCTTCCCTACCTGACCTTCTTCATAAAACTACAGGTATCTACAGATTCAGCTGGGAATTGGAAAAATTATTAGAAGCATATAGCATCTAAAATTTGCAATTAGGTGTATTTAAGTTCCAATGAAAGAGAAAAAAAAATCAAAAGAAAAAGAATCAGCAGAATGGGGGAAATCTGTTGTCTGGACATTCCAGATTAAAAACCAAAGTGCATGAGGCTCGCTTCCTGCAGGCATCCCAAGAACCTTCCTCCCCACCACAAAAAGCTCTGATTCTGACTGGATCAACATCAGACTGTATGTCCAGAAAGAGAGGCAGAGGGGGTCTTAATGCTTTTCAGATGAGGCGTCACGCTGCTCCCTCTGTTATCCAAAGCTCCACACTATGTCCTAAATGTCCTAGACCCTTCCCGGCAGCATGAAGAGGATGGGGTAAAGTGCCATCACTGGAACATGGAGACAGCCCTCCATAGCTGGCCCCTGCCTAGCTAGTGAGTGAGTCCTACCAGTTGCTTTCTACTTAGCTGCCTCCCTCTTCTGGACTTTCTGGGCTTCTGTGACCACCTCTCTTCTCTTTGTCCAAGGAAGCAGAGATTCACTGTAAATTCTACACACCCATCCACTCACCCCACTTTGAAGAAAAACAAAAGTCATGAGATGTTGACTGATGGTACCAAAAGTTTCAGAGATGGGTCATCTCATACTTGAAATTTTAGCAAGGTAAACATTCCCACCTGTCATCCACTTCTCTGAATTTCAGGAGCAAACCCATCTCCCTGTCACTCCTGCCAGAAGTCACTAGTTTCCCACCCCCTACTCACTACTAAATAACTGCTCCCAATTAAAGGCTTTATGGAAACCTCCATAAAACAATTTCCCCATCTCTTTGCACCAACACTGAGCATCCCCCAGAATGAGGCTGACCCTGGCCCCTACTCCACTACAATAAGTATGTTCACTCACAAACATACTCTTTTCAATCTGTCCTCTACTCTGGTAGCAAACTAATTCTCTCCTTCATGGTAACTTCCTTGTATCACTTGGCCCGTGCCCAATATTTTCTGGATCCCTCACTGAGGTCCCAAGCAAACATCCTAAGCTTTTTCAATTACACCCTCCCCTACACCTACCACTTGGGCACCAAGTCATACCAGAAAGCCCCTCTACTATCTCCGTAGACCTCTGTCACCCAAACCTGGCCCTGACTACCTAGGCCTTTCCCTGTGTCCATTGATTATGATTCCCCTGATGCTCCAGTCAGTTACTTCTCACACTCCAGGTTCCCCTCAGCACTCTTCCCATCATCTCAACTCCTTTTCTGAAACCGGTTTTTTTGATCTCCTTAGTACAGTTCAGCCCCCAAGCCCCCTCCCTGCATCACTGACAGCTCCGAGGGCCCTGCATGCCCTTGTCTAACTGCTCTTCTGCCTCTCAGACAACTCCTCCCTCTCCCGCCAGTACTGTCGGCCGCTCCCGCAGTTCTGGCTGGCTCCTTCGACTCTCAGTCACCCTGGAGGACCACCCCACGTCTCATCCAGTGCTCTCGGTCCCCTCAGTTCCTCCTCATACCCTGTCCGCTCTCATTGTCCCCTTGACCCCACCTCAGGCCGTGTTCGGCCCTCATTGTCCCCTCGGCCTCTCTTCCGGAATATTCGGTCCTTGGGTCCCACCGCGGGTGCTGTCTGGCTCTCCATCCACTTTGCCCACCCTCCTCAGGCCCTGTCCGGCCTCACTGTCCCCTCAGCCTCTGTCGGGCCGCCAACAGCTCGTTCAGTGCTCCCCATCCCCTCGGGTCCCGTCCTGCCGCTGCATCCCCTCCGCCAGGCCGTCAGCCTCCTCGGTCGTCATCCCCGACTCTCCCTTGCTCCTCGCTTCCGCACGGACGGTGGGCACTCACTACTCCTTTAGCAGCACCATGTCGCTTCGCGGCTCGGCGGCTGCCCGCTGCCCGCCCGGCCTCCCGCCCGCTTCCCGGCGGCCGCTCTTCCCGTGGCCCGGCCCGGCCCGGCGGCCTGTGCGCCTTCGTCGTGGTCTGCTCCGTCCCCGCCGCTCTCGCTGCGGTCGCCGCACCGGCTCCTGCCGCCCCGGCCTCGCCGCCTCCCTCCCGCTGCCGACGCCGCCCGGAGCTCCGGTTCCGCAGCGCCGCGCGGGGGCGGGGCGTCTCTGCGGCAACCAGAGCGTCACACGCTGCGGTGCGCGCTGACCTCAGCGCGGGGGTGGGGTCTTTTCGGGCCCGCCCCCTCCTCGTCTTAAATGGGCCGCGACTCAGGAATTTGCGTCGAGGGGGATCCCGAGCGTCCCTCACGCTTTGACTGTAATCAGAGCCCATGTCATCCAGCTGTCGATGGTCAAGGGCCTTCGGGACTGGCTTTGTGCACCCAAACAGATGTACTTGTACCCTTGGGCCTCCCCGGGAGGTGGGTTAGAATCTAGGATAAAATTGTGTTCAAAAAATAATAATGGCCAAATTTAGTTGCAAATGCTCTTCTAAGGGCTTGACTTCTGGCCATAACGCTCTCAGAAAAGCGCTGTTATTATCCCCGTTCACAGGGGAGAGGAGGCGGAGGTTGAGACTTGCTCAAGTCCTAAACTAGCATGTGATGGCGCCCTGATTTTCACCTGCACTCTTAGTATAAACTCAGTCATTTAATAACTATTTGCTAAGTGCCTGCTGTGAGCCTAAACCAGTGCTTTTGTTGTTGAGAGGATGAACAGATATGATCTAGCCTTTAAGGAACTCTGGGTCAACTGGGTGGGTGGGGAGAGGGGATAGGGGATAGAACGAGGTCAATAAAATGAAAAGGGCTCTGAGGGGTGAAATTACAGGTTTGATGGGATTTCACTGGAAGGTGTGTAGTCAGGGAAGACATCCAGGAGGAAGAGGATGCAAACAGATATACAGGGACTGGAAGCAGCAGAGCAAAACCTAAAGCTGGAGGTAAAAGGCATGTGAATGTCAGTAGTGGAGTGGAAGGACTGAAGCATTAACTTTGGGGACTAAGATGCTGCTGGAGCTTTGCATGGGGTGGGAGGAGGGAAGAAGTTTGTCAGGTGACAACAGGTGTTTGGAGGTTTTGTTTTTTTTTAAGATTTATTTATTTATGCATACAAGAGCTGGGGTACAGGCCAGAGGAGGAGGGTGAGAAGATTGACCAGAGACAGAGCGTGGAGCAGAACAGGTGGATTGACTGAAAAGCACTGCTGAGGGGAGCAGTGGGCGAGGCAGGAGAGGTCTGCCGCACCATGTGGGTCCCCTCCCTAGCTGGGGAACGAACTCATGCTGCTGCCCCAGATTCTTCACAGTGCAGTGTTCAACCAGCTGCACCACCAGGGAGGCCCCATACAATCTTTTGTAAATTAAAGTTTGGTGCTTGAAGACTCATTCTGAGTGCTGGGGAAAGGGGATGGAAGGGCCCGAGTACACTGGTAGGTAGACTAGGTAGGAAACCTGCAGAAATCCAGGCAGAGGTGGATTAGGATAGTGGCAGGAAAGGGCAAAAAAAGAAGGAGTAATGGATTCAGCAGCATCACAGGGGTAAAACCAGCAAGACTTACTGGCTAATAATTAATTGGCTGAGAAGGTGAGAAAGAGAGGGGAAGAAGAAAACCTTTCCAGCTTGGGCACCCGGGCAGATGGTATTGCCTTCAGGAGAACACAAGAAAGGCAGAGTTCACGAGGGAAGATAGTGACTCCAGTGCTGGACTGGTCGGGCACCCAGGTGATGGAAAGGGTGTTGTCCAAGATAGGGACTTGGGAAGGGAGTGTGGAGCAAGTGGCCAAAAAGCTGTCAGGTTGTGACTGATACACTAGGTTAGTCCTGATATTGCACCTGCTGGTCAGTCATTCATCAAATCCTGGAGTGGGAGCATGGTTTGCCCCAGAAATCTAAGCCAAAGCCCATCAAGGGAAGGCCAAGAGAGGAGACATTATGACACAAAATCAAATATTGAGTGGCCTGGTCCCTGGTCCCTTGACCCCTCACTGTAGGTTTTCTCTCCTACACAATCAATGAATAGTTACTGAACAATTGCCATGTGCTGGCTCTCTCCAAGAAGTAATGAGACCCTTCCTTCTGGGAGTTTGCAGTCTAGTTGGGAAAACTATATTTATTCATTCACTCAATAAATATCGATTGAGTTCCTGATCCTGTCCTAGACCTTTTTCTAGGCACTCAGGATACAGCAGTTGACCAAGAAAAATAAGATCCTTCTCTTGTTCAGAGCACAGGAGATGGGGGGAGGGGAAGGGAGTAGAAGTACAGAAATAACTTCGAGACATGGTAAATGTTATGAAGAGGTTGTCAGGGTGACAGTGGGTGGTGGCGCTGCATTAGTCAGGTGGGCAGGGAAGACTCAGAGGAGGTGATGTTTAGACTGAGACCTGAATGACTAGGGGAATTTTTGCTAAGCTGGCTCTGGGTTATTAAGAGTTGAGACAGTGGAGTTTGGAGGGTTGTACTGGGTACTGGGCAGGAACAAAAAGCAAAACAGAGATCTAAATACCTGAGGAAAAGCTTCCCATCTGGAGGAACCCATGAAGAGGAGGCCTTGAACTTCAGAAAACTCTAACAGTTGACTGGAGGTAGTTTTCCACAAAGAACAGTGCTGGACAAGGTCCTCGGAGGGGCCTCCTCAGCTTGGAAGTGAAGCTTCCCGGAACACAGGGATCTTGAACCAGCTTTGCTAGGAGGCGGGAATGGTACCTCTGGAGGGGAACAGGCATCTGCCAAGGTTCAGAGACAGAATTCTTCACAGATGGGGTTTGAGGGGCTGGAGAGGCCAGGACAAGCCTGTGGCTAGAGCTCAAGTGGTTCATGTTAAGGGCACGCGTTGGGCCCAAGTGGGCCTTGAGTGCACCCTAGAAGGGTCCTCTGGGCAGGAGCAGTCATGTGCGAGCTAAGGAACCCCCAGTCCTCAGTGCCCTGATTAGAAGAATTTGCCATTCTCATTTCATTTCTTCTCTTTTTAGAAATATTTGAGAGTGGGCCTCCTTGGTGGTGCAAGGGTTAAGTCGTACACAGCACTATGAAGCATCTGCAGGTACAATTCCCCCCCAGGTCAGGGAGGGGACCACATGGCTCAGCAGACCTCTCCTGCTTCACCCACTACTCCCCTCAGCAATGTGTTTCAGCCAGTCTGCCTGTTCTGCTCCCCACTCTGTCTCTGGTGGATCCTCTCAGCCCCACACCTCTGGCCTGTACCCCAGTTCTTGTAGGCATAAATAAATAAAATACATTTTTAATAAGAGAAATATTTGAGAGAAAAATAGAATAAGCAATAAGTAAATAAGTTATAAAAAGAAATATTTGAGAGTAAACGTCACACATGTCTTCTTACCTGTCCAAATTTCAGTGTGCGTTCTAGAAATACAAATATTTTCTTACATTTCTACAATGCCAGTGTCTTACTTCATAAAATTAATAATACTTTCTGGATAATAGCTCATACCTGGTTCATAGTTTTCTCTAATTAGCTAAAAACTACTTTGTCAGTTCTTTTTTAAAAAAAAAGATTTAGCTTGATAGTGCTGTGTCTTTAACCCCTGTGCCACCAAGGAGTCCCTGTCTCTCCTCTCTGGTCTCTCTCTGCCTCATCCCCTCCTGGACTTTCTCCTTCCCTGTGGTCTCAGTCTTTGTTACTCTGCTCTGGATAATGCACCTTTGGTCTGTTTCTCTCATATTCTCTGCAACTGTCCCTTCCCTCCCTCTCTGCCTGCTCCCTGTCTGCTTTCTCTCTCATGCCTTGATCTTCCTGTCTGTGCCTCTCACTGTTCAGGCCCTCATGAGGTTGTCCTGGCTGGCAGCTCTTGATACACCTTGACCACAGCCACACCTGTAACACATCTCTACCTATCTCGGGAGACTGTGTTTCATTGTTTCCATCTCTGCCCTGTTCCTTCCTGGCTGGTGAGAGCATGTTCTCCTCCCAGCCTCTGTCTGAGTGTGTTTTGGTCTCTTTCTTTCTCTTTAAATTTCATCCTCTAAGTATTTCTTAGGCAGCTGTTCCATGCTGGACACCTTTCTGGGCATTGGAGGTATCACAGCGGCCAAGGCAGAGCAGGTGCCAGCGTTCAAGGAGCTTTTGGGGCGTCAGACACCACACCAAAGAGCAAATGCAAGATCCTGGTTGCCCCGCTCATCCCACTGGGCAGAAGAGAGTGGTCAAGCCAGGCCCCAAGTGGGTGGGGACTCAGACCCATGAGGACAAGCTTGTTGCACACTATGCTTTCCCTGGCAATTTCTTTTTTTTTTTTTTAAAGATTTATTTATTTATGCACACAAGAGCTGGGGTACAGGCTAGAGTCCAGGGAGGTGAGAGACTTCACCAGAGACAGAGTGGGGAGCAGAACACTGCTGAGGGGAGCAGCGGGCGAGAAAGGAGGGGTCCTGCCTCTGTACCCCAGTTATTGTATGCATAAATAAATCTTTAAAAAAAATAAAGCAAGACAGGTCTATCTGTGACAGGACACTGCTGTCTGTGGACAGCAGTGACTTTGGGTACTCCGAAGAGGTGAGGGGGTGCTTTCCCTCCTCCTCGTCTCTCTCCTTACCTCTGACAGTATTTGGCCTGCACAGTGTTAAAAGCTATCTGAGCAGCCATGATATTTGAAAAAACTGTTTTTTGAGTCAACATTTGAAAATCAGGATGTTTTATATAAAACTCAACATTTCCAGCTTCTCTTGGAAAAATTCAGAAGATCCAGCAACACTATGTTTGTTCCCACTAGGCCAAAATTAGCAGGAGCTGTTTCGCCTGAGGGAGGGACTGCGGCCTCTAGATCCTCACAGTCCCCAGCACATCCTCCTGCATCCCTGGCCCAGAGATCAGGCCTGGTGCCCTGTGTCGCTGCAGAGCAGCGTGATAAAAGTGCGCTGTGGCTCTACTTGTATTTGAGAAATACTTCTCTGTGCTGTCTCCCTCAGAGGCAGGGCAGTGAGAGGGATCAACGATGGGATGTGGCAGAGCCTAGTTTTTGAGTTTGTAGTACTGACCAGTAAGAGCTCCCGTGGTGGCGCAGGGGTTAAGCACCACACTATGAAGCATCCACAGCCACTGCAGCACAAGTTCTATCCCTGACCAGGGAGGGGACCCACATGGTGCAGCAGACCTCTCCTACCTTGTCTAATGCTCCCCTCAGCAGTGTATTTCAGTTCATCTGCCTGTTCTGCTCCCCACTCTGTCTCTGGTGAATCCTCTCACCCCCTGGACTCTGGCCTGTACCCCAGCTCTTATATGCATAAATAAATAAATCTTTAAAAAAAAAAAAAGGGGAGGCCTCCCTGGTGGCATGAGGGGTTAAGGCACAGCACTATGGAGCCATCCACAGCCACTGCAGCATGGGTTTGATGCCGGCCAGGATGGAGACCCACATGGCACAGCAGACCTCTCCTGTCTCACCCACTGCTCCCCACAGCAGTGTACTTCAGTCTATCCACCTGTTTTGCCCTCTACTCTGTCTCTGGTGAATCCTCTCACCCCCCACAACCGTGGCCTACACCCCAGTTTCTACATGCATAAATAAATCTTTAAAAAAAAAAAGATCTCACATGCACACCCATCTAGCATCCCCCTCTCTGGCTGCTGGGCAGGGACCAGCTGCTCATCCCTTTCCCAGAGAGCCCTCCCCAGACCAGCCCATCCTCAGCCCTCCCTCGGGCCTCAAGCCCCCTCCACTCACAGGGATAGGACCACCCTCTCCCTTTCCTTGGGGGGGAAATCTCCCTGAACCTTCTCTTGGGAAGCCAGAAGTTCTCTCCCTCCTGCTGCCTCTGCCCACGGGCCTGGTGGAAGGCTGGCCAGCTTGATGGGACATCTGTAGGAGGAATAGTCACATCCATTTCCCGGAGATAAAGGAAATGGGGGAAGATGAGCTCCCTTCCTTTAGAACCAGAATTCACCAGCAAAGCTGGATGTTGTCCCACCCAAGAGATCCCTTACTCTGTCCCTCCTCGCGTCCACAAATGGCAGCACAGAGGCCAAACGGTGAGGCTGGGCCCAGGTGAAGGCAGCAGGCAGGAGAGGAGGGAGTTAGGAAGTTCTGCTGGGGCAAGCTACAGGGAATTTGGACAAGAGACAAAAGGCCGAGGGGCTTGTGACCTAGACACAGGAGCCAAGAAGGCAGCAGTTCTTAGTCATTCTCTGCATACGTTTATTGAGTGCTTACTGTGTGCAGGAAGTAAGCCAGGTGCTGCAGACCGCGAGGGGGCAGGAGTCAGGGTCAGCTGCTGAGCTGTCAGTGATGCTGTTGGCCCTGGTCAACACAGGGGACAGATGACCCTCAGGGACTCTGGGGGCCCCCGGGCTGGGTCTTTGGATGGCCCTGCCCAGATCTTTCCAGCAGTGGAAAGGGGTTCAACAAGGCCAGACCCTTACCCACTCCTCCAGCCAGGTACAGAGGCACATAGACAAGGTCCTCCACATTCCTCTGAACACACAGCTCACACTTCAGCACAGACACACAAACCCCCCCACACACAACACACACACACGCACACCCCAGAGGCACTGCCACGGGGTTTTTGGGGGAGGTGGTGAGGCGGCGCTGTGCCGAGCCACAGTCAGACTCGCTGGCCCTACATCAGCCCACCAGGTGCCGGTGCGCCCACCAGCAGATTATTTTGAGGTTTTGGTCAAGTTTCCTACCCAAATGTGAAAGGTATAAAAGATAAATGAACAAGGGGACAACTTCTTAAGGGGTTTGCTTTGAGAGGAGTTTGAGGGGAGGGAATCGGAGAAAACCGGTCTCATTTCCTCCACTTGGCTGTGAGCCTGACCTAGTCACAGCTGGCTGAGCAGGTGTCCTGCAAGGGGGTTCCCTGGGCCGCCTGCACCCCTCTGGGGTCACTAACACCACGCTATTCCCTTCTTAGGTGTCTATTAAGTGCCAGGTACAAATGTTGTCCACGCTTACCTGGCCTCACGGTCAGGGTATTATTACCTCCATTTTACAGATGCGAAAACTGAGGCTCAAACCTTGCCTAAGGTCACTGAGACGGATGTGGCCAGGGTGTTAACTTTTCTTCCTTTTCCTTGGCACAGATGGGAGGAGCCTCATTCTGGGGGCCGGCCCAGTCCAGTCTCACAAGTCTGAGAGTTCCTAGTTGCACAGGTGGGGCAGTGGCTGAACTGTGCGCCAAGGCCCCCCCAGGGAGGGTGCTGCACTTTCTCCCTCAAGGGCTTGGGAGGACGAGGGCCGGGGCAGGCTCACCTTGACACCCCACTGCCCACCCCGGGAGGGTAGCAGTCTGTGGAAAACCAAACCCCTCACCTGGGAGGGTCCTGGACTTCTAATCCTACCATCTGTATCTGGGGAAAATGGACTAGCACCTTGGGCTGGGCCCCTGGTAACTGGAAGAGGCACCTCGCTGCCCCAAGAGCCCATGAGAACCAGAGGACGAGAACTGGGGCTTAGACCCACACAGGCCGACCCTGCTGAGAGGACATTCTGAGCTCTCTGCTCAAAGCCCAGCCCTATCGGGTGCCCCCAGTTTGTCCTCACTCCCATCACCCAGCCCAGCTGCAAATCTGCTCAAACTCAGCGCATCAAAGCCTCCATTGGACCGAATGTGTTTATGCTGTTGAGACGCTCCTGCACAATAATCCTGCATGTTCCTTCATTTTCAGTGTCCTGGGGACCAAGGGTAAGGTGAAGCCCTCTGCAGAGTGCACTGCCCAGAACCATGACCAGGGCTTGAGTAGTTCTTTCGATCAGGCTGACATTAGGTACTGTGGGTAAGGAGATGGAGTAAAACAAAAGAACCCACAAGCACCTGCAGTCAGAATGTTGATCTTTTTGAGGGTTGGAACCTTTCCTAGTACAGGCCTGAGTGGTGGGAGCAGTAGGCTGAGGCCGGGAGGGTTTTCTGGAAGTCAACTACAAAGAAAAGCTAGAGAGAAGGGCCCCCTTTCTCACTGAAACCACAGGTCCAGGCTCTACTTCCTGTGCCTTTCTACCTGGAGCCTGAGGGTCAAGAGGGGCTGGGGCTGCTTGGTGTCCACTGCCTTTCACCTGCCCATGCTCCCTGCGCCTTCCCGGGGCACTCTTCTCAGGTTTTGAGGTGACCAGAAAATTGCTCCCTCAAGAACCTATTAGCCTCCAGTGCCAAGATGGCCGTACTGAAGAGTTCACCCCACTCTAGGAAAGAGCTCTTGGCTCCAAGAAAGAGACCATGTCTGGGTTTGCTCTCTTTCAAGGGCTGTTGCTGACTGCCCTTGGCCGCTCCAGTGTTTAAGACAAACGTGTGGGACCTCCCTGGTGGCGTGGGGATTAAGTCTCAGAGCTATCAAGCAACCATCAGCCACTGTGGTCTGAGTTCAATCCCCAGCCAGGGAGCTGACCCACATGGTGCAGGAGACCTCTCCTGTCTCACCCATTGTTCCCTTCAGCAGTGTATTTCAGTAGATCCACCTGTTCTGCTCCCCACTCTGACTGGTAAATCTTCTTACCGCCCACCCCCCACCTCTGGCTTACACCCCAGTTCTTGTATGCGTAAATAAAAAAATAAAGACAGGGCCTGCCCCGGTGGCGCCATGGGTTAAGCAACACACTATGAAGCAAACCGCAGCCACTGCAGTATGAGTTCAATCCCTGCTGCCGGCCAGGGCGGGGACCCACATGGCGTGGCAGACCTCTCCTGCTGTGCCCGCTGCTCCCCTCAGCAGTGTGCTTCCGTTGATCTGCCTGTTCTGCTCCCTGATCTCTGTGGTGAATCCTCTCACCCCCCCCACACCTCTGGCCTGTACCCCAGCTCTTGTATGCATAAATAAAATCTTTAAAAAAAAAATAAAGACAAATGTGAGTGTCCTGGCTGCAGCTGAAATAAGTTACTTCCCTGGGCCTCAATTTTTTTAGCTATAAAATCGGGTTGATAGTATATTTAATTCCTGGACTGTTACCATGATTGACTCAGTGGTAGCAATAGGAAAACAAGTAACCTGCCAACTTCGTACAGCTAGAGCAGAATGACTGACCCTCCATGAGAGTGGGGTGCAGGTGGCACACAACCCACCTGATACCCTACTCCCACGTTCGTGCTTCTAATTCTCACATTGTTGAGCCTGAATCCTACTTTCTCAATGTCTGCTGCTTCCCACAAAGTGCCCACACCCTATAGGTGCGTGGGTGGGGTGAAGCGGCAGTTCCCACTTTGGCTGCCATGTCTGCATAACCCCAAGACACTTCTCCAAAGCAGGTGTAAAGGCCCTGGCTAGTCTGTTTTCTCAAACCATTCTTCTCTGTCACTGGGCCTCAAACTTTGGGAGGCACCAGAATCACCAGGTGCAAAGCAAGCAAGATGACAACCCCAGCTTCCTTCTCAGAGACAAGACTTGTAGTCTTCACGTTTAATGAACACCCCAGGAGCTCCTGAGGCAGATGGTCACTTGGTGGCATAGGGAGGGCTCTGTGTGAACCATTCCTCAGCAGCAACACATCTCCAGGACTACACACCCTCTCCTGGAGAGCTGCAAAGCTCATGAGCATGCTTTAAAACAAATATTATTTTTTAAAATATTTGAATGGACTAAAGCCTAGGAAGATTAGATGTTCAAGGTGCTCAGCTGTTAATGTAGAACTGGAATCAGGCCTGGGTCTGCCCTGCCTGTTGTCTCCATCTCCCCACTCCCCTACATCCCTCCTGTGGTTGGCCTGAGGCTCTCCTGGGTCATCTTGTGTGCTCATCTCTGAAGGAACCTCAGGGTAGTTGACTGGTGACAGGAAATCTGAATAGGGGAGGTCAGGGGGTGGGGGCTAGCATGTTTGTAGGGATAGGCAGCAGGGGAGGGGGCAGCCCATAATTCCAAGCTGCTGCACAGGCTCAATTTGTTTGGGGGTGACATGGGAGAATGATCTTTTCCTGGTCCACTGTCCCTCCTACAACATCAATCATCCAGCGATGGGGGGCAGCTGAGTACAACTGGGGCTGGTCAGTGGCAGAAAACTTTGTCTTTTCACCTCCAAACAGGCACATGTAGCTTTTAACTGATAAGCTAGAAGGGTTAACCCCTATCGGGGAAAATGGATTTTATTGCTTTATAAAAAAGGAGGCCGATAAGACTTGAAAGAGAAAAAAAAATCTTAAAACTAAACATCAACCCACTCCTGGGAAGCCTCAGACACATTTATGGGTGGGTTGGTGAGCCGGACCCACCTGGCAGAGGAAGGATCGGCAGCCTCACCCAAGTAAACAGCTCCTGGGTGCTGGAGGAGTCTGCCAGCAGAGGGCGCTACGCCCCTGCATCCTGGGACAAGCTCCCTGCCCTAAGGAGGCTGGCTCCAGGGCTCTGGCTGCTGTAAGCCTGGCTGGCTTCTTAAGGGTAAGAAGACACCCAGAACCTTTGCCTTACCCAACACCCCACCTCACACAGCACACCTACAACCTATCCCACACATACACATATACCAAGGCCCCTCAAAATCTACCTCACTACCCTGGATCTCCATAGCTGTCAGTCACAACCTCACTTCCACCCCCACAAAAACATCTGTGTGTGAGGGGATGCCCTGCTGGTACCCCTTTAATGCCTTTCAGGTCACAGACTGGATGGAGGGTTGTAGTTGAAACTTGCTCCCCACCTGGTCATTCTTGTCCATGGCTCAAACTGTGTGTGTAGGACCATCTAGTCCTACATCCTCTCCTCAGACTTTAAGCTGAGGGGCTTCTCCACAGGCCTCTAACGGGAGGACAGGCCATAAGCAGGCCACAGGGGGCTGGGATTACAAAGGAGTTAGCACCAACAACAGGAAGCGGGTCCTTCCTTCCTCAGGCCACCTCAGACTGGCCGGGGAGGAGGTGAGGGGCCAGGAGAGGGGGTGCAGACAGTGCAAGCCTTTGTCTTCAGGCAGGTGTGGTTGGTGGGCATGCAGCTGAAGGGCAGGTGTTGGGCAGTGGATGACAGAATCCAGACATTTGAAGGGGAGAGCCTATCTGCCGGCGGTCCTCCTGGCTCCTCCTGTAAGAATCATGGAGCCTTAAGGCTCCAGGGCCCCTTGAGGGTGGCAGAACAAAGCCAAGGACAGTTCCTGCTTCAGCAGTAGGAAGACCGCCTGTCCAGGCCCTCGCCTGTCCTTCTACCAGAGTTCCAAGGCAGAACATGACCCTGAGAGGGAGCATGGCCTCCAACATGGTGAAGGAGAGGATCCTGGGGTGCATGGGGGTCCTCTGGATTGGGGAGGAGGACATCAGTCAGTTACCGAAGCAAGGGCGAGAGGCCACAGTTTTGAGGTGGTGGGTGCTACACGAAAGCCTCCTGGTTAGATGAGCCGTTGAGCTTGAGGAAAAGCTTCTCATCTTCCCTCTTCTGCTGCAGCTGCCTCTCCAGCTGGCGCCGGTAGCAGATGAGGTAGAGGGGGAGGCAGAACCCCAGCATGCTCACGCCAAGCAGCCCCACATTCACCTGGGGAGGTAGGGATGAAAGTCACCGTCACGTGGGGCAGGGGACCAGGGTCTTTGCAGAGCTTGGCTTGAGTCCCTGCCTCACACTCAGGTCTGAGAAAGACAGCAAGGTCACAGGAGAGGAGAGGACAGACTGAAACAGGAAGTTCTGAGCAGTCTAAGGGCCACAGTTCCACATTCCAGCCTCAGAATTTCCCAGTTGACCTGGTCACCCACCAATCCCTCAGGGCCTGGGCCCCCACCTCAGACCTACTGATCTGAATCTACAAAGGTGGGGCTGGCAGAGCAACTCTGGTTTATTTACTCCGAAGTGAGCTCTTAACAAGACACTTTTCTGCTGTCCAGCCACCATTCATGAGGAGACTCTAAATCGACCCTAATCCAAGTTTTCAAAGCTGCCCATCCTCAGGGCTCTGCAAACCCAGGTGATGTTTCCCAACTCCCGGCCAGCAGACTGGGGCAGATGTCCGTGACCCGCCACCCCCTGAGTCTTCTTACCCACAGAGGGTCTCCTTGGAAGGGGCCCATCATGGCCAGAAACAGGGGCTGCTGCAGGAGAGCGAAGAGCGCACTGACCAGAGACTGCAGTCCCGTGAGGCTGCCAAACTGGGTGGAGGGGTACCTGCCAGGGCAATTGAGAGCCATCACTGTGGGTGTCACTCTCCAGGCTTTCCAAGAGCTCCGTGGCCTCGACCTTGTCCCAGGTGCGCTGGTGCCAGAGACGGAAGATGCAGGAACAGCCCCCAGAGAATAGCGGGGTATCTGCCCTTGGATTATGTTCTGCTGAACAGTTTCACAAAATGAATTTCTCTTTCAGACCAGCCTGAGGCCCCAGATTCTGGGGAGAACCTCATCTTACCCCACTGTGTGCCCTGGGTCATAGGTGTCTGGCTGAGCTGAGTGGAAAGTGTGGGGCCAACTGGAGCCTGCAGCTTGAAGAACAGGCCCAGGGAGCAGGTGGAGGCTGGGCCTGACGCTGTGCCCTTATCCAAAGGAGCATTGCATAATCACGGAAACTCAGCATCATAGCTCTCCTCGACTGCAGACCCTGCCAGGGCAGCCACCACTTCCTCCAGGCCAGGGATGTGTGGGACAGGCAGACCTGGAATGACCCCCGAGGGATGCTTTTGGGAGGAAGAGAGTTCTGGCAAAATCTCAGGTGCTGCTGCCCCAGAGGCATAAAGGAGCTCCCATTGAGGGACGAGCTGGTCTTCAGTCAGAGAGAGACAGTGGAGGATGTTTTGGTTACAGGTTTTGAGCCAGGCCCTGGCCCAAGAGGGAGGAACGAGTGGAATTCCTAACGCATGTAAGGCCTCTTGGAACAAGAGGCAGGATTCATCTGAACCAGGGCCTAAAAGCCCTGGCCAGAACCAGGCCCTTTGAGGTGCTGGGTGAGAACTGGTTGATATATCCTGGGCTCAGTCATCCATGTCACTCTCCCTGAGGCCCATTTGAACTTCAGCATTTGCCTCTGAGCAGCCAGACCTTTGCCCTTCCCGTGAACAGCTTTAGAACTTGGCTGAGCAGTGGCCCTGAGGGCATAATGAACTGCACAGGGCACTGACCATGGCCAGAGAACTGACTTCGTGTTAAATGCCAAGGCTTGTGGGCAACCAACTGTCTTCTCACTGACCCACCTCAGCCAAGTATGGCCTTCCTCTGACATACTCCACAGAAGCCCTGGTACCTGTGGCTCGATGCAAAAAGATGAACCCCGTGAGGGCAGGCTGTCCCTCTCCTCTGGATCTCAGTTCCACCGTGAACCTCTCTCAGGCCATCCCTTCGCCCTCAGCCACCAGGCCACATGAAACTCCCAGGACTTACACAGCAGCATACAGGCCTCCGATGGCAGAGTGGATGAATCCTCGTACGATTGTGTGCAGGATGAAGGAAAGGATCTGTAGGAGGGAGGACAGAGTGTTAGCAGAAGACCGCAAGGGGGGTCTCCCTGGTGGTGCAAGGGGTTAAGGCGCAGCATTATGAAGCATCCGCAGCCACTGCAGCACAAGTTCAATCCCTGGCCAGGGAGGAGACACACATGGCGCAGCAGACCTCTCCTGCCTTGCCAGCTGCTCCCGTCAAATTTCAAATAGACATCAAATTTCAGTAGATCCTTGCCTGTTCTGCTCCCCATTCTGTCTCTGGTGAATCCTATCTCCCCCGATACCACTCGCCTGTACCCCAGTTCTTGTATGCATAAATAAATACATCTTTAAAAAAAAACAAAAGAAGACTGCAAGGTCCCTACCTCGTCCCCTCAGTTCAGTTCCTGGACCCTGTGCAATGGGAGAATGGCAACCTGGAGTTGGCTAGAACTAGCTCTCTGAGGTCAATTTCTGAATGTTCAGGAATTTTGTGAGCCAAAATAAATATATCCATTCTTAAAAATTAAATATTATAATAAACTATTAAAAACAAAATTAATGAATACTTGAGATTAACTGCTTCCTAATTATTTACAATGTGTTCAGTTTTTTTTTAAAGATTTATTTATTTATGCACACAAGAGCTGGGGAACAGGCCAGAGTCGCGGGAGGTAAGAGGATTCACCAGACAGAGAAGAACAGGCAGACTGACCGAAACACACTGCTGAGGGCAGCAGCCGGCGAGGTAGGAGAGGTCTGCTGCTCCATGTGGATCCCCTCCCTGGCCGGTGGCAGGGATTGAACTCGTGCTGCAGTGGCTGCAGTTTGCTTCATAGTGCGTTGCTTAACCCACTGCGCCACCAGGGAGGCCCCGTGTTCAGTTTTTTTAAGTCTAGTACACGTAAACAAATGTGCACTGAAACACCATAAATAAAACATGTATGTGTATGGTACAAAGGCCACAAGATGGTATATAAATGTGATTTTCTTTTCAACTCCACAATCAGTGACATCAAATTGAGTGAAATCAGTCATGACCATGGAAATTGGCAAATGCTAAAAGCAGGGGTGCCCCTGCCCCACCCGGATTCTGTTATTAACTAGGTATCACAGCATTAAGTAGGAGGCTACTGCTCATGACTCAGTCTCCTGCCTTTGTAACTGAAGGAACGTGCCCAGGTGTCCCTGCCTGGTCACCCAGGTCATACTAGTGTGTGGCTGTGCTCTGCCCTTGCTAGGAGAGCCCAGCTTAAGAAGGCTGCTGAGGGCCTCCCTGGTGGCGCAGTGGGTTAAGCAACGCACTATGAAGCAGACCGCAACCACTGCACAGCACGAGTTCAATCCCTGCTGCTGCCAGGGAGGGGACCCACATGGCGCGGCAGACCTCTCCTGCTGTGCCCGCTGCTCCCCTCAGCAGTGTGCTTCCATTGATCTGCCTGTTCTGCTCCCCACTCTGTTTGTGGTGAATCCTCTCACCCCCCACACCTCTGGCCTGTACCCCAGTGCTTGTATGCATAAATAAATAAATCTTTAAAAAAAAAAAAAAAAAGAAGGCTGCTGAGGGCCTCCCTGGTAGCGCAGCAGGTTAAGCAACACACTATGAAGCAGACCGCAGCCACTGCAGCATGAGTTCGATCCCTGCCGCTGGCCTGGGAGGGGACCCACACGGCGCAGCAGACTTCTCCTGCCTCGCCCACTGCTCCCCTCAGCAGTGTGTTTCAGTCAGTCTGCCTGTTCTGCTCCCCACTCTGTCTCTGGTGAATCCTCTCACCTCCCCGTGACTCTGGCCTGTACCCCAGCTCTTGTATGCATAAATAAATCTAAAAAAGAAGGCCTCTGAGGCAGACTTAGCGAGGTCAAGAAGCACTTGTTACAACTCCTGAGAGGCAGGATAGGGGTCTACTCAGCCACCAGGACCTTTTGTTTGCTCATAGCCCTGCCATCACACCCTGCTCCGCAGTCAGGCGCTGTTTCCAGAATGCAGGCGGTGGCGAGGGCATGGGCTGCTCTCCACAGTGCTGAAGGAACACTGAGCCCTCACGTGTATGCATATACGTGCACAGGCTGCCCCTTTTCTCTTCATAGGCCTAGTTGCCTTCTGTAACTCTTTTTTTTTTTTTAAGAAAAAGAGATTTATGTATTTAGGAACAGAAGAACTGGGGCACAAGTCAGAGGTAGGGGGTGGTGTGAGAGGATTCACCAGAGACAGAGTGGAGAACAGAACAGGCAGATCCACTGAAATATACTGCTGAGGGGAGCAGTGGGCGAGGCAGGAGAGGTCGGCTGTACCATATGGGTCCCCTCCCTGACTAGGGATTGAACTCGTGCTGCAGTGACTGTGGATGCTTCATAGTGCAGTGCTTCACCCCTTGTGCCACCAGGGAGGCCCCTTATAACTCTTCTTTCAATGGGAAATAAAACAAAAAGCAGGCAACTGTCCCCTCTGAATAATGCCCCATGATTAGACAAGGTGTTCAGGGCAAAGCTCTGCCAATCTTGCAGAGAAGGCAGCCAGCAGGAAGCCAGGATGGTACCAGGAGGCAAGGACACTCCCACTTGGAGCCATCTAAGTCTCCAGAGGTGTACTCTCGTCTACATGCACTTGTGTGGACACCGACAGCTGACAGTACCCAGGGCTGGACACCGCCAGGTGTTTAATGGCTCTCAACTCACGGCCACTTGTAAAAGGAAGGAGCTATGCTTTCCTCCTGGGCCTATCCCAAGAGACCACCTGGAGTGGGGAGACACCACTGGAAGTAATGCCATTGCTGTGTCCCCTCTACGTTTGCAGTCTTGGGGTTGGGGCTAGAACAGTATCGTGAACCTAATGGTGAAGACAGACAAGTAACAAATCTACCTTGCTAGAAATCCTGACAACAGTAAGGTTTCAAGACCATCAGGAATCATACAAAGAAATTAAGGTTTGAGCCCACATCTAAGTGATCACTGCAGTCTTTTTACACCCTCTCCCTGTGCGGCCCTTGTACCAAAGGTGTCCCACCAACACCGCAGGCTAGCTAGACCTCTTTGGACATTGAGTTTCAGCCAAGTGGGCAAATACAAACAAGTAGCCACACAACTACTCCACGTATTTCTGGAAATGGTATGCGGGTGGTATTCAGGATATACAAAGACCCTTGGCCCCAAAGACCAAGAACAATATGGCTTCCTAGAGAAGAGTCTCCTGTGACAGTGATTCCAGTTTTATTTACAGCTCCCATCCAGCATCGGCAAGTAACAGGGTGTTGGCTGGCTGGTTAAATGAAATAAATGGAAAAGTCACCGTCCCTTTTGCTTCCATGAACACACCATGCACTCTTTGACTATCACAGTCCCATAGCCCACCTGACCACAGCCTTTCCCCAGACTTACCTGTAGAGGCAGGTTGGGGATGAGGCAGGTCACCCCAAAGCCCACGAGCAGCAGGTTTGTGAAGGCAAAGGCCCGCATGGCATTGGTGATCTTCTGGACCTGCCGGTCCCGCTTCTTTTTCTTCTCCTGGCCCCTGTGGAGACAGAACGCACAGTGGGACTGCAGGCTCCTGGAGGAATTCCAGGAATTCAGGCTTCAGGGGTCACGGCTTGTGGACAATGTAAGACTCAGAGTTCATCTACCCCAGCACATCTAGACTGCTTGGGCTGGACCAACAAATGTGACCCTTCGGCACTGCATCCTCTCGACAGAGCACTGGACGTGAACCTCAGAAGAGAGGTCAGATAGGAGAAGATGGTCATCAACACACCAACTGCATCAGTACAGGCAGCTCAAAAGATGAGCAGGGCCTCCCTGGTGGTGCGAGGGGTGAAGACACAGCACTATGGAGCTGTCTGCAGCCACTGCAGCATAGGTTTGATCCCCGGCCAGGGAGGGGACCCACATGGCACAGCAGACCTCTCCTGCCTCGCCCGCTGCTCCCCTCAGCAGTGTGTTTCAGTAGATCTGCCTGTTCTGCTCCCCACTCTGTCTCTGGTGAATCCTCTCACCCCCCGCACCTCTGGCCTGTACCCCAGTTCTTGTATGCATCAATAAATCTTAAAAATACAAAAAAAGATGAGCAGGAAGTGCCCACATTAGGAAGTGGCAGAGCCTCACTGCACCATTGGCTTAGACGTCACCCAAACCCTGCAGGGAGCTGACAGTAGGCCAGGTAAGCCAAATAAGGGAGTGAGTAGATATCCCCTTGAAAATCCAAATAAGGGAGTGGGGGTGAAGGAGAAACAAATATGCAGCAGATGGAACCGGAATGGGCACAAATAACCTCTTGGCTGTAGGACCTGCCCTAGATAACATTCTCTGTAATTACTGCCCTATGAATTCACTATTGCTGATTCTAGCCTCACCGCCCATGGACGCCCCACGGACAACTGTATGACATCCAGGAACAAATGCCAGGGGCTCAGATAGGTACAGGGAGTCCCAGGCCTACTGCTTCCTCCCATATGACCTCACACAAGCTATTTAAACTCCAACCTCCAGCTTCCTCATCTGTAAAATGGGTATGAGGTGTGAGGTCTAACAGAGAGGCTGTGTTAAGTGCTTGGCACGGGGCCTAACACAATGAACAGTAGCTTATTACATTAGGTGGAGCCAGAGAAGACAGCGTTTAATTCATCCTCTGATCTTGGAGTCCCACCCTACCGTGGTGTAGGGTTCCACAAACGTGACTGTATGTAATCCTCACAATCGTGAGCAAATATATGAACACAGATCTGACGGTCGCAGCAATGTACTGCTCACACGGAGTGGACTAAACGGCACAGGCGAGCAGGATTCTCTCCTCCTGAGCCATTTGTGCCGAGGATCTGACTGGGACCCGAAAAGCAGAGCGGTTTGTTGACCAGCTGACAATGACCCCCCTCTGGCTTCTCCCCTTATTTCACCAGGTTCAGTGGTTCTTGAACTTCAACACACTAGAGAATTTCCATAAAGAAGAGCAGGCCACACAGACGCCCCATGAAAGCGTGCTGAGCTGAGGGCACGCCTGCAAGCCCCGTGCGAGCGCCTGGAGTGTGCTGCTCCCATCCCTCCAGCTGGCTCAAGCAGAAGCACCCGCCCCGGTCCTGCCTAAAGTGACTGTGCTCTCCCTCTCCAGGGCTGGCGGCCAGGGCACAGGCTCTGCTACGCACTGGTTGGCTTCCTTCTCCTCGGGCTCCTCCGAGGCATCTTCACACTCCTTCAGCCTCCAGTCCATGATGTAGCCGATGATAGGGGCTGTCAGCAGGCAGAGCAGCTGCAGCACACCGAAGATGGAGGTGTAGAGGCCAACTGGGGAGGAAGACGGGCTGTGTCACAGGTGGGGGAGGGTTCTGGTGACAGGGGTAGGCACTGGGAGCAGTCCGGGACGTCATAGGTTCTTCTGGTATCTCCCCCAGACCTCCCCTCCCTTCTCACTTTGGGTTATGAGGGTGAGTAAAATGAAATCTTACTGAAGTCAAAGTTAGGGCAACAGGCGGATTACCCTATCCTCCAAGTCCCCTGTGCATTTCCAAGAAACATCTAAGGAAATCCAGGATGTCACAATGACCTCCCCCAGAAGTTTCAGGAAGTCTCTCTGACTCAAGAACCACAAAATTACCAGTGTTCATGACTGAGGCTGATGGTTAGTTTTCTGCTTCTAGAAATATACCGGGAAGGCACCATTCATAGGGGCTCTGACATAAGAGCGTCTATCTTCAAAGAGTCTTAAAATTACGCCAGGATTTTCCAGGCAAATAGAAGCTGCCCCACCCCCACCCACAGTTCTGGCCAACAGGGATGTTTTGGAACTCAAGGCAAGGTGTTACTTGGCTGAACAAAGACAGGCTGGGAGGGAATGTTGCAATGCTCCCAGGAGCCCCCCACCTGCTGCCTACCATTGGCCATCATTGCCCCAAGAAAGCAAGGCTGGAAAAAGCAGAAAGGAGGGAGCTTACCAGCAAAAATCTCAAAGGTCATTACAGAGAGATGGGCTGTGGAGGCCGGGGACCTGTAGGCCTAGCATGAACGCTATTTCCCAGGGAAAACTGATGCTCAGAAGGCCCAGGAGAGGCCAAGCTTGAGCCAGGCTCTGGGGGCAAAGGCAGGAGAGGGCCCGGCATGGGTGCCTGCTGACGTCTTCTTGTCTGCTGGGGACTCAGTCATGTGCAGCTGGTGTTGTCACAGGCAGGCTGGTGAATCAGGCCTGTGGTACTGGCTGGGAACCGTGAAGAGGAAGTGGCGGGGGTGCAGAAGGATCTGCAGAACTCGGGGGGCCTCAGTGTGTGTGTGTGTGTGTGTGTTTGTTTCCCTTCTTCCCTCTCCCTCTCCACAGGGACACATCTTTGCCAGAAATCAAAGCCTCCACCCCAACCCACAGCCTAAGTGTCAGACACCATGGGTCCCCCCAGACTCCCAGAGCCGGTCTCACTTCTACCACAAGGGCTCCCTGACCCTGAGGGCCCTCCGGGCATGGCCGAGGCCACTATGTGGATGCAGCAGCTCGCAGGGGCAGGGTGGGGAAAACCAATGCTCCTTTCAGCCAGACTGAATTTCCTGGCCGAACTTCCTCTACTTCTTGAAATTAACTTTTTGAATGTGGGAAACAGTTGGGGAGAAAAAATCCTCTTAGGAAGCAAAAGATTTCTCAGAAGACCTGAATAAAAAAAGCTATGAGTCAGCAGTAGGGAAACAAGCTTTCCGAAGGCCTCGTGAAGGCCTTACTCTGCACGCACACTGCAGGGACTCCCTCCCTGGGCCACAGAGCTCGGACAGAGGTGTTCAGACCTGCTAGGTCAGCTTTCCCCAAAGTGTGGTGCCCAGATTTTAATGAGTGTTCCCCGACAGAAGTTTTCTTGCGGCAGACATGTGTGTACCACTGAACTAAAAATAGCTAAACAGGTGATCTTCTCCCCAGAGCTCCTCAGGGCCTTTGCTGTGTCAGTGTTCACTATGAAGTCCCGCACGGCCCAGGACCGTGCTTCTCCCGATTCACAGAGGAGCCAGCGTTGCCTGTCCCTCTGCCATCTTCCCTCGCCCCCTATAAAACAGGGTTTGACTCCTTACAACACCTAGGGTTATCTTCCCTCGGGGGAAAAACAATTTGATCAACAAAAAAGCTGCACACCAAAGAGACTGCCAATAAAAGGGATTTACTGAAAGTGTTTGTCCCGGTTAGGAATGACTAAAGCTGACTCAGCTCAAGCCCTGAGGAAGTACTGACTTTCTTTGTACAATCAAAACCTCTAATCAGCTGAGGACCTTCTGTGCGGTTTTTGGAAAAGTGGCATGTGGGTTATCGGTTCTGTTTACCAGACTTAACAAGCCTCGACTGGATTAGATGGGGAGGAGGCCTCCTCCCAGCCTGGCTTCCAGCTCAGGAGGCCAATGTCAGTGTGGGCCCGACTGTCCCAGATGGCCTGTCATCCCCCGAGGCGCCCGGCCTCTTCACACGCCAACCCTGCGGTTTCCTGGGGAATTCTTGGCATTGGGTTTGGTTTACCATCTCTCAACAGGTCTCAGGTGGAGGACTCTGTTCTGTGCAATGTTTTTACTTACAAACACACAAGTCAAGTGTCCACCCGCAGGCGATGAAAACATCCCCTTCACACCCCAAACACCCAGGCTGTGATGAAATCGCTCCAACACGCAATCAATAGGTCCCCTGGGTTTTGCCATTTCACAGCCCTGCTGCCAGTCACTCGGGCAGTGCACTTGACCTCAGGCACCAGGGAGTGACCACTGCTCACGGGGTCTCCTGTGGAGCTGCACACTGAGGTCCAGGGGCCACCTACCTATAGCCTCATCGCCGTCGACCAGGAACTTGAGGATGTTGTTCATGGCGCCCATGTAGAAGATGAGCCGCAGCTGCGTGACACACATGGTGACGAGGCTGAGCAGCAGGATGGGGCTGAACACGCTGTGCATGAACGAGGGGGCTGCTGTGGGGAGAAGGCCGAGGGTGCTCAGGGAGAACAGTGCTGGCACGGCCCAAAAGTCCTCCACTGCCCAGGGGCCAGGTGTGTGAACGGGGGAAGGCCCGATTTGCTGACCCAGTCACTGCACGCTGGACGCAAGCTGGGCCCTGGTAGGGCTAGCGCTGTGCGAGCCAGAAGCAGGTCACCCAGTTATGTGAAGTGAGTCAGATATCCCTTACCCTCCCTGAGCCTTTGTGTGCTCATCCTGAACCAGGGTGGATGGTACCACCTGTCCACTGGGGATGAAGTAGGTTAAATTAAGTGAGATTGGGGGGGGGGAGGGGAGCGGGCTCCCTGATGGCGTAAGGGGTTAAGTACCACACTGTGAAGCATCTGCAGTCACTGCAGCATGAGTTCGATCCCTGACCCGGGAGGGGACCCACATGGCGCAGCAGACCTCTCCTGTCTCGCCCGCTACTCCCTTCAGCAATGTGTTTCAGTAGATCTGCCTGTTCTGTTCCCCACTCTGTCTCTGGTGAATCCTGTTACCCCCCTATACTTCTGGCCTGTACCCCAGTTCTTGTATACATAAATAAATAAATCTTTAAAAATTAATTAATTGAGTAATTAATTAGATGAGGTAGGAGCCACAAAGCTCTCAGTCAGTGTTGACACAGTGAAGCAGGGGCCTGGGGCTGAGGCTTCCAGCTCTGGCTTCCTGTTGCCAGGGTGCAGGTGCCCTGGCTGGCATTTCAGGCAGGCCCAGAAGGTGAGGGTGGTATGGCAGGTACCTGCAGCATCTGGCTGGCACTTGACCTCCAGGTCGACAGTGGACAGGCACAGTTTGTGGCCCTCCTGCAGCGCTGCCTGCTCCTTGTTCCTCATGGAGCTGCCCACGCTGAGGCGGCGCCCCACCGTGGTCACCTGCTTGTAGAACTGCTTCCCTGTGATCTTGTGGTCGAAGCCCAGCCAGCTGAACTTGATCTTCACCCTGGAAGCCGCGGAAGAGCATCTGTCAGTGCTGCCCAGGATACCGGCAGGGTGGGGCTGGGGGCAGACAGCACTTGCACTTACGAATAGTCCATGTCCTCTGGCCCAGGGAAGGGCTCCAGAGGCCAGTTAAAGAAGCAGTTGAGGAAAACCAGCCCAGAGCAGCTGGCCCAGACCACGAGGATAAGGATGAAGGAGACACCAAAGTCGTAGATGACCTGATGGACGCAATGGGGGAGGGGAGGGGAGGAGATTTAGCAGAGGGAAGCACCGGGTGGCAGGCAGAGGGCACCTGGCAGCCCCCACTCTCCCTGGCTAGCTGCATGCGGAGGCACAGCCTATCAGCCTGGGTGTTTAATCATCAGGCACCCTGCATCCCCACAACCCCAGCTCACCCCGCATGGCATTAACCCCCTAAGCCTCCAGCCTGGACCAAATGTCCCCCCTGGAGAGGCCTTCCCTGACAGGGCCATCACTGTCACCTCCCTGGCTCACAGTAAGCTGCCCTGGCTGAGACTGCTGACTTCTGGGTTTATTTACTTGTCTTTGTTAGACTCGCTTCTTGAGAACAGTAACCTACTAGCCCTGTTCACTGGTGTTTCTCCCGTGCCTTGAAGAAGCACACATAACAGGTGCCCAGAGAGTACTCGAGGAACGAACAGAGGGATGCCTTGCTTTGCTCTGTGAAATGGGAGTAACATGGGCCTGCGTGGCAGTATGTGATGGAGGTAAGTGGGCGTGACCCTGGGAAGGTGCTTGGAATGAACAGCAGGTGGGATACCCACTGCGTGTGTGAGAGCTGCTATTAGATACAGCCTCATCACCGTATATTTCCAGCACAGCATCCTGGGAGCACTGGCAGACAGCTGCCTACCGCCCCAGGAAGGAGACCATCGGTTAGACATTGAGAAGAACATGAAGGAACTTGTCAGCAACTCCAGGAGTGTGATGGCTAGTCCCGGACCATCTAAGCACCTCGATTCCCAGGTGGCCAGCCCACATCTGTGGAGCCTTCTCCTCAGGCTTCCCTTTCCCTGGATACCTCAGGAAAGGGGCTTTCACCTGGTGCTGGGGAGAAAGCACTTCTGAAGCTCTGCAGGGGTAACAGGGCTTGGAGTAGGAACTGTGGCTATGGACCATGAGGTGTTTGCTTCATCCTGACCCTGTGTGACTTCCATGGGCTCAGAAGCCTGCCTGGGAGGGAAACAGCTGAACCAACTTGGCTTTCAGCAGCGCTTCGCTAATGGAGAGTAACAACCCAACAACAGCAGAGCTGGGGGTAGGGGAGACTGGAGTTGGATTCGACACCCGGACAGACTCACCCACTCCCTTTCTCTTCCACTGCCCAAAAATGCAAAAGCAGGCTGTGGGGACACTTGGAGCAATATACACAGGACTTCTCCGTCTCCCACGGCCCAGTGGTTTTCTTTCCTGATTCAGGAGGGGCCCAGGTGCATCCTCCCTGGTGTGTGGTGGTGGTGGCAGTGGGGAGGGTGGGTAGGAAGGGGCCCACCCCAGCACCCACAATTACTTCCCTCTTCAGAGAGGGTTGAAGGAGGCTTGGAGAGGCCTCTGTTCAGACACCTGTACAAAATCAACATGGGGGAAATCAGCCGACACACCCTCACCTTGATTCCCGGGAAGGTAACTGCTGAGGAAGCATAGGATCCAATCATCAGGGCAATAAACGTGGAACGAAGGTCACCAAACATGTTGGGCAGCTGCAGGACAAGAAGCGAGGAAGCTGAGAAAAGGGGCAGAGGATGAAGGAAGGAGGGGGAAGAGGCTCCAGGCATCTCCAGGCACCTTTTCTTATCGAGACTCCTCCCTGAGTTATTCATAGAGGGATTCTCCCAGGGGCAATTACTGCTAATTGAAAAGTTTTTCCAGGAGCCTCCCTGGTGGCAGGGGTTAAAGTCTCAGGGCGCAGCAGACCTCTCCTGCTCCCCTTAGCAGTGCATTTCAGTAGATCCACCGGTTTTGCTCCCCACTCTTGTCTCTGGTGAATCCTCTCACCCCCAGCACCTCTGGCCTCTACTCCAGTTCTTCTACGCAAAGATAAATCAATAAAATCTTAAAACAAAACAAGTGGAAGGGAGGAGAATAAAGCAGAAACTAGACTCCAGATATGTAGACATACTTGGTCCTCCTGGCTGGAGGAGCGGCCCACCTCTACTCTGGCACAGGCTGGGGCCTTCCTGTGTTGCAGGCTTACACTGACATGCCAGAGAACAACCCTCTGAGCCTCAGGCATCCCTCAAAGGGAGCGAGCCTGATAAAAATAAGAATCTATTTGGGGATAAGAGTGTCATTTTATAAATAAAACTATCAGTGTCCCAGAAAGAACAGATGTCAGCAAAAGCTGCTTTTGGTTCTGAGAGACTAGGTTTTGGGAAGGCAACAATCAGAATTCTACCGTTTCCTTAGGGTTCAGGAGGGAGTGGGGTCTAGGATTCCTGTTTCTGAATTTATAATAGCAAGGAGGGGTTTCCCTGTCCACCTGATGTTTTGCCCCAGCGATCAGCACCTGAGAAAGTCACCCGACACTCTGCATCTCTCATTAGCCTTTCCCATAAGATTTCGAAGCTGAAACCCTCAGTGATTCCCCAACAAATCCAGGCTTGGTTAAAAAAAAAAAAAAAGACTCCACAGTCATGGGGCAGAGAACATCCTCCCAAACAGCCAGACTGTTGTGAAGGTTTCCCATCCACACCCACAATGTCCCTGGCATGGAGAATCGCTCCCTGGCTAGCTATACCAACCTGTTTAGTTGCATTCAGGTTGTTTGTATGGATCTACTCTATGTTGCCCTCCCCCATTTGTACTGAATCATTTTGTGGTTTTATCAAACACAAATCATGTGACGACTGCCTACACGCTAACCCACTGTTGCGGAGCCCAGGTGCTGTGCCCTTGGCTAGACCCCTGCCCCTCATCATGTGTGCTTATTTTGCCCACAATTAAAAAGAGTGAGGCAATTATCAAATCACCATGTTGTACCAAAAAGGAATACCATGTTATGTGTAAATTATCTCAGTAAAAAAATAATGAAGGGATAGCATCAAAATTTAAAACTTTGGTGCTTCAAAGACACCATCACGGCCTCCCTGGTGGCGTAAGGGGTTAAGCACCACAATATGAAGAAACTGCAGTCACTGCAGCACCAGTTCGATCCCCAGCCAGGGAATGACCCACATGGCGCAGCAGACCTCTCCTGCCTCACCTGCTGCTCCCCTCAACAGTGTACTTCAGTGGATCTGCCTGTTCTGCTCCCCACTTTGTGTCTGGCGAATCCTCTCACCCTCCCACACCGCTGACCTGAACTCCAGTTCTTGTATGCATAAATAAATCTTAAAAAAACAAAAAACAAAGAACATCATCAAAAAAGTTAAAGATAATGCACAGAAGAGAGAAATCTTTTACTAATCATGCATCTGATAGGGATTTGTAAGAACAATCTATAAGTAACTTCTACAACTCAATAATCAAAAGATAAATAACCGGGGCCCTCCCTGGTGGTGTAGGTGGAATATTATTCAACCATAAAAAGAAATGAAGTATCAAGACATGTTACAAAAATGGATGAAACCAGAAACTTGTTAGGCAAAAGAAATCAGCCACAAAAGTCCACCTTGTATGGAATTGTATGATTTCATTTATAGGGAATGTCCAGAATAGGCAAATCCAGAGACAGTATATAGATCAGTAGTTACTTAGGGCTAGAATAGAAAATGGGGAGAAATGCTAATGGGTACAGGGTAATCTATTTGAGGTGAAGTAATTGATTCTGGTGTGATGGCACAAATCTGATAGCACTAAAACTATGGGATTACATACTTTAGGTAAACTGTATGATATGAAAATTATGCCTTGATATCCTGTTTAAAAAAACAGGATTAAAAGGAACAAGAATGGGCCCTCCCTGGTAGTGCAGTGGGTTAACAATGCACTATGAAGCAAAACGCAGCCACTGCAGCAGGAGTTTGATCCCTGCTGCTGGCTGGGGAGGGGACCCACATGGCACAGCAGGCCTCTCCTGCCGCGCCTGCTGCTCCCCTCAGCAGTGTGTTTCAGTCGATCTACCTGTTCTGTTCCCCACTGTCTGTGGTGGATCCTCTTACCTACCACCCCCCCCCACCCTGCACTTCTGGCCTGTACCCCAGTTCTTGTGTGAATAAAGAAATAAATCTTAAAAAAAAAAAAAAAAAAAGGAACAAGAATGATGCAACAGTATCAAGGTGATGAGTTATTTAAAAAAACAAAAGTGACCAAATCTATCATGTATGGCCACCTCAGACCATTTTATGGTGTGGCTCCCTAAAGAATTCTTTTTTTTTTTTTTAAGATCTATTTATTTATGCACACAAGAGCTGGGGTAGAGGGCAGAGTCACGGGATGTGAGAGGAGTCACCAGAGATAAAGCAGCGAGCAGAACAGGCAGATGGACTGAAACACACTGCTGAGGGTAGCAGCGGGCAAGGCAGGAGGTCTGCCATGCCATGTGGGTCACCTCCCTGGCCGGTGGCAGGGATCGAACTCATGCTTTGCTTCATAGTGCTTTTCTTAACCCACTGTGCCACCAGGGAGGGCCCCTCCCTAAAGAATTCTCAGCATACAAAATGCTCTCCTCCTGGTCCCTCTGTCCAGTCAGGCTTCCCAGAGAGTGTTAGAGAGGGACAAGAAGTATAGGGAAAATCCCCCCAGCAAGAGGCAGAGAAAAGGGGATGTGCTCATGTGTACAGGGGCATGCTCAGGTGAGCATACCTGCTCCCTAGGTATGCTGCGGGTCAAAGGATGCCCTGGTTTGGAAGCTCATATCTTTGGGCTCCATGCTGGCTACTCCAGCTAGGCTGCCTTGCAGGGAGGCATTTCTGGGGCCATAAGTGCCCCAGGGAGAATCAAAAGATTAGTTCTGCTTGTATGGGAACTGTTCCCACTTGGGATGCCACTCCCGTCGGGCAGGTACAGGACAAGAGGGATCAAAGAAGGCTCAAAACCCAACCAGAAGAGCAGACAGAGGCCAAGAGCCTGGTATGGTAAAGGCATTGGTGCCTAATCAAGCCAGGCAAACACTTTTGCTGCAGTCACCTGAAGGCACAAAGACTGTCTCTAACCTTTCGACAGTGCCAGGGGAGACTCCAGAAGAGCAGCCAGCTTGCCAGTTAGAACTTTTGCTAGAGCTTGCCTTCCCTAATCCAAGCTAGAGGCCAACAGAACAACAGGGGCTTGGGGCTAGTATGCAACTCTGACCTATATTCTGGAATCTTTTCCCCAGCACCAGAATAGGTAAATCCAGAGACAGTAAATAGATTAGTAGTTGCTTAAGGCTGGAACAGAAGAAAATGGGAAGAAATGCTAATGGTACAGGTTTCTATCTGAGATGGAAAAGAACAGAAAGCAGGGAGAAGAAACTGACTTTCCCACTGTTCCTGGAGAAGGTCCTCGAACTCATACCAAGGACAGTAGCCTCCCAGCTGCCCTCCTTGTTGTCCTTCCTCTCTCCATCTGGAACATTCTTAGTAACGCCAAGAAAATTCTAACTCCCAACATTATGATTGTGCCCCTACGTTATTTTGGTCACAGGGCCATTCCTAAGGGAGGGAGTACAGAGCCTCAGGACACCCATACTCTACTCTAATGTAGTCTTCCATCCACCACCTGAACCTTACATTTTATTTTTTAATTAACTTGTCTTTTCTTTTTGGTCCAGCTTATTTTTGTTCATTTTTGTGTATAAGAATGGCATGCATGCCAGAAGTGCACGGGATGAGAGGATTCACCAGAGACAGAGTGGGGAGCAGAACAGGCAGATCTACTGAAATGCACTGCTGAGGGGAGCAGCAGGCGAGGCAGGAGAGGTCTGCTGCACCATGTGGGTCCCCTCCCTGGCTGGGGACCAAACTCAGGCCAAAGTGGTGGTAGCACTGAAACCTAACTCCTAGGACACCAAGGAAGCCCCCAACTTATATTTTTAATTATGATTATTTTTTTTCTTGATTAGAAAAGCAAGGTATGTCTACTGTAAAACATTTGGAATAAAGCACACTTAAAGAAAGAATACCAAAAAAGCCAGTCTGATATACCCCTAACATTTTGATCTATTTCCCTTTCATCTTTTTCTTATAAACACCTATTACTTTTTAACAAAACTGGGATTATATGGTAATATTGTTCTATAAAGTTTTCCTTTTTACTTACTATGTTTTCTAGTATCATTTAGTATTCTTCAATATAATTCATAATAACTGCCTAGTATTTCTTTTGTTGATGGACTATAATTTATGCAACTATTTCTCTGATATTGGAATTCAGGTGCTTTTTAATGCTTATCATAAACAACATTTCAAAAAATATTCTTGAAGCTAAACAGATGAACACATAGTTTTATTTCCTTGAGGTCAATTTCCAAAAGCCGAATCATTAGGCAAAAAGGAATACATATTTTTAAGTTTTTGTCCTCTGTGCCAATCACCCTATAGGAAATTTACGATATCCCTAACCAGCAGCAGTGTCTAGCTACTTCAACCCTGTGTATTATCATTATTTTTAATGTTTGCCACTCTACCTACCATGTAGGTTTAAAATTTTCCAAGATTATGGGGCCTCCCTGGTGGTGCAAGGGGTTAAGTCTTAGTACTATGATGCTGTTGGCGGCCACTGCAGCCTGAGTTTGACCTCTCCTGTCTCACCCACTGCTCTCCTCAGCAGTGCATTTCAGTATATCTGCCTGTTCTGCTCCCCACTCTGTCTCTGGTGAATCCTTTTACCCCCACCCCTACACTTCTGGCCTACGCCCCAGCTCTTGTATACATAAATACATTTTTTTGAAAGATTTATTTCTTATTTATTTATGCATACAAGAGCTGGAGTATAGGTCAGAGGCGCAGGGGGTGAGAGGATTCACCAGAGACAGAGTGGGGAACAGAACAGGCAAGGATCTACTGAAATCCGCTGCTGAGGGGAGCAGCAGGCGAGGCAGGCGAGGTCTGCTGCGCCATGTGGGTCCCCTCCCTGGCCAGGGATCAAACCTGTGCTGCAGTGGCTGCGGAAGCCCCACAGTGCAGCGCTCAACCCCTTGTGCCACCAGAGAGGCCCTACATAAATAAATCTTTAAAACAACAGTAAAATAAAATTTTCCAAGATTGAAAAAAGAAATGAAAAAAAAAAAAAAAAAAAACCAAAAAGCCTCACATTTATTTTATTCCTAATGACTGAATATTTTCCTACAGTTACTCAAACCAGTCAGTTATAGTCCTCATTTGTCCTTTTTTTCCTATGGGGGCGTCAATCTTTTTATATTGATTTTGTATTGGCCCCTTACATATTAAAGACAGTCACGGTTTGTCTATCTACTGCAAACATGTTTGTCATTTAACTTCTTAGTTCATGGGGTTTTTTTGACCAGCAGAAGTGTTTAAATAGGTGGTGAAAGTGTGTTTCAGCTTTTAGGGACTACCTGGAATTTGTGTCATACGAAATCTCTCTGAAAAGAACATCAGGATGACCTTGACCAGTGAAACCCAAAGTAGAAACAGCCCGGCAACAGTCCGTGTGCAGCCATAAAAGAATGGCAAGCACAGGAGAAGAGAAGGTGTCCCTGTGGACATTAATTATTTTTTAAGTGTTAGTACTAACTGTGTTTTATTCTTTAAGCCTCTTCCTTTCCTTCCTCCCAGAGCTGCCATGCCTTCCCAGAAAATGCTCCTTCTTAATAATGACATATAATAATGTAACATAATCATATGAATATAACAGCATTGTATAATAATAATAGCAACTATTTTTATTACTATACGTTATCTTAAAAACCCTCAGGACAACCTTACAAGGTAGGAGTCACTTATCACCCTCAGAAAACTTTAGGTTTAGAAAAGTCAAGGGACTCCCCCTAAGCCAATAAGGATCAAATTTGGGGTTCAAAGAGGGCAAGCGGATGTGCCTAGTCATTGGGGTACTCTGCCTTGGAAGTCTCATGTAACCCCATCAGGTATCGGCCTCAGCCTGTGCCCCAAGGCAATTTCCCTCACTTCACAGGCTCTTATGTGTTCCCTACCAAGCATTCTGTGCTCTCTGCCCTAGTGACCTCCAAGAACCTTTCTGCTGCTCCCCTGAGACCTGTCTGCCCCTCCTGGAGCCAACCTCCTGGGACTCCCGGCCATACCATCAGGTGAACTTGCACTTGCCTGCGGACACCCCAGTTGCAGCTGCATGACTGAGTCCTCCACTGGTTAGTCTCCAGGCCCTTCCTCTTCCCTGCCTCCCCCTCCTTCTGCCTCAGCTCCACATAATGGCTACTCAGAGGCCCTGGTGGTGCAGCGAAGGCTGAGTACTGAGAAGAGTGCCCTAGTGTGGGCCTCAAGGGCCTGGTGGAGAGGAAAGAAAGAACCCAGCTGCCAAGTAGGAAGCTGGAGCCGAGCTGCAGTAACAGATGCCAGGGGAAAACACTCAGCAGAGGCTGTTTCCTGACGGGTTCATAACCGCACTCACAGGTGGGTGCATGGGCCCCACCCCCCAGTAAGTACTTCCCACCGCCACCCCTGCAAGGGTAGCCACTGAGGGGGCTGGAGCAGGCTCTTGGGGCACAACCCTACTCCTGGCCTCCTCACAGGGGATGCTCTGGTGACTCATCCTCCCAGCCCCTCAGCTGCACCGTAAACAGCCCTGGCTGTGTGACCTTCCCAGGGGGGTAAAGAGCAGCTGCAGCAGCCCCTCTCAGAGCTCTGGCCACAGAGCATGGCTACCAGACTAGCATCTCCAGTAGCCTAAGCTCCAGGACCGTGAGGATGGGCTGTCCCCGCTGAAGGACACTGTCTAAGATGGCTGAGGCAGTGTGTTTCGGTTGATCTGCCTGTTCTGCTCCCCATTCTATCTGGTAGATTCTCTCACCCCCCACACCTCTGGTTTGTACCCCAGCTCTTGTACGCATAAATAAATAAATCTTTAAACAACAACAACAAAAAATAAGATGGCTGAGGGTACAGGCTTCTTTACCCTGGCCTGGGGGGTACTGGTGGGAAGGCACAGGGGACAATGTAGCCCCCTGGCACTACTTTCCATAGGCTTGGTCACTGGGCCCACCAGCTGGACGTACCCTGGGCCGGGGGGAGGTGCCAGGAGCAGCCTGGGTGGGGTGGGCATGCCGGCCCTCAGGCCCCTCGTGGTGGTGCACGTCCCCATCAGGTGTTTGGTGGACACACCCAGAGCTCTGCACTTCCTGAATCGGCCAGGATCCAGGTACCAGTCTGGACAAGCGGACTCAGCAAAGCTGGGCTATTTCCCAACCCAAAACAACCAGGCACCTCCAACCAAGCACATTTCCAGAAGGTCCTTGCGGTCACCTTTCCGCTTCAGTGCTGAGGAAGTGGGGGGGAAGGGACTTTACTCCCTCAGCCACCTCGTTCACATCCCCAGCCAGGCCCAGCTCTGCCGATGCCCCCTAACATTTCCAGCCACCCCTGAGTATGTCACATGCCAGACGAAACTGACCAGGCGGAACCCTGGATGGGTGAATTTCTCCCAGGCCAGTGGCCATCAGCTGACTGCCCTGGCCTCTCAAGGCACGGGACAGAAACCAAGAGGTAGAACTGGCTCTGGGCACTGGGAGAATCCTGTTCACGGGGCACCTGGGCTCCCAGGGAGCTGATTAGGGTGCTGGGTTGCTGTGGGGACCTTCTCCTGGCGGCAGAAATAGGTCAGCTGAACAGGAAGGCTGCATTCCCCCACCCCCACAGGGGACACTGGCTTCACTGCTGTACCCCCAGTCCTTCCCCTCCCCTGCTCTCAGGTATTTGAAGAGGGATATTTATTCTGTTCTCTTCAAACTCAGATCCCAACTCCCATGGGCTCCTTTCTTCCTCAGGTTTAAAGTCAGACTTCAGTGAAGCAAACAGGAAAAGACCTCAGAGAATTTTTTCATTAAGGAGCCTGGCAACATTTAGTAACCATTTTTCTGCAAAAGGTTTCAGAAGCTCAGAACTCCCTGTCCCGCCCACGCTGACAGGGGTCAGAGTAATGAAGTGGAAAAGATATGTTCACAATGTTGGCGGCGTCCGCTCGCATCTCTAAGCAACCCCGGCCCTGATGCTGGGGTGGTGGCCCAGGGACAGCCTCGGCCCCGCCAGTGTTTGTGCTCCAGTTGACGAGCGAGTCACAGGCTTGTACAAATGCAAGGCACTGAGCAAACAGACCAAAGGGTGCTGTCCAGATGTCCAAGGGGGTGCAGGGGTAACGGGGAGAGGGGAGGCTGAGGCTTGGCACTTAGCGGGCTGCTCTGCACCCAGGGAGTGAACCGACCCTGCTGCAGGGATCTGGGAGAGCAAGTTCTGTTACTGGGCAGCCTGCGAGTATGGAACATAGCCCTGCTCCCCTGAGCCTCCACCCTGCAGGACAGGCTTGCCCGTGAGGACAGAGCCCTGGAGCACCTCAGGGTGGCCTATCATCTCATCCTGGTTTGTGTGGAAAATGCAAGTCGGGGCCCCCTCTCCACCAATGAGAGTAATAGCTCACAGCCCCTGGTCATCTTTATTTATTCCAGAGCCCGTGCAACACAAAACCCTGGGGATGCAGAAAGTCCCCAAATTGAAGTTTCTATGGTAACCCATCCCCCCCAGATTCCCAGCTTATCAGAGTAATTATCCACAGCCCCAAAGAACTTATATAAGAGATTTGATTTAGGAAGCTCCTAAAGGCGACCCTGAAGATTCCTTTGTCCCCAAAATTAGAACATGGGTGGGAGACACAAACAGAAAGTGCCATTGTGCTTGGTCTCTCTGGGAGTCGTTCCTGACAGTTCTGCTTTTTAAAGGCCTGGGTTGTGTCAGACGAGATTCAGCTCTGCTCAGCAGAAGGCTCGGCCAGTCCAAGAACATTGCCCAAGAACTGCAGCCCTGTCCTCACTGACCTGTCTCCATTCCCCTTTCGGGGTCTGTACTGGGGAGTGGCCACCACAGGGCTCTAAAGGAGGCCTCGTGGGACAGGGGAATGTGTAAGGAAATCCCTCAGGCTGGCAGCAGTGGTGGAAGGAAAGATGTCATTTTAGAAGTGCTGCAAAGGGGATCGGCAGATGTGGGACGGCAGAGCTGGGTGTCAACCTCAGCCTTTAGAAGGGATAGTGAGTGAATGGCTTCTTGGAACCTCTAGACCAACGGCTGTCAGCCATTTTATGTAAAGGGCTACTAGTAAATATTTTAGGTTTTGCAGGCCATGTGGTCTCTGTCACAGCCTTCCTCCCCAGCCACTGTAGCACAAAAGCAGCCATAGCCAGTAAGTAAGTGGGTGTGGCTATGCACCTATAAAACTTGGCTCACAAAACCCTGGTGGTCTAAATTGGACCACTCTAAGTCCTAGATCTGGACCAAGAGGACGAGCCATTAAACAGGTCACTGCTTTAGGTGACAATGGGAGTGACTTGACTGGTCCCTCCCTGGCCTCTTTCACCTCCCAGGAGAGGGGGCCAACCTTCCTGCTGCAGCACTGTGGCCTTCACACAGACCCACTGGAGACTGACGGGAGCCATGGACTCGCCCCAGAAACTGCATCTGCACCCCCTCAACACACACACAAACACACACACACACATACAAGTTGCTTGCCTGCAGTCTTAGGCGGCCCACAGCACCTCCTGAAGCTTATTCACAGACAATCTAGAGGCCTAAAAAACCCTAGCGTAACTCAGAGAGCTAATTTCTTTGTCTATGAAAGAGCTCTTACAAAACACTAAAAAAAAGATAAACAACTCTTTAGAAAAATAGACAAATGACACAAAGAAGCAATTCACAGCAGAAATACCCAAAAAAAGAGGTGAAAAGCTGTATCTCACTGTTATAGAAGAAATGTCACTGATAATATATCATTTTTTAAAAAACCAGATCAGGCTACCTAATGTTTAAAAGATGAATAATAGGGTGTTGGAAAAGGTGCAAAGACAAAGGCACTCTCACACAAGCTGGTAGGATAGCAGCAGGGTATAACCTTTGAAGACGAACATTTGACAATGTAGATTAAAATTTAAAACCTGCTGTTCCTGTAGCCTAGCAATTCCACTTCCAGGAATTTATCTTGCAGAGAAAGGTATGTACAGGGATGTTCACTTCAGCAGCATCATTAATCAGAAAAACTGGAACCCGACCCAAATGTCCATTAGTAGAAACTGGTTAAATAAATTATGGTACAGCTATACTACAGAATAACATGGAACTGTTTAATAATGAGGTAGGTCTCTGGAGTTTAACAGAATAAGGTAGATTCTAAGTACTGCCAGGAAAAAATGTGGAAGGTACATTGTTAATTGAAAAAGGCAAGTTGCAATAGTGTTTTTAAACAAGAGTAACATTGGTATATGCAGATTTTTTTAAATACAGGAGATAAGAGTCTAAATTGAAGATAGGTTTCTAGAATTTTGTGGGGCCTCCCTGGTGGTGCAGGGGTCAAGTCTCAACATGATGAAGCATCTGCAGCCACTGCAACAGAGTTTGATCCCCAGCCAGGGAGCTGACTTAGATGGCGCAACAGACCTCTCCTGTCTTGCCCTCAGCAGTGTAATTCAATCAATCCACCTGTTCTGCTCCCCACTGTCTCCATTGAATCCTCTCACCTCCCCAACACCTCTGGCCTGCACCCCAGCTCTTGTATGCATAAATAAATAAACTGCATAAATAAAAAAAGAGATAATTAGAACTTTACCATCTGTACTTTATATTTCTAAAATATTGGCTTTTAAAATAAAAATATTTTTGTTTTGTAATCATAAAAAGTCAAGAAAAACCATCTTTATGAACCTAATACCATCCCTTAAAGGTTTCTTAGGACAACTGTGTGTTTGTTTTATTTTTAAACATTTATTTATTTATGCATATGAGAACTGGGGTACAAGTCAAAGGCACAGGGGGTGACAGGATTTACCAGAAGACAGAGTGGTGAGCAGAACTGGCAGACTGACTGAAATACACTGCTGAGGGGAACAGAGGACAGGCAGGAGAGGTCTGCCACGCCAGGTAGGTCAGCTTCCTGGCCAGGGATCAAACTCATGCTGCAGAGGCTGCCGATGCTTCATAGTGCTGAGACTTACCCCCTTGTGCCACCAGGGTGGCCCCAACTGTGAGTTTATTTTAAAACTTTCTCAACAGGGATTCATGTTATGTTACTTTTATCTGTCTGATGCTTTCATCTTTTTGTGGAGCCTATGAATTTTTAGACTATGAATTCCTCAAGTTCAAGCACCATCTTTTTCTTTTATCCCCCGAATTTAGAACTACTAGGACACAGGCATCGTGTAACTAAAATAACCGGGGTAATGCCAGGTTTTGGCTTTCCATTTTCATGAAAGAATTGGTCATTTTCACACTGTTAAAGAACAAACAGAACCATGAATCCTGTTTCACAATTTACACAACTTTGTGGAATGTGTGTACTTTTGACAGTTTGAACATCTCTCTTACAGTTTCAACATTTGTTTTACCTGGGTATTTGAGAGGGGAAGGGAATATATCTGTTTTTAAAATATAAACCTGATAAAAAACCAAAAAATGCACGAAGGAGTACAAAGTAACTGTCCCTTGACCACCGGGGACAAAGCAACCAGAATCCAGATCTGTCTGCTGTCTGCACCTGTGTGTGACGCACACTGCGTGCACAGCACTGACCGGGCCTTCCTCAATGAGCACAAGCACTGCCTTGGGCGCAGGCCAGAGTTAATCGCACACACCAGAACAAGAGAACAAGACAAAGCTGAGGAAGGGTGAACAGGAGAGCTGGGCCTGGCCCCACCTCTGGCTTACCACCTGCAGAGAGGGGACACAGATATGCCAGTTCCTCCACAAGGTCTTACCAAGAGTCCCAGGGCTCCCTCAAAGCTCCAAAGGGCCTTTCAACAGCACAACCCCCACATGGTAGTGGAAAGGGAGATCAGGAACCAGAGTGCACTGCAAACAGTGATGGCCGGTATGTGTCATCAAATCTTTTAAATGAGTAAACTAAGGCAAGCCTTACTCTCCCAAAGGACAGAAATCTTTCTTGACTGAGTCCACAGGGAAGGCCCCTTCACCTGAGGAGGGCATTTTTTGCCTCCTTGGATTTTCTTTCTTTCAACTTGGACCTTCCTACAGCCTCTCCCAACTCAAGAAGCAGCACTCTGTAGTGTTCTGGAAGGTACTATAATACAGGCGTGCCCAGCATCTAGAGAAAACATCTCCCACCCCACAAGGCTCTCTGTGCCCTGGCATTTTGAAATCCAAGGAGACAGGTAGTCTATGCACTCCCTGAAGGTTTTCATTCAGTTCTGGACAAAGACAATGGTTGGGGTGGGAGCAGTTCCAAGGGAGGTTTGTTTTTAGGTTGCACTGTTAGCCAGAGCTGCCATGGAGAAGAAGAGAAGACAAAGTGGGTGGCAGCTTTTCTCTCCCTGCGTCTGTCTTCCCTGGACACAAGAGCTAGGCCACAGCCAGCAGGCAGGAGATGGGCCCCAGGAGAAGAACAGTCATGCTCTGCTACCTTCAGGCCATCTCACAAGTCTACCCCAGCTTGTCAGGGCCTTCATGGTGGTGTAGGGAGTAAGCACCGCACTATGAAGCATCCTCAGCCACTGGAGCACAAATTCAATCCCCAGCCAGGGAGTTGACCCACATGGTGCAGCAGACCTCTCCTGCCTCGCCCGCTGCTCTCCTCAGCAGTGTGTTTCAGTAGATCTGCTTGTTCTGCTCCCCACTCGGTCTCTGGTGAATCCTCTCACCCCCCATCTCCATGCTTCTGGCCTGTACCTCAGTACTTGTATGCATAAATAAATAAATCTTTTAAAGACTTTAAACATAAGTAAATATGGAAAACCATCATTCACATATTATAAAAAAAAAAAAGACCTCCCTAGCTTAGGCGACCTAGACTGGTTTTGCTGCCAGGAGTCCTCTGTTTGGGATGTGCAGGTGTAAACAGGTGAATGGAAGGCAAGGAAATAGAAGCCAATAAACTAAGTTCACAAGGAGGTTACTGCACTAGAGATCTCCCTGAAAAACTGATACTTACTGTTAATGAGGTGAACGTCATGCACATCCCACCAAAGCCATTCAGAGACAGGGAGATGAAGATGAGCACAGACAGAGCTGTAAGGAAACAGAAGGTACATGAGTGGGGAACCACAGCTGAGCACCTGGGAGCACCTGCCCAGGGTCTCGCAGGTAGCAGCTCCAAACAGACGCAAGGTGAGTGAAGGACAGGCCACCTGGGTGCTGCAACAGCCTCTTCCTCACCACCCTCCTCTTTTCTATTGTATGGAGTCGGGACCCTTGCAAAAGGCGAGTCCCTCCCATCCCTTCTCCACTAGCCTGAGCAGCAAGGGAGAAGCTGAAAGGAGCCGTTTCATTGAAACCAAAAATATGGGTACACAAAATCAGTAAATGAACCTGGCTAATCTGGATGAAACTCAGGTTCTACTTTGGTGTTTGTTCTAAAAGTTCTCAAATCAGGGCCTCTCTGGTGGTGCAAGAGGTTAAGGCACAGCACTACGAAGCTATCTGCAGCCACTGCAGTATGAGTTTGATCCCAGGCCAGGGAGGGGACCCACATGGCACAGCAGACCTCTCCCGCCTCGCCCGCTGCTCCCCTCAGCAGTGTACTTCCGTTGATCTGCCTGTTCTGCTCCCTGCTCTGTCTGTGGTGAATCCTCTCACCCCCCACACCTCTGGCCTGTACCCCAGCTCTTGTACGCATAAATAAATAAATCTTTAAAAAAATAACGAAGTTCTCAAATCAACATGTCCATCTGAACAGGGTTGGGACTAGTGGCTCCGATGCCAGCCTTCAAGTGTTGGCCAGGGATGCCTGGAGGGGACGCAGCTCGCGAGTTCTTATACACCCCTGCACCCAGCCTGGTTCCCAGCACTTGTCTCCTAGGCTGGCATCCGTGAGGCCACCGGGAACTGGCTGGGCTGAGAGGTGCACACACCACCTGAGGGCTTCTCTCGGTCACTTGCTGGGGTGTTTGACCCCTTACCTAACTGGCCACTTGAAAGAAAGGTGTGGGGAGGGGCCCCTCTAACACACGCAGTGAGAGCAGGCCCGGCATGGCTTCTGGAGCACTTGCTGGGCACTCCCTCCCAGTCCCGACAGAAGGTGGAGGGAAAACGTACTCACAGTCTGGGTTGCTTGCGCCATACGCGATCATCAAGCAGGAGACGGCAAAGCAAGCACTAAAACCCAGCAGAAACAGCATGTTACTTCTTCTCAGGTGGTGCACTGTTTTTGTTAATACTGTTATTACTTGTGGGTATTTACTATGGGTCAGGTGCTTTCAGGACATTTATACTTTATTTCATTTAAAGATTCTAAGAAGTATAACTGGCCCCATTTTACTGATGAGGAAAATAAAATTCAAAAAGGGAAGTCTCCAGGAGGGAGAAGGAAAAAAAAAAAGGAAGTCTCCAAGCTAACAGGTAGCGAAGCTGGAATTGAAGCCCCAGAGCCAGATCTGGTGAATACTACACAGCACTCCCACCCCTGGCAGCAGAGGGCAAGGCTCTGCAGCACAATCCTATGCCCGCTCGGTCAGAGGCTGGACAGAACCTCACTGGGCATGGGCGAAGGGAGCAGCTCCTGAGTCACCTCCAGCTGTTCCGCCCTGGACATCAAAGGCGCTAAGAGTGGAAGACTGCATCAAACTGCTCCACTGTCACACTCAATGGGAACCGCCGCCCCTGACACATCATTCCTAAAGGGACCAAGCTGGGAAGACTCTTGGCCCGGCAGGTGAGCTCGTGGTGAGCCTGAGTATGGTAAACTAAGTCTCACACCCCAGGGGGTACACAAGAGGATCCTCTAGGGTGCTAGGAGTAGGGGGAATGTTAGTTTGTAATTTTTAATATCAGCCATTTTAATTTCTGTTTTTGTATGTACGTATCACAAAGCACTAAGAATGGCTTGTGAGTCTATAGCTGATGATTCCATGAGCTTAGACGGAAGCTACGCGTTCATAATACTTTAATCTGATGGAGGTATAAGGTCAAAAAACAAGCGACTTGGGCCTCCCAGGCAGCGTCGGCACATTATAAGGAGCACAGTACCTACTAACTCAGTGGCAGATGGTGTAGGAAACCCATCCTGGGCGCCTCACAGCAAACACCAGATTCCCTCCAGGGGGTTCTCAGCCCAAGGGGCCCATGTCCCTTCCACCTCCTGCACTGACCTTCCCAGGAGCCTGAGCTTTCTTGGGCCATATTTGTCCATGACGATGCCGAGAGGCAGGGTGATGGCACTGAGCAGGAAAGAACCCACAGTGAAGGCCAAGTTTAGCATCTCGTCCTGGGCTTGGCAGTCTTTCATCCGGCTCTTCTGCTCCGACTCTCCTGTGACTTCAGCAGTGACATTGGTGACATTTTCTGTGTGTAAAGGAAGGGAAACCTGATCACAGGGTCATGGCAGGGGTTCCCAAAGATCACAGAAGCAGGTGCTCGTTCAAGTCTCCCCACTGGGAATGACAGGGCGGCTTCTGAGTCTCTTAAGGGTTCCAGCTACCCGAGCAGGCTTGGATGTCCATGTGGCCTAAGCCCTTGAAGCAATAATGCATAAGTTCTCAACTTTTGTGGAAATCAAAGACCCTCTGGGGAACCCAATAAGGAAAGCTATGTTTCTGGGGCCTTCCTGGTGGCCTATGGGTTAAGTCTCAGGGTTATCACTGCTATGGCCTGAGTTCGAATCCCTGGCCAGGGAGCTGACCCACATGGCGTAGCAGACCTCTCCTGCCTCGCCCGCTGCGCCCCTCAGCAGTGTATTTCAGTAGATCTGCCTGTTCTGCCTCCCACTGTCTCTGGTGAATCCTCTTACCCCTGTACCTCTGGCCTATACCCCAATTCTTCTATGCAAAAAAACCAACAACAATTAAACCATCCTTAAAAAAAGAAATCTATGTTCCTGCTCTCCAGGAAAGTACAAAAAGGTCTTGAGCACAATTTCGGGGCTTCACGTTCCTCAGGTTGGGATTCCCATTCAAGAATAATATATAGGGCCTCCCTGGTGGCGCAATGGGTTAAGCAATGCTCTATGAAGCAAACCACAGCCACTACAGCATGAGTTCGATCCCTGCTGCCAGCCAGGGAGGGGACCCACATGGCGTAGCAGACCTCTCCTGCCTCGCCCGCTGCTCCTTTCAGCAGTGTGTTTCAGTCAGTCTGCCTGTTCTGCTCCCCGCTCTGTCTCTGGTGGAGCCTCTCACTGCCCACACCTCTGGCCTGTACCCCAGCTCTTATATGCATAAATAAATAAATCTTTTTTAAAAAAAAAGGAACAACATACAGGGCTTCCCTGGTGGCTCAAGGGGTTAAGCACTGCACTGTGAAGCATCCACAGCCACTGCAGCACAAGTTCGATCCCCAACCAGGGAGGGGACCCACATAGTGCAGCAGACCATTCCTGCTTCACCCACTACTCCCCTCAGCAGTGTATTTCAGTCGATCTGCCTGTTATGCTCCCCACTCTGTCTCTGGAGAAACCTCTCACCCTCCACCCCCATGCCTCTGGCCTATACCCCAGTTCTTGTACACATAAATAAATAAATCTTAAAAAAAAAAAGAGCAACATACACTCTAGAACACAGGCCTCAGGACCCAACCTTGTTCCTGGCTGACTAGAAGCTTCTCAGCTTTGTCCATGTAAAGAAACAATAGTTAGTCCATAGGCAGCAGACCACTTGGGAAGGGCCAGCATTGGCTCGCTCAATGCCTGGTTCCCTGGGAGCCAGTGGGAAGAGAGGACCTCCTTGTTGCTAAGGACGGTTGACTTCTCAAACATACAGTCCACCTGCCACCTCCTCCCTGATAATTTCATAGCACCAGCCACCACATGTTCTCTGTCATGGGACCCCTTGGAGAAGGGTTGTTGGTATTTTTCTTTTCTTTTTTTTTTTTTTTAACATCCCAAGTTACTTGTTTTCACCTGTTCAAGTACCCTTTTTTTTTTAAAGATTTATTTATTTATGCATACAAGCACTGGGGCACAGGCCAGAGGTGTGGGGGGGCAGTGAGAGGATTCACCACAGAGAGCAGGGAGCAGAACAGGCAGATCAACGGAAGTACACTGCGGAGGGGAGCAGCGGGCACAGCAGGAGAGGTCTGCGACACCATGTGGGTCCCCTCCCCAGCCAGCAGCAGGGATTGAACTCATGCTGCAGTGGCTGCAGTTTGCTTCATAGTGCGTTGCTTAACCCACTGCGCCACCAGGGAGGCCCCAGGTGCACTTTTTAATTCTTCCTGCTGCAGTCGCTACACTGTTGTCCCCTGTGGTCACACCTGTGTCGTTATCCCAGCCCTTAATAGCCCCTCCAAAGTCCACCCAGCACCAAGACAAGAAAAATAGGGAAGAAAAAAGTGCTGTGGCAGCTGAGGGCAGAGGGTAGGGGAAGGCCTGCCGGCCGGGACACAGTTAAGGAACTGTCTCCTCTCGGGACTGCTAGTTAAGAGATGCTGACTAATCCTGAAGAAGGCTGATTAGATGTGAGGTCACCCGGGAGAGGCAAGAAATGCCTCTCCAGATAACTGCATGCCTCCCGCGGCAGCCCTCTGGCGCCAGGGCTATACAGCTGAGGTCTGCAGAAGCCTGCCCAAGCCTCTCAGGCTGCCCCAAGGTCACGGAAAAGGCCGCCCCTTGGGTGGATCATGCCACACGCCAGCCTGTAACCACCAAGCCCTGCTAGGGACACATTGATTGAGGGTGAGGTGCCAGACCCTGGCCTCTGGGTGCCAGTTTTGGTTCCTTCACTTTCTAGTCAACTATCCCTGGAGCAGTGACTTCATTTCATATTATCTCAGTCTCTTTATCTAAAAAATGGTCATAGTATAGAATGAGCATCTACCTCCTAGGGCTTTGGGAGAGATAAATGATAAAATCCAGATTATATTCCAGCGCTCACACAAGCAGAGACAGTGCTCCACAGTTACTATCATCACATTATCAGAGCCTTGGGGTGGGGGTAATGGCGCAGCTGACTGGCAGCAGAGCAGAGGCGCACGGAGCTGACTGGCACACAGAGGCGGTAGCTGTGTGTTTGGTGACGTAATGTGTGTCTAGTCTCCCTGGGCTGGGGCCCTGCAGGGTAGAGACTGCATTCCAGCCACCTGTGCCCCCAGCACCCGTCCTAGGTCCTGCTGCACAGAGTTGTTTGCTGAACGAGTGAAAGCAATGCAGTCAGTTCACCATGGCCGAAAGGATCAAGAGAGAAGAGAGGAAACAGGACATTCAGACTCAAGCTGCAGACAGAGGGAACTGAAGGAGACTACAGCGGCGATGCTAACCTCCGGAAGTCACAGAAGCAATGCAGCAGTCACAGTCCCACGTTCCCACTCTTGCCAGCCCCTTTCCATGAGGCTTGCTCTGTTTCCCAAAAGAGGCTCTATGGGCCTCCCTGGTGGTGCTAGGGGTTAATAAACACTGCACTATGAAGCATCTGCAGCCACTGCAGCACAAGTTTGATCCCCGGCCAGGGAGGGGACCCACATAGCACAGCAGAGCTCTCCTGCCTCATCCACTGCTCCCCTCAGCAGTATGTTTTAGTCTATCTGCTTGTTCTGCTCTCCACTCTGTCTTTGCTGAGTCCTCTTACCCTCCTGCCACACTTCTGGTCTGTACCCCAGCTCTTGTATGCATAAGAAATAAATCTTAAGGGCCCTCCCTGGTGGCGCAGTGGGTTAAGCAACGCACTATGAAGCAAACCGCAGTCACTGCAGCACAAGTTCGATCCCTGCTGCCAACCGGGGAGGGGACCCACATGGCACAGCAGACCTCTCCTGCATCACCCGCTGCTCCCCTCAGCAGTGTACTTCAGTCTGTCTGCCTGGTCTGTTCCCCACTCTGCCTCTGGTGGATCCTCTCAACATCTCCCCATATCTCTGGCCTGTACCCCAATTCTTGTATGAATAAATAAATCTAAAAAAAAAAAAAAAAGAAAGAAAGAAATCTTAAAAAAACAAAACAAAACCAAAAAAACACAAGAGGCTCCACCAGCCTGAACACAAGCAGGGTCGCCTGAGCCCACAAGGACCCAGCTCAGAACTGTCACACGCAGCCTCAGCTGGCAGGCCTAAGCCACTCCTCCACGCTGGGGAAGCTCAAGACAGAGCTACTTTGCAGGCTGGCTCTGCAGCAGCAACAGGAATTGTTAAGTGGGGGAACAGGGTCCCCACACAGCAATGGCATTTCCAGGTCAGTGTGCAGGTATAAGCAAACTAGCACGAGTGCAGTGGAGTGGGGAGCTGGCACCCCAGGGCCTGGATCACCGGCCTGTGGACCTGGTTGTGGCCATGAGGGTCTGAAACCCCTTACTACACTAGGGGACACACTGTAACTCCACTTGGAGTGCTGCAGGGGCTGCTGTTGCAGGCTGGGAGCCATCGCTGGACAGGGCTGAAGAGATCCAGGCCAGTGTCTCTGCACTGGGGCCCCAGGGCGTCCCCGCCTCCCAGTTTCCCCAGAGAGGAACCACAGCTGGACCCCTAAATCCATGACTGTACTCACTGAAAGAGGGAAACAAAATCCAAAAGCAATGTTTCCAAAGCAATCTGCCCCGTTTGCTCTAAGTGGGGATGGGGGCGGAAACATCTTGAATTGTTTACAGTCACCATTGTAACTAGATGGGGGGCCGGTGGTTGGAAGAGAGGCCGGAGTGGAAGGAAGGGCATCTGTCCCTCCTGTCTTTCATCCTGAAGCACCACACACAGGAGCAGGGACCGTACACTTTGGGCCACCAGCTTCTCTCCCTAGATAAATCCCTGCCAGCACAGCCACCTGGCCCTCTGCCCCCTGCCTCAAGGCAGTGATGGACGGGTGGGTACAGCTGGGGGCCAGGGGGCCTCTGGGGCTTCTTTTGTCTGCCCATGGAGCACTGTTAGAGCTTCCCTCCCTCCTAGAGGGAACTAAAACTTAGGTGAGCAGCAGTTTTGTTAACAGTAAACAACCCACACAAATAGGCAGGGATCCAGCAGATGCCCAAACACAGTCACACCCAGGCAGTTCCTCTCCCTTTGTTCCCACCTGGGCCATTGTGGGCCAGGAGAGACACAAACAGATAAGCAACCAGGAAGTGCCAAGCCTGGGGGTGCCCCTCTGTGCCACCTAGGGCTCAGCCCTTACCCCAGTCCAGCCTGCTCTGTGCCTCACCTGCACCTGTTTATGAAACAGATGCCTCCACAATGGGAGCCAGAGTGGCCTAGCCCAGCCCAGATAGGGAAGCAGAATTAAGAAGACAGGCAAGGAGTTGGTGAGGCCAGAGTATACAGGGAACAGGCAGCTTAGAGGAGACCAGGGGCAGGGAGGGGAGAACAAAGCCTGCAGTGTTCGCCCCACTCACAGAAGACACACACACAAAATCTTTACAGAGAACTCCCAGGAGAAAAGAGGGTGTCGTGACCCTACTCAGCTCCTCTGACATCCCTCGGTCAAAGAGGGGGCTCTCCCTAACCCAAGAACAAAAAAGGAACAGGGAGCCTTCAGACTAGCTGGCAAGAGGATGCTGGAGAGTGCAAAGGGGCACCTGGCTGGAGGGCCCTCTAAATTCCTGAGAAACCTCCTTCTCTGATAGGCTGATACTGGCCCTCCTCCACCCCCTCCCCACCCCCAGGGACAGTCCCCTGGACCTCCCTGCTGACGGTCCCTGCCCCAGGATCTCCTGTCTCTCTGAAATCCTTGTCTATCCGGCAACAGGAAGCAACATCTCAGTCCAGCAGGGGGGATGTAGGTAAGAGGTCAACCTCAAACAGCAAATAAGAGGCAGAGCAGAGACAGACAGAGGGCTGGACAGGCAGAGCGAGCTGTTCTGGGTAGGCCAGGGCTTGGCCCCATAGCCGTTGTCACAGGGTAGCTGTGGTCACAGGGCACTTCTGTGTAATGACCTACACTTGATGCTATTGGTTCCTATGTCACTAAAACACTCCACCTCCACTCCTTTTTTTGGTGTAGAAGAACTGGGGTGAAGACCAGAGGTGTGGGGGATGAGAGGATTCACTAGAGACAGAGTGGGGAGCAAAACAGGTAGATAGACTAAAATACACTAAGGAAAGCAGAGGGTGAGACAGGAGAGGTCTGCTGCACCATGTGGGTCAGCTCCCTGGCTGGGACTGAACTCAGGCCATAGTGGTGACAGCACTGAAACTTAAGCCCGAAGCCACCAGGGAGGTCCTCCACTCCACACATTCTACATGAGGGTGCCAGGGGGTCTCAGAGCAGGTAAGTCACTTGCTGGAAGTCTTAGAGATGGTCTAGAGGGAAGCTGGACTTAAATCCACGATGTCAGAGTCTACCTCAAAGTTCCTGCTTTTGACCTTGAGGTTGTGCTGATGCTGAATTACCTGGTTTAGAAGCATTCCAGAGGGAAAATGCTGAGAAAACAGAGGCTGGACAAGCCACACCAGATGGCCCTTCTAGACACCTAGTAAGAATGGGACTGCCCCCAAAACCTTACCATGAGGTCCCTGAAAGCCAACTCAAGTGGGACAGGAGCTCAGTGGGACACCAAAGAGCCAGCTGGGGCCAGTGGACATGGGGGGAGGGAACCAGGCCCTGAGACAGGAAGGAAGAAGGGTGGTGGGCAGGCACAAGGGCACTAGCTCCTCTGTGTGATACATCCTGATGCTGCAGGCGCCAGCCTTTGCCCCCTCTTACCCGCTGCTACAAAAGGTTTTCATTTAAATCCAAAATAAACTCGGGGGTGGAGGGAGTTAAAACATTCACATCCACAGCAATAAAAGCAAACAGTAGTTCTCAAAAACTATCAACCACTGACCTTTGGGTATGGGAGGAGTGTATAAAAAGGGAGGACCTGGAAGCAGCCAGGAATATCGCCTGTCCACATCTACACCTTCAGCCCAGGCTGGTGGGGACCAGGTGTGGTGCTGCTTTCCTGGGCGACAGCTGCCCCCCTTCCCTTGCAGGGCACCAGAGTGCAGCTTCCTGCCTGGTTTCAACGCAAGGGATACAGCTTCCCTCCACCATCACCACGGGCAGAATGCCTGCAGTGGTCAGGAGCGCAGAACTGGGAGCCCCTTAGGGAGGCCCCCCATTCGACATATTCTACACCAGTCCAGGGTACTCAAAGGGTACCTTAGAGTCCAGGGTTGGGCTGGACTGTGCTTCCTGGGGTAGAGGACATGTGTCCCATCACTGCCCACATCCAGCCCAGTCCCCAGCAATCCAGGGTTCTAGTGGGTGAATCTGAGCATCGACCTCCTCCACCTTCATCACTGCTTCCTTCCTTGAGCGTAAAATCCAAACTCCCCAGTGTCCTCCCAGGTCATGCAGGCCCTGAGCGCCGTGCCGCCGCTCCAGCTACCTCCTGCCCCGCTAGTCCTCTGCCTCGTCTCCTCCAATGTGCAGTCTGCCTGCAACTGCCTGGGGCCCCTGGCCTGCTTGCTCCTGACTCAACCCTCCTCACGGGTCACACACTTCTGCTTCAACATCAGAGCTGGTCAAGTAACTTCACCCAAGTTGAAGCATTCTCACTCCTGGCACCCTGCTGTTTGTGGAGTGCAACTTGTACCTGGAATACTATAGGTCTGTGTGTGAGGGCTTGTTGCACAGGCTGACAGCAGTCTCCCAGCACAGCACCCCAATAAGAATGTGTAGGCTGTATGAAAGAGAAGATTCAGCACCCACAGGTAGCACCAGCCCCCTGAGCTGACCTTGTCATAGTGGACTACCAGAAGACTAAGAAAATGAACACGGAGATAGGTGTGGGTATTCCAGCAGCCATTCAAGGCCAAAAGTATGGGAGCCTCCCTGGTAGCACAGGGGTTAAAGTTTCAGTGCCATTAAGCTATTACCAGCCACTGTGGCACAAGTTCGATCCCTTAGCCAGGGAGCAGACCCACGTGGCACAGTAGACTTCTCCTGTCTCGCCCGCTGCTCCCCTCAGCAGTGTATTTCAGTCCATCTGCCTGTTCTGTTCCCTACTCTGTCTGTCCCTCACCCACCCCCCCGCACCTCTGGCCTGCACGCCAGTTCTTATATGCATAAATAAAAAAGAATCTTAAAAAAAAAGGACACAGCCCCATTCCTTCCAGACTGGGAACCCAGCTGGTGTCCTGTTCACACCAGCCCCAGGGTCCCAGCCCTGACTTCAATCTGATTTTCCAGTCAGTGGTGGAACCAGGGAGGGGCAACAGAGAAATAGGCTATTTCTTTCCTTCTCCCACCTCACCAAGCTGGAACCCAGCACCATGTCTTTGGCCAGATTCTGGCTGGAGTACTGAGAAAAAGTTCTGAGAAGTTTTTAACAGGTTCAGGCAAAATTTCTTTCGAGAACAAACCAAAGCATCAGTCCTAAAAGCAAAAAAAAGGTGACACATCCGCATCTCAATCAGCTGGAGGCTGATCGGCTTATCATAACTCTAATTCAATAAATTCAATAAATGGCCTAGCTGCTCCTCTGTAATTCAGCCATCCACCAAGTTGGAAAATGTTAGGCTCAAGCAGAAACCTTGACCCTAAAATACTCCAGACACACCCAGTTAGGTGAGGCAGGGAGATTCCTGGCCCGGTAAGACAACAGGTTACGTAGACTCCAAGACTCTAAGAAGCAAGGAGCAGGGAGGCCAGAGAGATAAGATGTGTGAAATCAGCAGCCTGCCCAAGGAGGATGCTGGGTCAGCAGGCTTGCCAGATAGAAAAACCAAAATCAGAGGCACGTGATAAGAAGTTGATGTTCAACCCACAATCCTGACCCTTCCCCTTCACTTTGGTCTATGGGAGGGTCAGGCAAGCCTGTCAAGGACTCAAGTACCAGCTCAGTACAGTGTCTGTACAACCTCTGGGGCTCCTCCCATGCAAATGAAGGAAGAAGTCAAGGCTGACGGAAGTGTGAAGTAACCAGCCCCAGTACTGCCGACACCATAAAATAAATCAAGTCTGTGGGCTATCTGGGGGAAATCTGTCCCTCCAGCACCACAGTGGGTCCAAAAAAACTGACCACAATAGTACGTCAATCTGGGTGAGATGCTAGAAGTTTCCTCTGGGGGGATGAAGATGTTCCTTTTCATTTTTTAAAAAAGCCTCTCTTCAGCCTGAGAGAGCCCATCAGGGACAGTGGCAAGAAGGGTCAAGATCTAAAAGGAAGCAGTGAGAAAGAGGAGAGGAGGAGCCAAACTCCCCAACCTGTTCCTTCCAGCGCCACTAATCTCTTAACATCTGTTGGACAAAGCAGAAAGCTTATTCAAAGGTCTAAGTGAAACTCCTCTCCCAAGATTTCTTGCTGATGTGGAGAAAGGACTGCCAAGAGCCCTTAAGGCTAATAGAAATATTTCTGAGGCTAAAGGTTAAAGGTTATAAATGATATACTCTGCCCTCTTCACTTGCCTTCCCTTAACCTCTCCAGCAAAGCTTCCCTAGAGACTGAAACACTCAGGGGTCTCCTGGGAAGATGAGAGCAGGCAAACAGGGAAGATTCTACAGAGGGCTACAGGCAGCATGAGCTGGTCCAGAGCGTTCTCTCCCGTCTAAGTCTAGGAGGAAAAGGCATGTCAGTGGTGCTGGTCTCATCCTTGGGCGCTCTCCATCTAAGGAGATCAGGCAGAGGGCTGGCAGACAAAGGCACTGAGCAGAGATTACTGAGTACAATTGTTCCAGTAGCCTCTGGTGAGGACAGCAAGGTAGAGGTTGTGGATCCCACTCTTGGCCGGAAGCTGCTAACCCGCAGTAGTTAGGATCCTCAACGGGGTGAGGATGGATGTGTGTAGACAATCCTCACCCTGCATTCAGCAGCACCAGTGGTGTGGCAAAGTCATTTCCATAAGGGCTACCCTGCCTTTATTCCCCTCTCCTCACTTGCAGGTATAAGGTCACTGAGAGGTTCTCACAGCCTGTGAAAGCAAATGTCCTATAGAAAATCGTCAAGCAGCAAAAATAGACAAAAATTCTATCTGACAAGTCCTTAAGAGACTCCATAATGGCCTAAAAAACATCTAGATTCTAGATGAACCCTCCATGGGGTGGAGGCCAAGCCACTTCCTCTCTCTAGTGTACCCCACACTGAATCAGGAGTTCCTCTTTTTTACAGTCAGGGAGCAACATGTTTACTGCAAGGCAAGTGATGTGCCAGGCACTGGGAAGAGAGGAGTCCAGCAATGTTCCTCGCTGGTGGAAAGAACACTCTGGACCTGGGGGTTCTGCGGCTATTAGTTCTCAATTTGTCTGAGCCTCAGTTTCTTCATCCACAAAAGGGGATAATGACATGCATCCAATAAGCTGGGTGAGGATCCAATGGGCCTCTTGCTAACTGGGAGGTTCTGCGCAGTGAGGTGGTACTGCTGGTTAGGTCTATCTCCACCTCCATCCCGCCCGCCCGTGTCTCCCGAAGCCCCCCTCCAGGAACCACCGCGAACCCACTGCACTGATCTCACCTGGCTCAGTACACAGGTAGGCGTAAAAGCCCTCCGCCTTGAGCATGATGAGCAGCGAGCCCCAGCCCAGGAGGACTGCCGAGAAGAGGAGGTTCTCCACCACGGCCGTGCAGGCCATCCACCATCGGCGCCGATGGGCAGTGGCGAGGGTGGGCGCCATGGCGCGGCTCAGCGCGGTGCCTCGGCTCCGGCTTTGCAGTCACCTGCGCACAGACCTTGGCGTCAACACCCGGCCCAGCCCGAGCGGCCAACGCGGCCGCTGCCGCAGCGCGCGGCGCTTGTCACCCCTCGGTGGCGCGGGCTGTAGGTGCACACAGGAAGAAGCCCCAGCCCGCCTAGACCTGGGACATCCTCTACCCTCCCTCACCCCTGCAGCTGTCTGGGTCGGTTGCCTCAGGCTACGGGAGAGCAGGTCTCCTCCAACCGGGAGACTTCTCCCTTAGCTGACTCAGAGGTAAACTGAGGCACGAAAGCAGGAAGAGACTAACGCATACCCAGGGACCTGAAATCAGTCCTAGCTCCCAGCATGACAGACATAGCTTGGGGACTGACAGGGAAGGCAACTTGAGATGCCGACACCAGGTTCGAGGTATACCTGAGGGTTGCCAGTCCCCTCGGACCCTGACTGGAGCCCTCCCGCCCGACCTCGAGACCCTTCCCCAGAGCTGGTTGCTCCAACCACAAGATCAGCGCAGCGAGCTCCGGAACGACCCGCCCACGGTCTGCTCATTGGCCTGACCGCACAGGAACTACTGCATCATTGGCCGCTGTTTAGGTCGCTAGGAGCTGCGGCCACGCGAACCCCGCATGGGAGAAGCAAAGCCGGTTCAAACCGGCGGCGCGAGTCACTCGCGCGACCCCCTTCTCGGGCCATTACCTCACTTATTAGCCCGTCTCCATGGAAGCGCACCCGGCTCCCTCCATCCCCTAGCTCCCTTCTCTATCCGCCATCTCCTCCCTGACGGCTCCTCATCCATCCAGTCCCTTTCCTCTCACACATCTTCCCTCAGGCGCCCACTAGTGCTGCTTTTGTCCACCCTCGCGGGAGGCCCAGATCCCTGTATCCCAGCTCACCCGGCTCCTAGTGGTGTGTATCGGGCCCGCCGGCGCCTTTTCTGTCCTTTTATTCCAGCCCTTTTATTCCGACCCCAAGATGAAAACACTGTCGCACGCTGATTGGCTGAGTGGGGGCTGGAAACAGGCGTCATCCAATCGACAGCCACCCGCCCGCCCAGCCGCGAGCAGAAGCCGGTTCCGGCCGGACTTGGAGACAAACAAGAAAGCTGGGGGGGGCTCGAGCCAGCATCGGACTGTGCTTCTGCTCTGCCACCTCAAACTAGAGTCGCTGCCAGGCTGGGAACCCCCGGGGTCTGCCCCCCCCCCCCAGCCTCGCCAGAGTCCCACCCTNTGCCACCTCAACCTAGAGTCGCTGCCAGGCTGGGAACCCCCGGGGTCTGCCCCCCCCCCCCAGCCTCGCCAGAGTCCCACCCTCGAAGCCCTGTCGGGGTTGGAACCCCGACTGGGCGTCCGGCGCCCCCAGAACTTCCCCAGCTGCACGCGGGTCTCCTGGAGCACCCAGCTGAGCCCCAGCCCTGCACATCGTTCCGGCGGGCCACATAGTCCCCGCTTCCCCTCTGCCCTGGGCACCATGCCCCGATGCTCTCGCTCCCCGTGGGTGGTTCTGCTCCTGCCGCCTCCATTCCCTCCTTCCCACGCAGGGCTGCGGCTGCCTCAGGCTTTGTGTTTTGATTCTGCACTCTCGGGCTCCTAGTGTCCCCCACCCAGGCGCCGTCTGCCCGTCCTGGATAAAGGGCCGCTGTCCAGGAGTGGTGTGCCTCTCCCCACTCTCATTCACTCAGCCTCTTGGAATCCATCTGCTTAGCCCCGCAAAATGTCACTTGGGAGGCTCTGAGGTGGGAGTTTGGGACTTACTTGTGCTCTAGGACCGTGTCTCTCTTGTACCTCACCCATTTCCCGGTTCCTGCTTCCCTTGGCCCTCTCGGAGACTCCCCCCCACCCCCACCATGCAGGCTGGGCATCTTGGTGCTCTCTGCTGGAGTGGATGGATCATGCCATACCCACTGCCCTGTGCCTCCCCCCACGCCCCGTCCCCGGACATCTCCTTCAGCTAAGGACCCTCTATGTCGGGTGATGTGCTGGGCACCCCCAAGCTGCGAGCCTTAGTCGGACCTCCGGGAAAGCGCCTGAGGTGGGGTTCCGGGTTCCCAGCCTTTCAGCCGAGCTGGACCAGTCCGGAAAAACCACCAGGACATGTGAACGGAGCCCGGGCGCTGCAGGTTCAGCTGCCCAAATGTGGCTCCGGAGCCGAGGTCCTCCTCTGATCTCGGAGAATCTACGGTGTCCCCAGGTCCAGCTTGTTCTCCCTCGCACGCCCTGGGAGTTGCCTTTTTGCCCCAGGGTTCTAGAGTCGCTCCTGATCCATCCAGTTTCTTTCCTATCAAATTCACATATCTTCTCTCTAGGTTCCACTAGTGCGGCTTTTGTGCACCCTCGCAGAGGCTCAGGTCCCACTATCTCAGCTCACCCGACTCCTACTGGTGTGGGAGCCTCCTGGGGCAACCTGTTCCCCCAGACCGAGTGCGCCCTCTGCTGCCCTGAACACGCTGCCGCCAAGCTCACTCAGCGCGCCTGGAGCCCTGGACTTGGGGGAATCCTGACTGGTTATCTACCCTGCATAATCTCACCCATTTTACAATGCCAGCTGACAAACTTCAGTCTTCCCTCCCTCTTTCTAGAGCCATCTGCTTAAGGGCTGTTCCATACACATCTCTAAACTATTTTAAGCACGTCTCTAAAATAATTTACTTTCTCCCCTCAAACTGTACCCCCATTCTCTCAGTTAACAGCACCATGACCTATTGACATTAGACACTGACCCAGCCTTCCAACAAATATTTGTTGGGCACCTGCTGCTATTGTCCCTCTCCTTTACCTGACCTCCACAGTCATACCTCCTAAATATTTATTAATCTGCCCACTTGTCCCTACAGAGCAACTGCTGTTCCCACCAGCCTCCAATGTCAGCCCTGTAAATCCATCTCTTCCCTCTGCCAGTGAGCTATGAGAAATGTAAATCTGACCTTGGTATATCTGACCTTGCTAAAATCCTTCATAAACTCTTTACTATTTACCCTGCAAGATAAAGTTCAAGTTCCCAACTTGACTTACACAGGCTCCTCCCCACCAGTCCCTTCCTTCCTGTGAAGACTGATTGACCTGCCTGGTCCTAGAGGCACAGGTCACATAGAATTGTTTGTGGTTGCTGTACATGCTGTTCTTTCACCTCTGACCCTCAAACAGAGTCCCTACTTAGCACCTCCTCCAGGAAGTCTTCCCTAATCACTTGCAGAGTACTCTCTACTTTGTTCCCTGCAATTATCTGTTCTTCTGTTTGCCTCTGCCTTTTCCTATTGACTATGAACTCTTTGAGGGCATGAACTTTGTCTTTTAAATAAATCTCTTTATAGGTTTTATTGTGAAAAAATAGAACAAGTTTTTCATAGAAGCCTCTCAAAATTGCAATTTGGAATGTAGTAGAATGTAAAAATGTTTTCCTCTTTGAAGTATGTCTTTTAGTAGCTGTATTTTCTTTTTTTTTTTAAAGATTTATTTATTTATGCATACAAGCACTGGGGTACAGGCCAGAGGTGTGGGGGGTGAGAGGATTCACCACAGAGAGC
>JAGFMF010011578.1:98146-143457 GCA_019455555.1 Galemys pyrenaicus | reverse complement strand
TCCCCTCCCTGGCCGGCAGCAGGGATTGAACTCGTGCTGCGGTGGCTGCTGTTTGCTTCATAGTGCGTTGCTTAACCCACTGCGCCACCAGGGAGGCCCAGTAGCTGTATTTTCTTTTGTCTGTTTTAATTGTGTTTATAGGTATAGGTTCACACCTGCTCAGAGGTGTGTTACCACACTCCCCAACCCCCACCAAAGCACCCATATAATTCTCCACAAAGTCCTTTGGGCTCCCTGTCACTTTTGTCCCCCCCACACACACACTCTCCCTCTCCTATTAATAGCCTCAATTCTACAGTCAGATTTCTAGGGTTTGTTTAGGGTTAGCATTGTCTCTTCCTTTGTTTTATTTCTTTATAATCCATGTATGAGTAAAATTATTCATTATTTGTCTTTCTTCTTCTGACTTTACTTACAAAATACCCTCTAGTTCCATCCATATTGTTGCAAATGGCAAGATTGCAATTTTTTTTATAGTGGAGTAAATTTTGTCTTATTCAGCATTCTCTAATCAGTCCTTAATACAGAAATAGGCACAAAGCATATGCATAATATAAGTTTGTTGAATGAAAACATGAACAAAATACAAACAGAAAGGGATGAAAGAAGCCAGTTTCTTGGAACAAAGGGTTCAAAGCTGGGAGAATGATGTTAATGCCAATAATACTTAACCTTTATTGAGAGCTAAAAAGTTATTAGGTCTTTATATACTTTGTGTCATTTAATCTCACAGATCTCACATACCCACATGGCACAGCAGACCTCTCCTGTCTTGCCCGCTGCTCCCTTCAGCAGTGTATTTCAGTAGCGCTGCCTGTTCTGCTTCCTACTCTGTCTCTGGTGAATCCACCTACTCCCCACACCTCTGGCCTAGACCTCAGTTCATTTGCATAAATAAATAAACACAAATCTTAAAAGAAAAGTTCAAACTTGTTGAAATTCAAACTTTAATATTTTTGATGGTTAAAAACAAAAACTTCTATCTGTACAAGGATTTAACTTTTAATATTTCACATGTATTACTTTATTGTGCTAAAATAGACAGTTTTTTAAACTATCAGATTGGGTGTAGGGAAATGGATTCTACCATAATTTGTGGGCATATAAAACCATACAACTTTTCTGGAGGACAATTTAGAATAAGTACAAAAATATTTAATGTTCTTATCCCGTTAACCAGCAACTCCACTTTTAGGAACCTCTTCTACAAAAAACTTGCACAAATTCCACAAGGGGAACATGAACAAAGTAGTATACTGTATAATATTGTTTCAAAACAATTAAAAACAACCCAATTTCCCATAGGTAAGGAAAATTGTGCTTTTTCTACATGATGGGATCTCATGTCACCTTTCTTTTTTTTCCTTTTTATAAAAAGAGGTAGCTTTATATTTACTGACATCAAAAGGTATCCAGGATACATTAAGTTAAAAGACAAGTTGCCAAGCCAAGCAGTATGCTTCATATCCTTTTTTGCTTCTATTGTAAATATTTATTTACATGTACACACACAAAAAAACCATCTGAAAGGAAGCACCTAAGCTGTTAAAGGGATTCTTTGAGCTCTTCCATAGAAGGGGAAATCATTCTTTATTTCCTGAGTGGACAATAAAAATAGGTGAGGAACGAATTCAAAATAAGATCAAAAGGGCCTTCCTGGTGGTACAGGAGTTAAGTCTCAGCGCTATCACCCCCATGGCCTGAGTTCGATCCCCGGCCAGGGTGGTGACCCACATGGTACAGACCTCTCCTGCCTCACCCGCTGATCCCCTCAGCAGTGTGTTTCAGTGAATCCACCTGTTTTGTTCCCCACTCTGTCTCTGGTGAATCCTCTTAACCCCACACCTCTGGCCTAGACCCCAGATCTTCTACTCACAAAAAAACAATAAAAAAAAACCCACCAAGTTCAAAAGGCATCTAATGAAAGGTAAATCTGTCCCTTACTTTATCCCCCCAGGCTCCTCTGAAAAGAAGGGAAATCTAGTTTTTACTTTATATATACCTGCAATGTTAGTAATTTTTAACCAGAAACCATTGCTGTTTATATATTTTTTAAATTCCATCTAGCAAGAAAAGTAAAAAGAATGTTCACTGTAGAAAATTACAAATTATACAAAAGTTTAAGAAAATAAATATCAGACATAATCTCATCTACCAGAGAAAAATACCATTTGATGCCTTTCCTTCAAAACTTTGATGCATGCCATTTTTTGAAGAGTTTGTAAAACACAAACGATACACAAAAAGGGAGAGTTCTAAATATGTATTTTGAGGCAAAAATTAACTCGTAAAAAGGAAACTTATTCTCTACTCTTATACAACAGTATAAACATTTTCCCACATCAAATATTTTTGCACAACATGGTTTTTCATGGTTGTTTAGGATCCTACATAAGAATATTTACTTAACCTATCGTTAACCATCAAACATTTAGGTTTTTTCCCATTTCAGAAAAATGTTTTGTAAAGGAGGAGGGGAAACTTGCTTTTTGGGGCAAACAGAGTCCAAGATAACAGAAAAAAAAAGTCCCTGAAGCCATCTCTTCCCCTTCCTGACCCCATCCTGTAGGGTCTCTGCCAGGCTTTCCAGAACGTTCCCAGAGCACTGCCAGGACCCAAAGCCAACTTGCGTCCAACCCTGACTGTTCCCTGTAGAAGGGCAGGACCTCTGGTATGTCTGTCCTGGCACTGCGATTGTTTTCCAGCTCAAAACACAATCTGGCCCAGGGCTAATTCAGATGCAATCCCAACCACAGTCCTAACACTCCCTGATGTCAAGGTCCTCATGGCTCTGGGGACCCAAACATCGGTGTCACATTCTCATACTGAGGCTCCTCCTGACCGTCTTCTTCAGCAGGCTTCTGAGGCTCCTGTTCCAGGAGGCCACCAGCGGGGGCTGGCTCCTGGGCACTCCCTGAGCCCTTCATGCCATCCCCCAGGCCCCCGGCCACTTCCTCTGACCTGGCTTCTGCAGACTCTGAGGCTCCAGTGACCTCCTCATTTGGGGGCGCTGAACCAGGACTCTGAATGGCAGAGCTGGAGGCCAGCCCTGGGCTGCCCTTGTTCCGACTCAGGGCCCGGCGAGGAGGCTTAGGGATGGCGCTCTTGACCTTGGGCTCTGCCTGGCCCTTCTGGAAACTCCCAAATCGGCGAAGGACAGACCTCACAGGGCCCTCAGGTCCCCGGGGAGTCCCCGCCAGCATGTAGATCGTGGTCACAGAGTCCGAGCTCTCCTGGACACTGCCCTCAATGGCTTCCACACGCTCAGCCACTGTCCGGCCCCCGAGTGGGAGGCGGCGGCGGCCAACAGCTGAGTCCTTGGGGCTGGCAGCACTAAGAGGGGCGTCCTTCATTTCTGCTTGCTCTGGGCCAGTGGGCTCCTCAGACTCAGGGCCAGGAGAACCTGGCTGTGCCCCCCGGGACAGCCTCTTGGGCTTTCGGAGTGGGCTGGAGAGCTCCCCTGAGCTCTGGTGACTCTGTGGTGCAAACTTGGTACCTTCGGCAAAGGAGACTGATGGTCGCTTGGCCCTGGCTAGACTGGAAGTGCGTGGGATGGCAAAAGGTGTGGAGGCATCCTCAGGGGGAGGGAAGGGGCCTCCAGCCAGACTGGCCTCTGGCAACTCTTCTTGGGCCACAGGGACCATCCCTAGCAGAAAAGACACAAGAGCTTGGCCAGAATTGGGCAGGCCACCCCAACCCATGCTGCTTCTCCAGGTCAGCGTCCTCTGGAGTCCTCAAAAATGTGGCAAAAGGGCCTCCCTGATGGCTTAGGGGTTAAGTCTCAGCACTATGGCATGCATTCAATCCCCAGCCAGGGAGGGCTCCTGCCTCCCCTGCTGCCCTCTCAGCAGTGTGTTTCATTCAGTCAGTCTGCCTGTTCTGCTCCCCACTGTCTCCGGTGAATCCCCCACCCTACACCTCTGGCCTGTACCCCAGTTCTATCAGTCAATTAAAAAAAAAAATGGGGCAAGGAAGAGAATGAGCATACCAAAAGACGGATGGGCCTATTCAGGCAGACACTACGACTTCTATACTCTTTGAACTAATGCCACACTCTAACCAAGTGAAAACTCATTCGGTGCCAGACAGCCATATACCTCTCACCTTCTGGGCCTATGCGTACACTGTTCCCCCGTCCTGAAACAGTATCCCACCTCTTTAATTTTCATGTGGCTAATGCCTACAGATTCTGTAGGCCCAACTCCATTCACAAACACTGAGTCATCTTCCCTGAGCCCATGCGGCCCTGATATGGCTGGATCATGAGTCCCCACTGGTATGTCCCCATCAAAGCATATATTACTTTGTTCTATAAGTATCTGATTATTGTTCACCAGGAATAAACTGGAGAACAAGAATCTGTCTTGTTCTTTCCTGTGTCCCAGAACCAGGAATAGTGACTGGCATAGACTGGGCACTTGATGCACATTTACTGATGGAATCAAGAAAATGTTATGGGGCCTCCCTGGTGGTGCAAGGGTTAAGCACTGCACTATGAAGTATCTGCAGCCACTGCAGCACAAGTTCAATCCCTGGGCAGGAAGGGGACCCACATGGCACAGCAGACCTCTCCTGTCTCACCTACTGCTCCCCTCAGTAGTATATTTCAGTAGATCCATCTGTTCTGCTCCCCAACTCTTTCTCTAGTAAATCCTTTCAACACCCACCTACACCTATACCCACCCTCTGGCCTATACCCCAGTTCTTGTATGCATAAATGTAAATAAATCTAAAAAAAAAAAAAAAGAAATTCATTTTAAAAAAAGAAAGAAGATGTTATGTTGGGTAGGGCTGCAGGGGGTAGAAGGGCTCGTGGGTGGCTACCTTCTTGGGGTGGGACACAATAGGCAGGACCTTCAGCATCCTCTCCAGACTCAGAATCAGAAGAGAAGGAGTCATCTGAGGCCCAGCCGGCGGAGGGAGGCTCGATGAAGCTGTGGTTGAAGGGGACCTCCGGGTCGTGGTGGGAGACTGTAAGGGGCTCCGGGTCAGACACAGAGCCTGATGGGAAGCCTCTCCCATCCCAGGCCCTGACCCTCAGTGCCCACTTACCTGTCACCCAGGGAAGCTTGTGGCTGCTGAAGGAACCACAGGGGAGCACAGAGCCCAGGCTGGTCAGTGCCCCCCAGACCTGCAGCTTCATCCTGGACACAGCAGCTCCATCTCTCGCTGGCCTGAGGGTGTAGGAGGATGGTCAGTACGTGGACCCCTGGTAGGGGCTGGGTGGGGGCAGGAGTAAAGAGCCAGGACCATCTGGTCCTGGACTTGTGGTGACTCGTGTTCAGTTCCTATGACTCCAGGTAATGTCCAAACTCTTGAGCTTCAGATATGAGCCCGACACAGAGGACAGTGTGACTCTGGAGTCAAACAGATATGGGTAGCAACTCTGGCTTAGACTTCACCAGTCTGGACCTCAATGTCCTCATCCATAAAATGGAGTCAACAGGGGTCGCCTTCCTGGTGGCGTAAAGTGTTAAGCACCACACTATGAAGCATCCGCAGCCACTGCAGCACAACTTTGATCTCCGGCCAGGGAGGGGACCCACACAGCACAGCAGACCTCTCCTGCCTCATCCACTGCTCCCCTCAGCAGTGTGTTTCAGTCAGTCTGCTTGTTCTGTTTCCCACTTTGTCTCTGGTGAATCCTCTCACCCTCCACACCTCTAGCCTGTATCCCAGTTCCTGTATGCATAAATAAATCTTTTTAAAAAATGGAGTCAACACCTATGAGTTGTTTCCCCCCCACCCACCCAGAATCTAGCACAGTGCCAGATGCTCCCAAAATGAAGCTGTGTGTATTTATCATCCTGGTGGAGCCCCAGCACACCTATCTCAAGTGACTCTGCCTCCAGAAGACCTGCACTTGTCCCATCACCAAGCTGGAAATAACTGCTCCACTCAGTGCCATTCCTGTCAGCCTTTGTACACGTCCTCCTCCTCCTCCTCGTGGGAAGAGCTGCTTCTCCAGCCCAGGCTCTGTGCCCCAGGGGAGAGACAGAAGGTTCCGCTCACGTGTGAATGCCCACAGCACAGAGGAGGGTTGCTCAGGATTAGTGCAAGAACGAACTGGAGAGCATGAACAGAGTCCAGAAAACAGGGCGTGAGCTCCGTGCCTACCAGTGATTAGCTAGGTCTCCTCAGCCTCAGTGTCCTCCTCTGTGAGAATTTGTGAGAGAATTCTTGGGAATGCTAATCCTCTTGCCTTTCATTCCTGGCTCCAAACCTCCACTGTTGAGAGTCTCAAAGGAGTGAAGAGGTGAAAAGAGATTTTGTAAAGGAGGACCTCCCTGATGGCCTCAGGGTTAAGTCTCAGGGCTATCACCCTGACTGCCCGCATGAAGACCTAAACTCAATCCAGCCAGGGAGGGGACCCACATGGCACAGCAGACCTCTCCTGTCTGGCCTGCTGCTCCCCTCAGCAGGTATCTCAGTCAATCTGCCTGTTCTGCTCCCCACTCTGTCTCTGGCGAATCCTCTCACCCTCCATGCCTCTGGCTTGTACCTCAGTTCTTCTACATAGTAATAAATAAAATCTTTTAAAAAAAAGAGAGATGTCCAGGGGCCTCCCTGGTGGCACAATGGATTAAGCAACGCACTATGAAGCAAACCACAACCACTGCAGCACGAGTTCGATCCCTGCTGCCAGCCGGGAAGGTGACCCACATGGCGCAGCAGACCTCTCCTGCTGTGCCCGCTGCTCCCCTCAGCAGTGTGTTTCAGTCTGTCTGCCTGGTCTGTTCCCCACTCTGCCTCTGGTGGATCCTCTCAACTCCCCCCCACATCTCTGGCCTGTACCCCAGTTCTTATACGAATAAATAAATCTAAAAGAAAAAGAAACAAAGGTCTGTGCAAGCAACATTTTCCGGTGGTGGCTCCCACAAATTTCCTCTTCTCTCAGAAAACCACGAGTCTCTGCTAAACCACTGCTCAGACTCTTATGTCACTTTCTCTCTAGGGGGTTTGAGTCTCTTCCCCTTCCTGCCCAGAGCTGCCTTACTTCTGCACGCCCTGCCCACCTGCCAGCCTGGCGTCCAGTGCCCTGCTCATGCTCACACAAATCAGAAGCTCACCCATGAAGGCTTTGAGGAGACCAGGCAGCTGACCTGGTATCTCCACCCAGGGCCTCTGCCAACTGCCTCCATCACCGCTGACCCACGTGTTCCACAAGGTCAGTCCCTCCCCACCCCCGAAAGGAGACCAGACGGAGCTGTGGGGTGAGGAAAGGACAGGCCAGTGCTCACCTGTCCTTGGGGTCCAGTCGGGCGGCCCAGCAGCAGCAGACACAGCAGGCGAGCCCCAAGAGCAGCAGCAGCAGCGGCACAAGGATGCCCGCGATGAGCGCCGCATCCTGACCACGAGACCCTGCAGGGAACAGGGCACCGTCAAAAACTCAGGGCGTTCCTGTCTCCCGTACCTGTTGTCTCCCCTCCAGCTCTGGGTACCTCCTCCCCAGAATCTTCCACCGGCAGGTCCCTCCCCGTCTTCTGAGAGATATAGACTGTTCAATGTGGAGGTCCGTTCCTCCAGGCGGACTCCAGGCTGGTCTGTCCCCTCCTGAGGGTCCCTGCTGTTCCACAAAATCTGGCCCCCAATTATCCCTTTCTCCCAGTGCCCTGCCTGCTCATTTCCTGGCTCTGGCTTGGTTTCTCAGAGGGCAGGGGCTCCGTTACATCTTCAGGGGGCCTCAAAGCATTCATACAGAGTTCAGGCGTGGGAATGCCCAACATGGGCCCAGCCCCCACGGCGCGTGATGTGCCACTGGAGCCCGACCTTTCCTTGGGTACTGCCCCCCCGCCCTCCTTCCGTCTTACCCAGCTGGCAGGCCCCAGAGACAGGATGGCAGGGCCCCTCTAGGCATTCACAGGGAACAGAACAATTGTTTCCGTGGAAGCCAGATGGGCATGAAATGTTGCAGCTATGGAGTGATAAAGAGAGACAGGTGACGGCTGGGTGAGAAGCGATGGAGGTGGGCAGGGACCGGGGAACGTAGATTTCTGGGTGTACTATCCCCCCCCAGCCCATCACTGCCCCCCCCAATCAGGCCAAATACCTTGGATAATTCCCAAACAGACACCCACCTCCCACATCTGAGCCATTTCTAAGTACCCTGGCAGTGTCTGGGGGATGGCTCAGCCCCTACGGCAGTCTTCTAGAGAGACATGCCCAGAACTGCCAAACTGCCCTGGGCTCAGTTTCCGGGCACTGCCCTCAGGGCAGCCCACCTCTCCTCATCCTCGTCCCATGGCCCCCAGCACTAATTTGAGATAAAATGAACAAGAGGGCAACGCATTCAGAAAAACATCCTGAGCCAGGCCTAGCCTGCCCCTAACTCTCTGGGCCTCCATCCTCTCTTCTATGAAACGAAACCTCTTCCATTCAACAGTACAGTCTGTCATATCGGAGGACAATATGACGTTGGCGACATTGATATTCTCTGTTTTACCACCTAAGACCACAGGGAAGCCACAGCAGGGCCTGGTGCCTACTTCTAAATAACTTCCCCATCCAGCTGGGGAACCGGTCGTTTTAGATTAAACACCATTCTGGAAAAAAGCAGATGTGTGGGCCTTGAGGTCTCTCTTGGTTCAGCTCTCAGCGCACCGTTGGGTTCCAGCTCCGAGGAACTGGTAGGACGTTTACGGCTCTGTATCCCTCTCTTCCCCTTGTGTTATTCACCATGCTATTTCCCCTTCTCTTACAAATAAAACCCTTTATCAACCTTAAAAATAAATAAATAAACATCATTCTGACCCTCACTGGTAAGATGCAGGACCCAGGGGACTTGTTCTTAGCAATAAGGATAACATACGGTTTTTAGTTATGAGGCGGCTGGGTGTCTCAGGGGGAGAAGCCCAGGAAGACAAGCTTAGAAATCAGACTACACAGCAGCCTAGGTCCCTGCCGCCCCCCATGCCCTGGTTCTCACCTGGGCCCCCAGTAGCCAGCCTTGCAGGTGCATTCCCCAGTCACAGCATCACAGGTCCCCTCAACACAGGTGGGGCAGGTAGAGCCACAGCCCTCCCCATAGGTGCCAGCAGGGCAGGGGTCTTCACACCTGAAGTGAGGTGAGGTTCAGCATGAGGGGGCAGGACAGGCCTGGCCCCACAGGGGAGGCGCTATCCAACTCCCCCCACGCTCCTGGACTCAGGGACCTCATGTCTATTTCTTAGCAATGAAGTTCAGGTGCAAACAGGGCCTTGAATCTGGGGCGAACCCCACAGGAGACAGACTGTAGGTCCGAGGAAGGAGAACAGGGCAGGAAGTCTGAGTGGTGGGGAAGCTGGAAGAGAACCCTGCCCGGGAGCTCTTCCTCACCCATGTCTCTCCCCTCAGGTGGGTCAGGAAGCAGGCCTGGTGGGTTGGTGAGCGTGTGTGTGGCAGGAAGGACAACTCACCCAGAGAGGGGTGAGGGAGTGAGAGTCCTGGAGAATGGTGCACCCCGCTCTGAGCAGATCGCCCCCCTTACCTGGGCCCCAGCCAGCCAGAATCACAATACTGACAGTGCCCAGTGTCTGGCTGACAGGCCTCCCCAAACCGGCAATGGGGGCACTGCTGCCCGCAGCTCTCGCCAAAGGTGCCGGTCGGGCAGGGGTGTTGGCACAGGGTCCCATTCCAGCCGGGCTCACAGGACCGGCAGCTGCCCGTGTCTGTAGAGCATGGCTCATTCTGCTTGCAGTGGCCGCAGCTGGGGAGAGAAGAGGCTCATGGGAGTACAGGGGGTTGATTCCCTCTCCTCCAACGAGCAGGCCCCCTGCCCCCGACCCACTCACCTGTCCCGACACTGCACCCCGTAGCGGCCAGCTGGGCAGGGCAGCTCGCAGCGTGCGCCTTGGAAGCCAGGGGGGCAGGTGCACTGGCCGGAGGTGGTGCTGCAGCGGCCCCGCACACACTCGCACCGCTGCTGGCACCCGGGGCCCCACCAGCCGGGCCGGCAGGTGCAGCGGCCCGACTCCTGGGCACACGGCGAGCCGTTGCAGGTGCACTGGAAGCTGCAGCGGCGGCCCCACCAGCCCGAATCGCACAGGCAGGCGCCCGTGGCCTGGTCACAGCGCGCCGACGCCAGGTTGCACTGGCATGGGCGGAGGCACGTGGGCGACCACCAGCCGGGGGCGCAGCGGCACACGCCTGTCTCGGGGTCGCAGTGCCCGCGGGAGCTGCAGGTGCAGGGGAACTCGCAGCGCTTGCCCCAGCGGCTAGGCTGGCAGTGGCACACGCCAGTGGCCGGCTCGCACTGGCCGTGCGGGTGGCAGGCACAGGTCTCTCGGCAATCAGGGCCCCAGTACTGGCCCGGGCAGCCTGCAGGGGGGAGGGGGAGAGGATTGGAGGCTGAAGGGAAGGGGTGGGGTCAGGGATTGATTCCCATCCCTTGCCCCTTTCTGCGCCAAAGAGGGGCAGTGGGCCCGCCCTCCAAGAACCAGGGACAGCCGCTTGGAACATTTATCAGGTGGCCTAACCTCCTGGGGCACAGCTCTCTTCCTGCAGAGACTCATCTACAAAACCCTTAGCAGTGGCCTGGCCTCCCACTTCACATTCCAGAATGCACCTGAAGATCCTGGAGGGAAAGGGCTTGTCAAGAATCATAGAGGGGGCCTCCCTGGAAGCGCAGTGGGTTAAGCAACCACTATGAAGCAGACCACAGCCACTGCAGCATGAGTTGGATCCCTGCTGCCGGCCAGGGGAGGAGACCCACATGGCGCAGCAGACCTCTCCTGCCTCTCCCGCTGCTCCCCTCAGCAGTGTGTTTCAGTCCATCTGCCTGTCCTGCTCCCTGCTCTGTCTCTGGTGAATCCTCTCACCCCCACACCTCTGGCCTGTACATAAGAGCTTATACATAAGTCTTCAAAAAAAAAAAAAGAATCATATAGCCGTGGGAGCCACTTCATTCATGCCCCTCCTCCCTTTCACTGGGCTCCCCCAAGAGCTGGAAGTGCGTCAGGAGGCCATCCTGCATGCATGCTGCCCACCAGGGTCTGCAGGAGAAGACACATTTCCCCCAGGGTCACCCTGATACGACCACTGTCCCGGCTACTTCTCACGCCCGTCTGTACCCGAGAGGGGCGGCTGTCTAGCCAGAGCCCTCCCTCTGCTCGCCACGCATGGGAGGTAGATGCCAGGTGTGTGCGGGGGAGACTGAGAAGTAGATCTATTTGCCAGTGAACAGGGTTCATCTCTTCTGAGAAGTTGCAAAGGAAAATGAAGAAGACAGGACTGAGCCAGTGGGTAGGGTTTTGTGGATACGGTGTGGGGGTGGACACCAGATGACTCAGGACATCAAGAAAGTGCGTCACTTCCTGCCCCTGGGCTTCAATTTCCTCAGTGAAGCTTGGAAGGGATGCTGCCCCTGCTGTTCTAAGACTGCATTCCTACCTGCTCTGCCTTCCCACTCCCCTAGTTCTGCTCAGCAACTTCACCCTCCAGTGGAGACACAGAACTCACGGGAGGTGCACTGGGCGCCGAAGAATCCGGGTTTGCACCGACAGAGGCCTGGTTTCACGCACACCTCATCTTTTCGGCAGGCGTCCAGGCCCTCACAGATGGCTGAAAAACACCCCACCCAGGTTGGAAGGACTGGGGTGCCATCAAGAAGTGTTGTCTCTCTTTCTGGCTCCTGGTCCCCTTGGGGCCAAGAGTGGGTGTCACAGGATGGACCCTAGTTCTAGCAGTGCTCGGGAGGGAAAACAGGCCTCAGGAAGGTAGAAAGGGCCACTGGGCTTTGTCCTCCCCTCTCCTCCATGGGAGTCCATCTGGCTACTCACGGATGGTGCATTCTCGACCTTTCTGCCTCCAGCCTGGGCAGCACTGGATCTCAGCAGAAGTGCTGTGGGCAGAGAGGGCTGAGCTGGAGGGGGGGGTGCTGGGGGAGGCACAGCTTGGCCCCACAGTATGGATCGCTGTCTCTGGCTGAGATGTGGGAGGCTGCTTTGGCTGCACCAGACAGGCCTAGCCAAGCGTCACAGCCCCCGTGTCCCCAGCGTCTTCTCTCTCCTTCCCTGACTTTCCCACTCTCTGTCCTGACCAACACTATGCAGGAGTGACCAGCCACTGCAGCACGAGGTTGATCCCTGCGGCCGGCTTGGGGAGGTGACCCATGGCGCAGCAGACCTCTCCTGTCTCACCCGCTGCTCCCCTTGGCAGTGTGTTTCAGTTAATCTGCCTGTTTCCGGGTTCTTCCCAAGGGACCCCCCAAGTCCGTCCTCCCCTCAGCCATGATCCCTGTCCCGCATACTCTTCCCTCCAGTGCCTCAACGTCGGTTCAATCACTTTCCCATCAGATTCCCACAGGACCCACCTGTTGGCCCCGCAGACGTGCTGCCCTTTAGGGTCCAGCTTGGAGCCCCGGGTGCCCCCAGACCAGAGCAGCAGCAGGAGCAGTATTCCCAGCCCCATGGCGGCCTGTGCAGTTGCAGCTGAGGGCTCGGGTTCCTCTGGCCCCCACTGATCCCAACCCCCTCCCTGCTTCCTCCCAAGGCTTTTCCTGAGGAAACCAGGCCTGAGGGGCGGGCTGTCATGAGGCACCTCCCTGAGAGGGTAGTACCAAGAAGACCAAACACCACACAAATGAAAGGGAAATGCAAGTCAGAGGGAGGCCCAGATGGGTGCTTAGAGAGCTGGTCTTACTCTGGAGGGGGCAAAAAGAATGAAGCTGTAAGGTGCTGGGGGGAGGGTGGGGGCGAGAGTCGTGAGGGAGCCAGGTCTTTCCATTAGGTCACACCCTAAAGGGAGGCCAGAGCTGGAGAAGCCGCCCGTCCAGGTCCAGTGACAGCCACGTAGGGCAGACCTCAGCCTGCCGGCGCCCCTGGCATTGCTGAGTGGCGCAGACCATGAACAGACAGACGTGGAGCAGCTTCTGGGTATCACAGGCAGTTGTTTTATTACGTTAGCTTAGGCCACCCCAACCCCTGGAGGCAGGCAGGGAGCACTCCATTCCACACAAGGGGAACCTGAGTCAGAGCAAGCAGCAACTCAGAGACTCGGGGCAGAGACACGGGGCAGGAGGGTAGCTGGGCTCCCTACCACGCCCTGGCTCAGGTCAGGATTGGAAAGAGGCTGGGGCCAGGAAGGCAGGAGCTCTGTCCTCACGTAAGATCACATCTGCCTACAGCCAGACTCCAAAGTCAGGCCCCTGGGGCAGCCGAGACCCCCAGACAAATCAATGTTCACTGTGAACAGGGCGGGGCTGGTCAAGAGGTGGGAGTTACATGGCTGTCCACGGGCTCCAAGTGGGGTTGCTGGGGGGCATCCTCTCCTCTCCCTGGTATGCTGGGAGTTGTGCTGCTCTTCTCAGCTTCAGGGGCCTCTGCTTCACCCTGATACCACAGGCCAAAGCTGGGGGAAAGCCAAGAGGTAGGTACTTTGAGCCTCAAAGCCAGTGGGGAGTAGGATATTGGCTAAGGGTGGGGAGTGGTGGGGAAAGGGGAATGGCAGGAAGAAAGGGCAGCAAGAGGTGGTAGGATGAGAGGGGCCAGGGCTGGAGAAGCAGGAGGAGAGGAGCGCTTAGTGCACAGGTCACTGGAGGGGAAAGAACCAGGCAGGCCCTCTACCACCCCTGCCACTTACGCCCACCTTCTACCCCAACATACAAACTCTGTATTCTGGACTCGGGGGCTGGAGGGTGGTCTTCCTTGTCATTGGGGAGCAGGAGCCACGAGTCATCTTCATCGTCACTGAGACAGAGAGAGGAGACATGAGACCGTTTGTTAAGATCCTGAGGGACAGGGCCTCTCTGGTGGCGCAAGGGGTTGAGCGCAGCACTGTGGAACCCAACTGCAGTATGGGTTCGATCTATGACAAAGGCCCATGACAAGGCTCTAGCTATGGCCTTTCCCCTCTAAGAGTAAACAGAACCAGGCAAACCAAGATGGAACTTTGGAGAAGCTGTTTCTTCAGGAGGTCAGACAGCAAGTATGACAAGGGAAAACAGTGCAGTCTAGAGAGAAGGGTGACCGGCTCGGAACAGCAAACTGGACAGCAGGCTTGGGGGGGTGACCAGACCAAATTATCAGGCCCACAGGGTGACCAAGCCAGAATGATAGGCTGGATCAAACCAGAGCAGACTGGAGAGCAGGCAGGGGGTGCCAGGGTGGAATGAGGAGGCCAGAGTGGTTGGCTCAGTGGGGCAGGCTGAACAACAGCAGCCTCAAGGGGCAGGCTGGAGAGCAAGCTATAGGGGTGACCATGTCAGAGTGGCAGGCTCAGACAGGCAGCAGGTTAGGGGGCTACCAGGTCATATTAGCAGGTTCAGGAAGTACCAAGGCTAAGGAGGCAGATTCAAAGGGGTGACTAGGCTGGCGTAACAGATTCAATCTGACACAACAGACTGACGATGAGCAGGCTGGGTCAGGAGGCCGAATGGGGAGACCAGATTAGATCAGCAGATGGCTGGACTGGGTTAGCCATGACCAGGCTGGGCCAGCTGGCTCAGAATGAGAGAGAGAGGGCTGGCTCAGAGGGAATGAGGGCAGAGCCTGACCTGCTCTCGGCTTCCTCTGGGGTCCCTAACATCTTAGCCTTGATCTTCTTCCGCTGCTTCTTGACAGCCACCTTCATGGCTTCAAGTAGAAGTCCAGGGACCCGGTGATCTGTGAGTAGCTCCCTACAGAGAAAGAGGAGCAGAGAAAGCAGTGGGGATGCTGTACATGTGGTGCCTCCTTCTTTTTGAAAACACTCTGTCTTGCTAAGACTCCTCAGACCTTAGCTAAGGTGTCACCCTCTCCTAGGAATAGTTCCTTGACTGCTACTGCTGTGACCCTTTGCACTCTCTCTCCCCCATTTGGTTGAAGTTCAGGAGGGTTCTTTGATTCATGTCCTCCCAGAACCCAGCACAGAGGCTGGCCCATGTCACTGTGGATAAATAAATATACCAAAGAACATGCTGGGTGGCCTGAGGCCCAGAAGCAGGTGTGAATGAAGCCCCCTCAGCTTCCCAGCCCCAGCTGGGGACCCTCACCGCTGGAAGTAGGCCAGCTCCTCCTTCAGCAGGAACACATTGGCTTTGAGCTCATTCCGCTCCTGAAGGATCTGCTGGAGCTCCTGTCGACTGAAGTCGCACTGCACTGCCTTGGAGGGGCACCCTGGCTGCTGGGCATCCACCTGCGAAGGACAGACTTGGGTGGCCTCTGCCGGCGCTCCCTGCCTGCAGCCATCACAGGAACTAGAAGCAATCATTGGAAGGGAGACTTGGGGGCAAGGGCGCGCAGTAGCTCAGTAATCTGGTTAAGAGTGGGGATGGAGGCCGGTTGGGGGCTGAAACATGCTTCAAAAGACAGCAAGCCTTTCCGGAATGCCCACCACATGACAGACGCTGTGAACACAGGGATGAGTCCCTGACCTCATCCTCGTCGGGCACTCACCGGGCCTTCAGGGGACCTAGGGGCTCCTGTGCCCGCGGACTCGAGTTTGCAGCCGGGCTCCGGCGCCCCTCTGCACCGCAGCTCTCGCTCCCTCTCGCGGTCACGCGCGTAGTGCAGCTGGGCTTCCACGGCCGCCAGTTTGTGCCGCAGCTCCGTGTTGACCAGCAGGAGGCGCTGCAGCTGCTCCTGTAGCTGGGGGCGGGGCAAAGGGCGGGGCCGTTGAGCGGGGCGCGGATGGCTTGAGGGCGCCCTGCCCCGCGCCGGGCTCTGCTCTGCCCGGCTCTCGCCTGCCCTCACCGCCTCGGTTTCCTGGCTCCGCTGCAGCAGATCGCGGTTGTGCGCACGGAGCTCGTCCCGCTGTCTGTCCGTCACCTCCTTGAGCCGCCGCAGCAGAGCGCGCTCCTCTGAGGGAGGGGGGTACTTAGCGGCGGCCGCGCGCCGCAGGGAGCCGGCCTCCGAACCCCGCGTCTCGGCGGGGCCTGCACTCACCCTGTGGCCCGGCGAGCAGCTCCCGGCGGAGGCGCTCGTTTTCCTCCCGCAGACGCCGCAGCTCCACCTCGGCCTGCTGCGCCGACACCTGCAGCTGGGGAGTCCAGGCCATCAAGGTTAGGGCCCCAGCGGCCCCGCGGGCGGCGGGGGAGGGGGCCGTGGCTCACCGAGTCAGGGGCGGGCCCCACGGCAGCCTTTTCCAGGAACTCCAGCGCCCTCACCACCAGCGGCACCAGCCCGGCTGCCGCCTCTGGCCCGAAGCGGCGCGCCAGCTCTTGCAGCTCAGTGCCCAGGGCCCCCGCTAGGTGGTACACAAGCTCCGCGGCCGTCCCTGACCCCGCCGCCACTCGGGACCCTAGGCCCTGTGCCCCAGACGCCACCCTCCTGGGCTCCATAACCCCTGAAAGCCTGGGGCTGCGACAAACCCCCACCCCCTCACCCCCCGCCTCCGGCCCGGATGGGACAAGAAAAAAACCGAACAGTTCCGGCCCAGGAAGCAGTTTAGGGCAGAAGGCGGGGTAGAAGCCACAGGGAGGAGCGATTAGTGGGAAAGACCCATTAGTGGGAAAGACCCGTGCCCTAGGCCTCCTGGGTCCTGTCCCATTCAAGCTCCCAAGGTCACAGGAAATAGGACGGTAAACGTCCAGCCAGATATCCATGAGTAGAGGTTCCGGGCTGTAAGTGGTCACTTTCACCAGGCCCTCCCCACACAGTGCCCAATCCAGGCGCCACCGGTTTCTGTAGTCATGGGGCACGATTTGGCTGCAAATACTGGAGGGGAAAGGTGAGAAGTAGGCAGCTGTTACTGCCTCTGAAAGAGCCAGTCAACTATTCAGCTGTGAGCCACTTTCCCTCCCAGAAGGGCCACAAAGCTTAAGGGGCTAGGCTGGGGACCACAGAATAAGCCATGGAACTTCCAAGGCACAAAAACCAAAACCAAAAACCAGAAAAACCCTCTGGCAAGTGTTCCAAGATACTGAAGTGGGGGTGATGTTTCCAAGTACGCTGGAGGAAATTAGCAGATGAAGGAAGATAGAGTCAAATTCCATGTCCCCGCCCTGCAGCCCCTAATTCTAGGCCCTATTGCCCCTCTCAAGACTTGAGTCCAGCACTTACTGTGAATAAGATCAGCCACCTGCCATCCCTAGACCCAAAATTTCAGCTCAGGGCAAAAAATATCCACAAACACTTGTATTTATACAAAATTTATTATTACTTTGTTCAGGATTACAAGACACAAGGTCAACAACACAAACACAAAACAGAGGGGAAGGGGCCATGCTGCTGAATGTCACCAGCTTGTCTGCGGGGCAGGAGGCTCCACCTGTGGGAGTCTGGAGCAGAACTAGGCATAGAGGTCCTCCCGGTCCGCAGAGTAAACCTCTCCCTCCTGCAGAAGGGCAAAGTTGAGGAAGTGGGAGGGCCTGTGCACCTCGTGGTAGAACTCTTTGGGGTTTGCCAGCTGCAGTTCATACTTCATGTTAGGGTCATGCCGCACACCTTGGGGTGGAAGGAAACACCCATGTTAGATCTACCTGCCTCGCCCAGTCTGGGCCGCTAGGCCATCTGCGAACCAGAGTTGCGCCCAAAGTGCTCAAGGGGATAGTCTGACCCACCCCCGTTTCCAGGTACTCTACCACTTACCCATAAAGTTGTAGTTCCACGAGGACTGGGCAGGAACCATGAAGAAACCAAGGAAGCGGTCGGACAACAGCATCTGGACCCTCTCATAGTGCGAGGGTAGGTAGCCCTTGGGGTTGTTGCCTTTGTCTGTGTTCTGGCGGCCCCATTCATAGCCACTAGGGGTTAGTTTGTAGGCTGTCAGAGTGCAGGAGCCAGGGGTGAAGCTGGAAGAGGAATGATAGAGTCAGCTCACAACACCATTCTGGGCCTTGTCCTGCAATTCCTCCCAGGTGGGCCCAAGCCCACCTGCAGGTGATGATAATGGTCTTCTCGCCATCCCAAGATGGGTTATCAGCCATGATCTTGGCATGGGTGGTGACATCCTGGGGTGACAGCTGGGGAGACTCATTGGGCTGAGTGTGGATCCAACCTAAGGGTTCCATCTCCTACAAGCAAAGGTGAGTAAAAAGTTATTTAGTGCCCTATTCCTATAGACAGGAATCCCACCCTGAGTAATATACTTGTCACCACCACCAAGTCCTCACTGTCCCAGAGCTCCATCACCATCACTGACCTTAAGGTACTCATGCTGAGGCAGCTGGCCAGGCAGGTGCACAGTCTGGTGAGTGCCCCACTGGGGTACCATGACGATGCAGCGAATCTCCTTCACCTGGGGGTTATCTGGTGGACTCACGCCATACAGGTATCCTGCAATCTAGATGCAAGGGAGTCAAGAACCGAAATAATTCTCAGCACAGGTTCAGACTTGAGGTGTCAGCTGTTTCCTTTCCTTCCCCAAAAAACGAGGACGAGAGTTCCTCAAAGTGTCGGCATCATCACCTGGGCACTTTTTCAAAATGTCAAACATGGACCTCATGTCTCATTCTTATACCAGACTCGCAAGTGAAGTCCTGGGATCTGCACTGCTCACAGGCTCCCCAGTTGATTTATAGTATCCATAAACAAATAAGCATATAATGAATTTTCACAATTTAAATATATGTCAAACTCACACATGTCATTAGCAAGCTTAAATTCGTGAGCTTACAAATTGGTAAATTGGTATTTTTAAAATTATGAAATTCCCAGATTAGTAGTAAAGCATATTTTTATACAATATTTGCCATCTGTAGTTCCTTTTGTTTTTTTTTTTTAGGATTTATTTATTCATGCATACAAGCACTGGGGTACAGGCCAGAGGTGTGGGGGAGGAGGGTGAGAGGATTCACCACAGAGAAAAGGGAGCAGAACAGGCAGCTCAACCGAAGTACACTGCTGAGGGGAGCAGCGGGCAGAGCAGGAGAGGTCTGCTGCGCCATGTGGGTCCCCTCCCTGGCCGGCAGCAGGGATCGAACTCATGCTGCAGTGGCTGCGATTTGCTTCACAGTGCGTTGCTTAACCCACTGCGCCACCAGGGAGGCCCTCCTTTTGTTTAAGATTTATGCATAGAAGATTTGGGGTACAGGCCAGAAATGTGGGGGGTGAGAGGAGTCACCAGAGACAGAGTGGGGAGCTGAATAGGCAGACTGGAGTACACGGCTGAGGGAAGCAGCAGGTGAGGCAGGAGAGGTCTGCTGTGCCATGTGGGTCCCCTCCCTGGCTGGGGATCAAACTTGTGCTGTAGATGCTTCATAGTGCAGTGCTTAACCTCTTGCGCCACTGGGGAGGCCCCTGTAGTTCCTTTTTTAAATTACCTTCATATTCTTTGACACTTTTTTACACTTACCCTGTTTTACTTTTAAGATTTAGGCAGGGCCTCCCTGGTGGTTCAAGGGGTTAAGTGGCAGCACTATGAAGCTAGCCATAGCCACTACAGGACGGATTCAATCCCTGGCCAGAGAGCTAAACCACATGGTGCAGCAGACTTCTCCTGCCTCACGTGCTGTTCCCCTCAGCAGTGTATTTCAGTCTATCCTCCTGTTCTGTTCCCTATTCTGTCTCTGGTGAATCCTCTCACCCCCACCCCCAACTTTGGCCTGTACCCCAGTTCTTGTATGCACAAATAAATCTTAAAAAAAATAAAATGCAATAGCCCATTTTTAATAACCTTTGCTTTCTAAATGGTCTAAACACCCTAATTAAATTTATTTTGAAGATTAATTTTTATTTATTTATGTATAGAAGACCTTGGGTGTAGGCCAGAGGTACAGGGGGGTGAGAGAATTCACCAAAAACAAGATTGGGGAACAGAACAAGCAGATCTACTGAAATACACACTGCTGAGGGGGAGCAGCAGGAAAGACAGATGAGGTCTCCTGCACCATGTGGGTCAGCTCCCTGGCTGGGAATAGAACTGGTGATAGCTTGATAGCGCTGAGACTCTAACCCATGCACCACTAGGGAGGCCCCAAGTAAGGCATCCTTAACCCCAAATTTAATACATCACATTTATTATATATACAGGATCGATTTCTAACTATCTGCAAGGCCCTTTTCAGTAACTTCTAGGCCAAACTACATCATTCTTATTGCCATAGCTTTACAGTATGTTTTGACATTTGCTGGGGGCCAAAACCTTCTTCCCGTTTTCGCTATCCCTGTATAGTTTCTCATCCATAAATCTTAAAACCAACATGTCAAGGTCTAGGAAATAGCTGAGTTTTATACACAGAACACAGCATACATGGTGACCTATCGAAGCAAGCTTACTCACTTGGGCCCGAAGGTCAGATATGCAAATAAACTTCTTAAGCACATTCTTAGGAAGAATGTAAGTGTAACCAGTCTCCTTGATGTCATCAGATGAAACATAGATGTGATTCGTCCTTAGGTGCAGATTGGCAGCAGAGATGGCCCTAAATTAGGTAAGTAATTTCAGTATTTGTTAACCTAAACACTGTAGGTAGCACCAGTAGGTCTTTCCACCCCTAACCCTCTCGCCCTTTATCAGACCTGACCCTCCATTCAGTCTTCGATGAGAAAGTCTGGGTCTCGTAATTACTGGTAGTAGAGGTGATAATCTCGTCTCCATGCTTGTTGACAGTGCGCGTCTGAGTTGCAGTCAACTGTGACTGTTCCTTGGTCTGCTTCTCAATCTCAGCTATCTGCTGCCGCTGCTGTGATGGCGCCGAGATCTCCATACCCAGGATGATGTCTCGAATTTCTGACTGTGTCAGTGATGCTACATTCACACTGCAGGAACAGTGAGGGTCACACCACAAGAATCCCTTCCCTTTGGTCACATAAGCCTCAAAGGCAAAAGTGTGGCAGGCAAGCCCCATACTCTTGCCTCAGATTATGCTCAACTGATACTCAAACAAAGCGGAAATATGCTAATAAAGGTAAAATGTGTTGCCTCCCAGGATGGCCCTGTGCATGTGTACCTTTTAGTCATGCTCAAACCTGCTCAGCACCCATCCCTCCCCTTTTCATCAACATAAAGTGCCACGGTACAGGATGGGTCTCAAGTATGAAACTCCCAAAACAATGGTTCTTATTCAGAGTGGGTACTGTTAGTCACCCTAGGGAGTACTGGAAATCTATGGACCTTTTGTTTCCATGATGACAGGGAAGGGTTATGTCTGTGTGCACATGAGTGTGATATTAGCAGTGGTATATGGGGGTCTAAACATTAAAACTTCCTGCAATGCATGAACAGTAAAGAAATGCCTTGCTCAAAATGGCAATTTTTAGACAATTTTTTGAGAAACACCTGAGCCTGAATGGTAAAAAAAAAAAACCCAACCCAGAAACCAAAGACTGAGCCACTCAGCTTGCCCTTTAGATCTCCCATCTGTCTCCCCACCACCACTGCTCACTTGTTTTTCTTGCCATAGTCAGCTAAGATAAGATCCTTCAGCTGCACCTCCACCTTGATCCATTCCTCATCCGTCAGGGTAGGCCAGATGTGGTGTGGTTCAGTAATAGTAGTCTTGTCTGGTTTTAGGATCACCTTTGCCCGGTCATTGTTTACATGCAGGGCACGCAGAATCAGGATGAGGCGGGAGAAGGCCTGGGAAGAGATGTGGCAGTGTGGGGGCAGGCCGACCACTTGATGTTCTTCCCTTTTCCTCCACTCTAGCCTTTCAGAGAACCCAAGAATTGATCTCAAACTCTAAGGGGCTGCCTGCCCCTCAGCCTCTCATCACGAGTCACCTGCTATACAAGGTACAGTATCACTGTCTAATTCACAAATTGAAAATGTGAAAATGGCCTGACAAGGGGCTTATGGAAAAGGATAATGACACAGCTCTTACGGCCCCAAACCACTCCTAGAATGACCCATATGTTGAGGCTTCATACCGTGTAAGATGAGATAGTCTTCAGCCAGTCATCGTAGAGGTTGAAAAGAACCATCTGTGGCTCAGTAGCTTTAAGGATGAGGTCCCCAAACTTTTCTACCTTGAGACAAGCTTGGAAGGGGAGCTGGAGCTCTGATCCTTTGATCACAATATTGGGAAAGTCCAGCAAGTGCACCTGAAACAAAGTCAAGTCTAAGATTAGAACAGAACCTGCAGGTCTCAGGCCTCCTTTCCTCTACATCATTCACCTCTCACCTCCAATGGATCCAGCATGCCCTTCCTTGTGACAATGATCTGTTTGGGCTGCTCCTCCACAGGCAGAGATCGGATCAAGGCAGCCACCTCCTCAGCTGTCTTCCACTTGGCCAACTATAAAGCAAGAGAGAACGAAATTAAAATAGAGCCTCTAGCTGCCCAGGTGAACGAAAAAAAAAAGATCCTTGTCCTACAATATTCAAATTAGGTTTCTAAGTTGGGCATGCTATTGAACGTTAGGTACTTAAGATACAAAATTTGGGCCTCCCTGGTGGCGCAGTGGGTTAAGCGACGCACTATGAAGCAAACTGCAGCCACTACAGCATGACTTTGATCCCTGCCACCAACCAGGGAGGGGACCCACATGGCGCAGCAGACATCTCCTGCCTCACCCGCTGCTCCCCACAGCAATGTGTTTCAGCCAGTCTGCCTGTTCTGCTCCCCACTCTGTCTCTGGTGGATCCTCTCACTGCCCACATCTGGCCTGTACCCCAGCTCTTGTATGCATAAATAAATAAAATCTTTAAAAAAAAAAAAGGGGCCTCCTTGGTGGCACAGTGGTTGAGCAACGCACTATGAGCAAATCGCAGCCACTGCAGCACGAGTTCGATCCCTGCTGCCGGCCAGGGGGGGGGGACCCATATGGTGCAGTGGCCCTCTCCTGCTCTGCCCGCTGCTCCCCTCAGCAGTGTACTTCGGTTGATCTGCCTGTTCTGCTCCCCGCTCTCTGTGGTGAATCCTCTCACCCCCCCCCACACCTCTGGCCTGTACCCCAGTGCTTGTATGCATAAATAAATAAATCTTTAAAAAAAAAAATACGAAAGTCAAATGGCTTTGCCCAAAGAATGTTCCAACCTAGCTGGCTAGACAACTCCTACAACACCATAAGCCAGTACATGGGATACATAGCAGGTACAAGAGGTGGCTAAAGGTCATAAAAAGCTGCCCCCCAAAACAGATCTGAGGGCCTCCCTGGTGGCGCAAGGGTTAAAGTCTCAGCACTATTAAGCTACTGCCAAGCTACTGTTCTATCCCTGGCCAGGGAGCTGACCCACATGGCACAGCAGACCTCAGCAGTGTGTTTCAGTCAATCTGCCTGTTCTGTTCCCCACTCTGTCTCTGGTGAATCTTCTCACCCCCTCATTCACCCACCTCTGGCCTACACTCCAGTTCTTATACGCATAAACAAATCCTTTTTTTTAAAAAGATTTATTTACTTATGCATAAAAGAACCTGGGTACAGACCAGAGGCAGGGGTGGAGAGGATTTCACCAGAGACAGAGCAGGAAGCAGAATAGGTGGATCTACTGAAATACACTGCTGAGGGGAGCAGCAGGCGAGGCAGGAGAGGTCTGCCGCGCCATGTGGGTCCCTCCCTGGCTGGGGATCTAACTCGCACTGCAGTGGCTGTGGAGGCTCCCACAGTGTGGCACTCAACCCACTGCACTACAGGGGAGAGAAAAAAAAAAAGCAGATATGAAAGGATGAGTAAGACTGTGATTCACAAAGGTAACAAGGGAGTTCTCTCTAGAAAGTGAGAGCTATATGAGCAAAGTCACAAAGGTGGAGAGGAGAACCAGGGCTCTGGGACACTAAAACACTGGGCTGACTGCAAGAGGAGACATGCTACAAAGGAAAAGCAACCGCAGCTGTTCAGATAGCAAGTGTATGGGAAGCCAAAGAAAAGTTAATGCAGCTAAAGAGGCATGACCGAAAGTTCTGAAGTTGAGAAGAAATCTGGCTAAAGTGATACTTTTAAGAATGTTTGTTCCCTCTCTGGTGGCCCAGTTCAAAGTAAATTCAAGATTCAGGAAGAAGATACCAGCTGCATGGTAACGAAGGACCTCACACACTCAATCTCCTACAGGAGGGGAGGGAAGAGGGGAAGGGTAGAGGGCAGACGGGAGCACGGGGACTGAGGTGATGGTGCACTGGTGATATGGTGATGGGGAATACATGGGGATTACAATTGATGTCAAATATATGTAAATTTTAAAAATTTATATTAAAAAAAATAAAATTTTTTGATATGATGTTAAAAAAAAAAATCTCCTACAGGAGAAAATTTCCCAATTCAGGGAAAAGTTAAAATGAGATGCCCAATAAACCTTTCAAGACAAAAATAAGACTTTCATACATAACCCCTAGAATATAATCCCTTAAAATTGGGTTTTTTCTTTTGATAATGCAAGTGCCTAACTTAAGGTTTGATTTCAGAGTCTTCTGTATCAGGTTGTCTTGAACAGACACAGTGCCAGCCACAAGAGTAGCTAAAGAGTCTGGTTTCCTAGGGACTTCCTGGGAAAGGGGCTCAAGGGGTTAAGGAGCAGCACTATGAAATATCTGCAGCCACTGCAGCATGAGTTAAATCCCCAGCCAGGTACCTGACCCACATTGCACAGCAGACCTCTTCTGTCTTGCCCACTGTTCCCCTCAGCAGCGTATTTCAGTGGAGTGGTCTGCCTGTTCTATTTTCCACTCTGTCTCTGATGAATCCTCTCACCCCCCATGCCTCTGGTTGCACCCCAGTTCTTGTATGCATAAATAAGTAAATCTCAAAAAAAAAAAAAAAAAAAAGTCTCATCTCCTATTCCCACAAAGAATCCTTTATTTTAAAAATCTTGATTTATAACTATTTGGGTACTTGTTTTCTCTTTTCCTGTGCTTTCCATTTTCATTCTTGTGTTTTTTAAAAAGATTTATTTAATTTATTTATGCATACAAGAACTATGGTACAGGCTAGAGGCTGGGGGAGGGGTGAAAACAACAGAGTGGGGAACAGAACAGGCAGACTGACTGAAACACACTGCTGAGGGGAGAAGTGGATGAAACAGGTGAGGTCTGCTGTGCCATGTGGGTCAGCTCCTTGGCCAGGGATTGAACTCGTGCTGCAGTGGCTGCTGACAGCATCATAATGCTGACTTAAACCCTTGCACCACCAGGGAGGCCCTTTGTTTTATGTTTTAAATTTACCAATAAAGAGCAAGCCAAAGAAACCCTAAGTTCTCCCATCCTAAACCCCAATAAAAGTAGAACCCCAGGCTTGTGCACACACTCTCTACACACTGACCTCATTATGTGGCCTCAGGTATGCTGCATAATTTTCAAATTATGTAAATACTCGAGTTTTACTTCTTGATGGTTATTGCTCAAAGGCATCTTGTTATCATAGCAATCACATAGGCCGGTCCAACCATATTAATAGGTTGAAGTAGTACAGGGTACATATACATCCACTCACTAATGAGTAAGAGGCAACAAGGTTCAACAGTCTATTCTTTAGCTTACTCACCTGCCCCAAACGCTTCTGTCCAGCCCATACAGATGTGTGGATTATCTTGAGGAAGAGCTGCCCTGTGCGTGGGTTAAAAATGAAGATGGCTCCATTGATGGGCTTGGTTGTTAAGTTCCCTTCAAAGGTCTAAAGCATGGCGGGGAGGGGTTAAAGAATGATCACATCAGTTAGTATGGCCTCAACACAACCATCCTGTCTTCACCTCAGTATGTACACACATGCCCTATTACCCTCGAGTAGGCAGGCATATCTAGCGTCCCACAACCCTACAATGCTTCCAACACTCACCTTGTGAATAGTCACTCTGTAGACATTAGTGTCATCCACAAACCAGATAATCTGGTTCGAGAAGAGTTCACCATAGTTCTGTGAGGACAAATAGGGCTCAGTGGGCTCAGATGAATAGAGCTGCAGTCCTTTCCGGATCCGTTCACGTAACACATACAAGGCAGGGTTTGCCTTCATGATCTTAGCCATGGCCTGCTGTATGAGAGGCTTGCTGCCTGGGAACCAGTTTCCGTAGGCACTGTGACGGTACAAAAGGCAAGAAAAGATCTTTTGCAAGAAGGCAACAGGCAAGAAAACCCACTGACAGGGTTAACAATGAAGCAAACTACAACTCTAGAGAAGACAGACTGCTGCCAAGACCAACAAGAATCTCCTTATGTACAGAAACAAGGGAGAATTAGTAACCCAGAGGAATATTCCAAACCTCACCTCACCAGACAAACCAGAAGTCACATGTAACTATGGGTTAATGGAAAATACAAGCTTGTCAGTCCCAGCTTACCTGTGCAGATTATATGCCAGGTCAATGGCAATGAGCACACCTGTGGGTGAAGGGTAGATACTCATGTTGTCCGTAGTATAGTCCAGGAACTTGGCCCGGGCATAGCGCTCAATGTCATGGGAATCATAGTCCCCCCAGCGCAACTGGATATCAATCCAATACTTCTGAGTGGTGGTACTGTCCATCACATCCCTACGGGAGAGGGGGTTAGGAGTCCAAGATGGCACAACTGAGGGCCCCAGACCTATAAGAACACCCAATTGCCATATCTAAGTCCCCAAACCATCCCCTCTGCCTGTTCTAGGTCAGTAACACCCCTCAGAGAACCAGCAGACCTGGATGTTGATACTGACAGGATTTAGGAGGAGCACTGCCTCCAAGTTTTGGGGGCCGGGGGGGGGGGGGGCGGGAGGCAACTAAGGGTAATTCCCAAAGTAGTATTGTTAGGTCAGTGAAACTAAGGTTCCTAAATGCCAAGGTCTGGGTCATAGGCGCTCACTTGGAGTCTGCTAGCAGTGAGGGTCGGGAGACATTCCACTTATAGGAGGCAAAGAGTAGGATATCGGCACAGGAAGAGTTCATCTTATAGGACTTTCGGGGATGGATTGTCTCCTTCTGTACCGTCTCAATTTCCAGTGCATCCAGTTCCTGGTCAAAAACCTGGAAGCAAAATTGGAAAAGTTGTGACTGATTTTGAAGGCTCACTTAGAATAAGGGCTTGTAGAATTTATTATAACAACTGGTACTGCAGTAGAAATCTTGTTATCAGTGCTTCCAGGACACATTTCCCACACCCAAAGGAGTGAGGTGACTTGTTTTTGTGGCATCTTCCCCTCTCGATTTTAGCCCACCTGACACAAGTCCATAACAATGCTCTCATGGATCTTCTGCCACAAGTGAGCTCGGAAAATCTGGATAAGAGAGATCTTCAGAGTGGGGATCTTGCCGTGCATGAAGATACCTGTCAAGTCCAGCTGCACTTGAAAGCCTACGTATACCTGGTAGGAAAAAGAGTTTGAGACATAACTAAGTAGAAAAACTTGTTTTTAGCTTCCCATCTCCCTCCCATGTCTACCAGCCACACTCACATTGGCTCGGTTGATGGTTGGGGACCACCAGAGGGTGAATCTACGATTGGGAATCTGATTCAACCCTGATCGCTGAGCATTAGTTAGCTTCTTCCACTTCATAGATTCCTCAAAACCACTGGCTTTCTCCCTGGAACAAGAAATCAGGTAAGGCCTGCCATTTCCTAGTGCACTAGAGGCATCCTGGCAGTGGAAATACCACCTTAGACCACAAAGCACAGAAGGAAGAACTCAAAGGGCTGTAATGAGTCACTCCAAGGGAAGAAGAAAATTCTCACCAGAAAAGACCCTCCCAGGTAGGGAAGTAAGTGCCCTTGAAGAGTGTGTGTTCCAGAATGCCTTCTACACCACCAAGGGCCTGGATCATGTCAGTACGATAGTTGTTCAGGTTCCACAGCTTCCCATCATGCCGCTGGTGTGTCCACCAGAAAGGGTTCTGCTTTAGAACCTAGATGGCAAAAAGGCAGGCATGGTCAAGCTTCTGAGGAGCTACTGCCCCAGGTTGCCAGCATGGCCATGGATTCTCCTAATTCAGAGAAAATTTCTAGATTATCTCCTCCTGGTACCTGGTACTGCTTAAAATCAGTTCGAACACGCCAGCCCTTATCGTAAGCCAATGTGTGCCGGTCTTTCTGGAAGAGGGTGTTGATTCGAGGAATGCCACGATCCCATGAATCTTCTAAATCTTCTAAGGTGAGGCGTCTGCCAAAAAAAAAGTCAAATACATGCTGATATGAAGAATTTAGTATTTCTCCCTGGCCAACAGTTAGGGTCAGAGCTAGAACCTACTTTCTGTCGTCATTAAAATACAGTGTGCTGTGTGCGCTACCCCCAACCTCCACACAGGGCGGGAAAGTTACCCCCTCACCTTCTATATGACTGCTATGATCTTCTGGATTCCTACCTGTTCTGAGCAATGGCCTCTTGTCTCTTGAGTGCATACTCAGCCCAGACCCGCTGAGAATCAATGAATTCACTCTCCCATGGCTGTATGTAGCGGTACAAATTAGGAATCAGCTGGTCTTCTTCATGGCTCATTCCTGAGCGAAAATGAGTGATACCTACATCTGTCTGCTTGGACCACCTGTTTTGGGATATAGCCAAAATTAGAAAAAGTCTAAAATTAAAGAAACATCCCCTACCCTCAGTGTCTAGCAAAATTTTCAGGTAAGTCTTACCTGAGGTCGGACTGAGGGATGAGCACATGACCCATTGAGAGCATGCCAAGTCCACCCAACTCTTTAGGGGTATAGAACACGACAGGGGGGAATCGACTTGGCATCTTGGAGTTGAGACCAATCTTGATACGTGTCTGGATCTTGTTCTCACACTTCACCAACAAGTCCAGGAGTTCCTGGGTATTCACCACTGCCTCCCGAAAGTATGTCATGAGGCCAATGAGAGCTGTGTTCCACTTATTCACAATCTGAGATAGTGGGAAGAAGGAAATTATAGATGAGTCATCAGGGGTAGGGGTAGGTAACTACCTGGTCCAGTTAGTTACATTCTCCTTAGTTCTCAAGAGAGATTTGCACTCAATCCCACTAGGGGGCTACAAATTGAAACCATGACAACAAACCTCTTTCACATTCACCTCAATGGTTATAGGGAGTATTATTCAGCCACAAACAGTACTTAAGTACTAATAATACAAGTTACACATGGATGAACCTTGAAAACATTAAGCTAAGTAAAAGATGTCACACAAGGCTCACCCTGGTGGCGCAGTGGGTTAAGCAATGCACTATGAAGTAAACCGCAACCACAGCAGCACGAGTTTGATCCCTGCCTCCAGCCAGGGAGGGGACCCACATGGCACGGCAGGCCTCTCCTGCCTCATCCACTGCTCCCATCAGCAGTGTATTTTAGTCAAATCTACCTGTTCTGTTCCCCACTGTCTCTGGGGGATCCTCTCACCCCTTGCACTTCTGGCCTGTACCCCAGTCCTTGTATGAATAAAAAAAAAGATATCACACAAAAAATGGTTACCTATTACAAGACTCCATATATATGAAATGCTCAGATTAGGTAAATGCATAGAAACAAGAATTAGAACAGCAGCTGCCAAGAGTTGGGTAGTGGAGGACAATGGAGAGTGATTGAGTAATTGGCATAATGTTCTTTTTTGGGATGATAAAATGTTTTGGAATCATGGGCCTCCCTGGTGGCGCAGTGGGTTAAGCAATGCACTATGAAGCAAACCGCAGCCACTGCAGCACAAGTTTGATCCCTGCCACCGGCCAGGGAGGGGACCCCCATGGCACGGCAGACCTCTCCTGCTCTGCCCGCTGCTCCCCTCAGCAATGTACTTCCGTTGATCTGCCTGTTCTGCTCCCCGCTCTGTCTGTGGTGAATCCTTTCACCACCCCCCCACACCTCTGGCCTGTACCCCAGTGCTTGTATGCATGAATAAATCAATTTAAAAAAAAAAAATGTTTTGGAATCAGGTAGCAGTAATGGTCACATAATTTTATGAGTACACTGAAAACCACTAAACTGTACACTCCATTTGTTTTTTATTATGATTTTTCTTTTTTTAAGAAACCACTAGTGGCTCATGCTAATACTTGACTATCACACCTGACTTTATGTCTCTAAGTGCCTGATAAACAACTATATACCTCTCTGCACTCAGGGTTTCACTAGACATTTAACATCCTGTGTATCCCCTTGTCTCTTTCCCTCTCACTTACCTCTTAACCTCAGAGCTCTTACAATACTTATACATGTGCACTAGTTTTTGAAAGTGTTCTGTTATCGGATTGTCTGCTACACAAATGACCAGTATTTGTTTTTACTGTTTTTGACTTACTTTGCTGCATATATTTCCTCCATTTTGTTGAAATGGGTGCGTTTTATCCTTTCTTATGGCTATAAATCGTATACTTTAAAAGTGCTAATTTCAGGGTCTCCCTGGTGGCTTCATCCTCCCTATGAAGCATCTGCAGCCACTGAAGCACGAGTCTGATCCCCAGTCAGGGAGGTGACCCACATGGCACAGCAGACCTCTCCTTTCCTACCCGCTGCACCCCTCAACAGTGTACTTCAGTCAATCTGCCTGTTCTGTTCCCCACTCCGTCTCTGGTGAATCCTCTTACCCCCCACACCTCGGGCCTGTACCCCAGCTCTTGTATTCACAAATAAATCTTTAAAAAACAAACAAACAAACAGGTCTCTGGAGATCCATGAGTAGATGTCCCTTAGTTCTTGGTTGAGTACCAATCTGTAGGCATTACTCCCTCGTGTCAAGAGAAAGAACTACAAAAAGCAGTAGGCCAAATAGTCTCATAGTTTATCTAAGGCTAGAAAATTGTGTTTCCACAGTCAGAGTTGAGACCTAGTTGAGAACTGGGTAGAGTACCCAGAAAGTTATCAACTTAACAATGAAGATAAAATAGCCTTAAAATAAAGGGTGCTGTGATTTGCCATAACCAAGCTTAAAAGCAATGCTCAAAGGGGACAAACTATAATTTGCAAGTTGCTAAACTGCACAACAGAACACAACTTAATACTCTTTAAAGGAATATGATAGGGGTCTCCTTGGTGGCATAAGGGTTAAGTCTCAGCACTATCAAACCTTCCACTTAAGTTTGATCCCTGGCCAGGAAGCTGACCCATATGGCGCAGCAGACCTCTCCTATCTTACCAGCTGCTCCCCTCAGCAGTGTATTTTAGTCAATCTGCCTGTTCTGCTCCTCACTGTCTCTGGTGAATCCTCTCACCCCCTGCACCTCTGGCCTGTACCCCAGTTCTTCTACGCATAAATAAATCTTTTAAAAAGGACTATAATGGAAACAAATCCAATAAAAAATTATCATGCATACAAAGAAGTAGGAATAAAGTACCCATAAATAGGGGAAAATCCTCAACAAATAGACCTAGAAACATGACAGATAAAACAGAATTGACAGTGATCTTAAAAATGCTATTAAAGGGGCCTCCTTGGTGGTGCAGGGGTTAAAGACACCACTATCAAGCTACTGAAACATGAGTTCAATCCCCTGTCAGGAGTTGACATACATGGCACAGCAGACCTCTTCTGTCTTACCTGCTGTGTATTTCAGTAGATCTGCCTGTTCTACTCCCCACTCACTCTCTGGTGACTCCTTTCACATACACACCCACATCTGGCCTCCACACCAGTTCTTGTATGCATGAATAAAAAAATAAATAAATCTTAGGTATTTTCCTGGTTCTGTTTGTATTTCTCTGTACACTACACTTAAAAAGTAGTTTAAAATAAAAGGCCAGTTGGGAGGGGCCTCCCTGGTGGCACAAGGGTTAAAGTCTCAGTACTATCAAGCTATTGACAGCCACTGCAGTCAAGTCAATCCCCGGCCAGGGAGGGGACCCACATGGCGCAGACCTCTCCTGCCTCCCCCGCTGCTCCCCTCAGCAGTGTACTTCTGTTGATCTGCCTGTTCTCCTCCCCACTTTGTCTCTGGTGAATTCTCTTACCCCCTTAACCTATGGTCTGTACCCCAGCTCTTGTATATAAATAAATAGTTAAAAAAAAAAAAATCAACCGGGAGCTTTTGCTGTATCCTCTTGTGAACTATGGGACATTAGCCAACACTTTTTTTTTCCATTTTAAAATAAATGTGTGTGGGGATGAGCAGAGAACAAGATTCGCAAAACAGTGAAAATATCCTGTATGATTTCATAATGATGTATATGTGTCATTATATAGTTGTTTTAACCCCACTAAACACCACCAAGAGTGAACCATATGGTAAACTAGGACCTTGGGTGATTATGATGTCAATATAAGTTCATCTTTGATACAAAATGTACCACCATTCTGGTGAGTGATACTGATAATGCAACAGGTTAAGCATATAGGGGCAGAAGACAAATGGGACATCTCTGTGTCAATTTTCTACTAGGTTCAAGGATGTTTTCCTCTGCTTGCCTTTACTCTGTGCTGCTCAACGCCTCCATCAGTTACCACACTTTTCACTTGCACTCTGAAGAGCTACTTGCTCTTTGTTAGTGTCAGCATACTCAAGTCACAGCTGTTCAGAAATACCTGCCTTGACTTTATCTTCCTCTAGGTGGCATCTAATGTCCTTCCACTCTTAATCCAACCCTGGCAATCAACAGCTCTTGATGTCTCCATTCCACTCCCTCATTTGACATAAAAGTTCACCCACTGCAATCTGGCTTTTATCCCATTTCTGAAACAGTTCTTGCTAAGGTCACCAACGATGTGTTGACTGCCAAATTCAATGGCTACATTTCAGGTCACATCTAGGTGAAACTGTGAGGCAACAACACTGTTAAACACCAACTCCCATCCTAGACACTTCTGACACATTAGCTTCCATGGCACAGCATCCTCAGTCTGACCATACTAATTCGCAGTGCTCCCTACACTTCTAAATCCATCTCTCAGCTCTTACCAGTCTCTACTTTCCCCTGGGTAATCTACAATTAAAATAAAGGCCTCAAAAAAGTCACTCTCATGCTAAGAAACAGACTTCTTAAGAGGCACACAATGTCCTCCACAGCATCTGTTCCTCCAACTAGGTAGCACGCTCAACAAAGACAGAGATCCTATCTTATAGATAATGTGAGCATGAAGCCTTGAACACAACAGCAAACGCAGAGGAAGACTTGAGAGGGATGCAAGATGGGCAGAGGACATGAAAGAGGCTGGGTTAACTCCATGTACCTTAGTGAAGGTGGTGGAGCCAGAGGCCATCAGAATTTGACGCACACGGTTGTGGAAGCGCTGCATTGACTCATCATCCACGCGGAGGAAACACTGAGCTGTCCGCTCCTTAGTAACCTAAACCACAAGGTCAGGGTTAACTTATCTGTGAAAATGCCACCGCAGGACAAATTCTGCCAACAGCTAAAAACCCATTCACCCAACAAGGCTCAAGAGGGTGATAATAAAAGGTATATCAGTGTTCCTCACCCACAGTCACCCTAAAGTTACAGGGGCATACTGCTACTCCTAGTCCTTCCCAGACTATACCTCATTCTGCAGATTCCAGACCCCATCCTTGTGGGTGAACTCCTCATAGCTGGTACGGCATTTAGGCAGGATGCGGCATTCAAAGCCACACATGTTGAACAGCAGGTTGGGGTTGTCCTTACTGTACACTGACACGAAGCTGTTCTCCCACTGAACTGTAGTCACTGACCGTGGCAGACGGTTCTTAATGTCCCAGAACACTGCCCGACCCCTGCCACAAAGAACAGATGACCACATCAGTCTCCTAGGAGGAACTTCCCCTTCAAAGGCCAGACTGACACTATCTCAAAAGAACACAGTCCTTCCACCCAGGACACAAGTTCATTAATTCCCTCTAATCGCTCTCCGGGTCCCTCAAGCTGGTATCCTTCCAGATCCCACAATCCCAGCTTAGACTCACAAGTTGACATCATGCTTCATGAGGCGCATGCGGGCATCTCTGGGCCAGCACTTCTTGTTGTTATAGCCAACAATGTTTTCATTGTTAGGATCAGGGTGCTCTGTCAGGTAACGCTGAATCAGATCCCGAGCCTCATCTGCTGTGAACCTGTATCAGGAGAGGTGTACTTCTGAGGCCCAAATATACTGGGATCTCACGAGACCCACAGCCCCACAGTTGGAGTGCCCCCTCCAACCTCTGCCCTACTCATAGGACTGCATTCCATTTTACGACCCAACACAGCAGCAGCTCTACTAAGGTACAGCAGCTGCTTCTCCAGAGGCAGGACATATGCCTCAGTGCCACACAGGAATAAGAATCCAGGCAAGCCCGCACCTGAAGAAAATATGGATACGATCAATGTATCTGCAGAAGAGACGGATGGGGTGGGCAGCCTCGGTGGCTATGTCCTGGAAACTGAGAAAATCATTTGGCATCTGAGGAGGTCCAGCCATCTCACTGGCCCGGTGCAGTCCCAGCACAAGCAGATCCATCACCAAGCCATAATACTGCACGATGAACGAAGCGAACTGCAGACCTCTGATGATCCCATATGAATTCGTATGGTTCATATCCTAGAAAGAAAGACTTAAAATTCTTAAGAACTCTTAACCTATGGCCAAGTCTCAGGCTTCTCCAAGGCCCACCCTCTATTATCCTCCCCCGAGCAAGTCCCATCTCAGTGGGAACAGACACCCTTGCCCCCACCCTCGCCACCAAATTCCTCGCTGCCCTGAGGCTAAGGCAAACCTTATAGTTGATGACAACATTGTTCTTGGCTGTCATGTAGTCAGCTATGTTGTGGTCCACAATGAGTCGCAGCAGCCTATTAAGTAGGGTCAAGTCGATCTTTTCATACATCTTCTCAAAGCGTGATTCCAACATGACATTGCACTCGCCCTCACTTGTCTCCCACACATCCTGCAGGTTATTGATGCCTGGAAAGAAAGTAAGTAAGACAGGGCACCCGCAAATCAGAAATTCCCTTTCAGGACTAGTGCTTAGGGTAACTATCGTATTCCATAAATACCCCCATCCCACTACCACTCCATTCATTTATCTAGACTGCCAGGAGTGTCAGCTTTGCTCAGTTTAACGAAACCATCCCAATAAGACAGTGTGTTGTTCTGAATTCACCTTCCTCAGAGAACAATCCCATTACCTTGGCACCACTTGTAAACAAGCAGAGGTGGTGGTTCTGTGTCAGCAGGCTTGATCCAGGGTGGGAAAAGGCGGCGCTTGTCAGCTTCATACCACAAGTACTGGTCCAGATATGCATCAGTTATCTTCTCCAGTGGCTCCACATCATATACTGGCACCAGATGGCTATACAGATCCATGAACTCAATGCCCACCTATGGAATAGGGAAGCTGGCTCACACCGATCCACCAATCATGTGAGTCAACTTGCCAAAAATAAAGAACACAGCCAAAAGAAAACTTGGAGGGCATCTCACTTACTTCTTTAAAAGCTCTCTGTGTGAGGAGGTGACGTTTGATGCGGGACAATGCTTCATGGGGGTTGTCATAGGCTTGCTCAATCAGACCAAGCTCTTCCCTCTGAGACTGGTTTAAACGAGATTTCACACTGACAAGGCAAAAGCGAAAGTAAATGAGGGCCTCCCTGGTGGCACAAGGGGTTAAGTAAGCAGCACTATGGAGCTGTCTGCAACCACTGCAGCACAAGTTTGATACCCAGCCAGGGAGGTGACCCACATGGTGCAGCAGACCTCTCCTGCTTCGCCTGCTGCTCCCCTCAGCAGTGTATTTTAGTTAATCTGCCTTTTCTGTTCCCACGCTATCTCTGATGAATTCTCTCACCCCACCCCCACCTCTGGCCTGTACCCCAGTTCTTATATGCATAAACAAATCTTAAAAAATTAAAAAGTAAATGAGGAAATCAAGACAAGAAAAGGACTAGGCTAAATCTTCTTTCTTAGGACTCTGAAACGATGCCATTCCCTCCTGTCATATTCCCAAAGGAACCCATCTACTCTACTCACCTATAAGCTTCCTTGAGCCGCTCCAATGCCAAGATGAGCAGCTTGGTGTCATGCTTGTAGGACAGCGGAGGAAACGGGATGGGTGAAAACCTACGGCTTTCCAACCAATGCACAGTGGTAGTATATACTGCCACTGCTTCCTCTGCAGTGATATAAGGTCCGTCCTGCAAGGCAGATGTCATAATTAACTTTCCCACTACAGCCCATGCCCTCCAGGTTAAGGTTCCAACTCTGCCACCTACCCTCCTGCCATCCCTCTCCAGCCCAGCCCACTCTGCCCCACCTTCAAGTAGTTATGCTGCCGCTCCTGTTCTGCCTTCAGGTAGAGCCGGGTAAGGCGGCCCAGATTCTTTTTGCAAACAGTCTTGTCCACAGTGGCCCCACGGCGGATTCGTTCTCGGTTGTAGTGGGCAGTGTTGGTCCACCAATCAGCCTTGGCCTTCACATAACGAAGGATCATGTTCTCGATGGGAGTTGGCAGCCCAGGGACCTGAAAGTGCAGGAAGTACAATGTAATTGGAGCCAGCCAGCCCCTAAGACCTTCCAGCAGCAGTAATCCTAAATCCTGGAAGATGAGTCCATGCAGCCTTATGATTTGGGGAGGCCTACCTTCCAGGGAATGTTGGCCTTCCAGCAGCGCCAAGCTTCACTGAGGTGCTGCAAGATTGTCCGGGCCTTATTCTGTTTGATCCCCTCAGGCATCATGTCCAGAATGTCATGCATGACAGCTGCCCGAAGCTCAAGGTCAAAATGAGACTCAACGCGCTGCTTGGTTACAGTCTTTGCAACTCCCTTTGAGTGTCGGCCTAGAAGTGAGCAAAACGAAGAAAAATTCATTCGAGTATTGGTTTAGAAGTCAAAGTGACTAAATCCAAGAGTCTTTGCTACTAAGTTTACTTCTTAAAGCCTCCCTCCTCCATTATCCTTGGTCACAGTAAAATCAGTATGTATTAACAAAACAGCCAGGTGCCTAATACATCCGTAAAGACAAGCTACCTCAAAAATCCTGAACTACAGGCCTCCCTGGTGGCGCAGTGGGTTAAGCAATGCACTATGAAGCAAATCGCAGCCACTGCAGCATGAGTTCGATCCCTGCTGCCGGTCAGGGAGGGGACCCATATGGTGCAGCGGACTTCTCCTGCTGTGCCCGCTGCTCCCCTCAACAGTGTACTTCGGTTGATCTGCCTGTTCTGCTCCCCTCTCTCTGTGGTGAATCCGCTCACCCCCCACACCTCTGGCCTGTACCCCAGTGCTTGTATGCATAAATAAATCTTTAAAAAAATAAATCCTGAACTATGCTTCCGAGGAATTTTTATTTCACAGATGCATAATGACCTCAAGGCTCCAAAAAGAAGTCCAAGAAGCAGACTACTAGGTCAAACTGGAAGAGAGGGAATCCAGCAAGGACAGGTTCTCACAGATTCAAACTGGGCAAAGAATGGGAAGTCACATGAACTGTCCCTGAAACAGGAATAGGAATGGATAGAAAAACCACTTACCTTCAAACTGGCGGGCCAGGAGATTACCTAACCATCGCTCCAGCAAAGGGGTGATGCCTCGCATGAAAAACAGCCAGACCCGCCAGCCAGCTGCCCAGAAGCCACAGCCAGGGCCCTTCCCTACAGGGCCCTGCAATCCCAAGCAGAGATCAAGAGTTCAAGTTAGCAATTCATTTAGGTAACAAAAAACTGTGCAGGTGGTGCAGTAAAGGGGCAAAGGGGGGAGTTCTGGAACTTCAACATCTAAAATGGGATAAATGGTGCACTTTAAGGTAAAGTTTTGAGATTCACAAGGTGAGGGCAGTAATGACACACTTAGAACCTCTCTATAAGTAAGTCCCTGGAAGAAGTCCAGACTAGATATAAAAATTAAAATGGATCTGAGAAAGTTAAATATAAGCGGGTAGGTTCCCACCGTGTTGAAGCGGTAATAGATGAGATGCTTCAGGTCCTTGCACATACGAATCTGCCGCATCAGCTTGTATTTGTACCGGTACATGCCCGTCAGCTGCCCCACATGGGCGAAGATATACTGCAATCCATCTGCTAGCTGCAACACAATTACCCATGAAGCTTTAATACTAGAGCCAGTTCTGTGATCTACACAGACTTCACTCAGTTTCCCTCCCTGAGCAGAGACTGGGGCTACCTAGCCTCACCTGGAAGGCATCCACATTGCCCAATCGATACTGCACATGACTGTCCACCACCAACTTAGTTAAACGCAGAACTTCTCGACAAAGATGAAAAGCATTCCCAAAACGAGATTTCTTTCTTTCCTGGAGAAGATGACAAGAACAGAAAAAAAATTACTCAGCAAAGATCCCAACTAGATAAATGTCTTCCCTAGGGCAAAACCAGCCCATCCCTTAAGTTCAAGAGACCCTTAAGATCTTATACAGATACCTTGGTAGTGAGCGTCTTGACAGGCTTGAGGTTGAAGTTGTAATCCAGGTGCAGATAGTTGAGATTTTTACGATGAATGAGAAGATTGAGCATGTTGTAACCCTGACGGCAGACCTGTAGCCCCACCTCTACCCAGTCCAGCTTCGTGGACTGAAAGAATTTGGTAGCTTTAAAGGAGCGGAACAGATACCTGGGATAAAAATAAGGAGATGGACAATCAGTCTCCTTGTATCTTAGGAACAAGAGAAGTCTGAGTAGGAGCCTTCAGGTACTCACCTCTTCTTTTGGGCTTTTGGGGGTCGGTGCTTCAGAGCATTCAGAACATAGTACTTCAGCAGCTTCTGGTAGGAGACCCTCACTTTCACAGGCTGCCCAGCAGGACAATGCTCACGATACCTAGAAAAACAAGTCCATTATAGCTTAGCTCCTTCCAGTCACTCTGGTCCAGGCTGTATACCCATCCAGCTGGCAGTGTTTTTTCCTATATATCCACTACCACTGCCTCCCACAGAAGCCTTACCAGTTCTTGACAAGGGGGATGTCCAGGGCCCGGCGGGTACGACCAGAACGTAGGTTGAAGGGCCTTGGAGCCCAGAGCAGGGCAATGCCATTGGCTGTATTGTCTGTGTAGAGGGGTGTGTCCTTCAGGAAGGGCTCTACAAACTCTGGAAGCTCAAATTCTTCATCGTCGTCCGGCAACGGTTCCTGGCTCTGAAAGAAGAACCCCATGGGTTCAGCTCCCTCTGAACTGGGCAGAGACTTGGGATGAGAGGGAAACTCTCTGGAGCCAAGCACAGTGGCTACATCTGCCATGGAAACTAGGCTGCCTGACAAGAGAAGCCCTAAAGGGCCAAGGCAAAGGGGGCCAAGGGAGCAGTGAACAAGTCAAGGCCAACCAGAAGATCAAGCATCAGTACTCACACCCCAAATGGCTCACCACCGAAGGCCTCCCATAGGAGCCCCAATATCATAGGAGGTAAACATTGCAATCACTTCCTACTCAAGCTTCAAGTACTGGGCTTGGAAAGAATTCTGTTCATATTACGGATACAATGAAATGTGGATGAACATCAAAAACAAGATTCTAAGTGTAAGAAGTCAATCACAAAACACCATATAGAGTATGTGTCCATTTGTATGAAAAGTCCAAAATAAGCAAATCTGTGAGAAAGCAGATTAGAAGTTGCCCAGGAAAGGGAAGCTGGGTAAAAATGTAATCACTACTAATAAGTATAGGGTATCTTGCTAGGACAACAAAAATGTACTGAAGTTACCTGGGATAATGACTACACCACTCTGAATAAACAAAGAAACACTGAACTGTACACTTTAAATGGGTGAACTGTATGTTCAGTGAGTTATATCTCAATAAAAGGATTTAAGAGTGAAGAAAAGAAGACATTAAAAGCAAACCAGAATAGACTACAGAGAGCCCCTGAGGAACAGCGATGAACCCCAGATGAATCATCACAGAAACCAAGATTATACTAACAACTTGGAAAGAGTCCAGTGCCAAACTCTCAAATTAACTTATAGCTCCAGGGGAACACTTAGAGGGAAGGAAAACATGTCTCCCTCTAGCTGGATTTTTATCTAGTAACACTTCAGCCATGCTCGGGCAATTTCTCTTGGAAGCAGTGAGGTCCAATGTCCATTCCTCTTACCTTAACAGAGTGTCTATGGGAAATTGGGTTGATCAAAGGATCAAAGTAGAAAGCTGGCAAATCGGGATCCTCAGTTTTGATGAACACAACATTAGGTGTATGATACCTGAAATGACAGACGACTCAGTCATGGTTTTCCTGAACACCATCCTTCTAATTGCCCCCACTTTTATTCAAGCTCTCACCAGGTGAGATGGACATGGTGCGGAAGGTTGTTATACAAGTAAGGAAAAGCAATCTTGTATTCGGTGCGGATAGGTTGTCGGATGATGATCTTGTTAATATCATTGAATTCATTCCAGTCCTCATCCCTAGGGCACAAAGTCAAAGATGAGCAGACTAACTGGTGAGTTTGGAAGTTACAATGGGAACTGAACAGTCAAGATTTGATTTTATTCAACCCAAGCGACCTAAAAGTCTTACTCTCCAACTTACTGTAGGTTGATGTCCCGAACAAGAGGTTCAAATTTCGGGCCTCCAGGAATGGCCATATTGAGTGCCTTAGAGGTAAAGAAAGCCTTCAGATCAAATAGATAGAAGTAGTTGTCATCTACCAAGTCTGTCAGAAGCTGATTAGCCAGGCGGTAAAGAGTGGACATCATAGGCAATGTAAACTGCCAGCGCTGGTAAGTGGAACCATTCACATACCTAGACAAAGAAGAGAGGCCAATGTCAAGTAGGTATACTATCTAGCCAAGCCACACTACATTTTGCTCTTCAGGACTGCTGGATGTCCACAACTCTCCTAGAGTGGTAAACTCAAATATCACTCACTTCCTGCTGTCCCTCAATGGCTGGTGATCATAGAACCAGTCCAACACAGGGGCATCCTCCTCAGGGTCCAGCTCTAGCTGAATGGCCTCCAGTGGCTCAACATCTAGGATATTGTCAGCATAATCCAAAGGTGGCTCTTCATCATCAAAAGGGGGGAAACGCATCCTCTTGAAATGCCTCCTGTCTCTTTTTTCTCGACGCATCATAATCCACATAGACCTAGAAGCCAACAATGTCACACAATTTCGGCCCACTGCCACCCAAACACCTCCACCATCCACCATATTCCAGCCCTTCTTACCCCCATTGGGAGATGTACACAGGCTCAATGACCCAAGGTATCTCGTTGACAAAGGAAATAGCTCCAGTGATATGGTACAGCACAGGCACATCCCGAATCTGCTCCCAAGGCATCGGCATGTTCTCCAGGAGTTTGAGGACTGCATGAGGCATGTACTTTAGGGCACTACAACGTTAAGGAGAGAGCTTGTTAGAATGACAAGGTGCTCTGCTACCTGTAACATGCAAAGAAGCCACTGGGTATCATAGTACCACACTGTACAGAAAATTCTGCTATGGCATTTTTTTTGTACCTATAATCACCCAGTTTGGGGGCAGTGAAAACAGGAGTACAGGGATCTCAAGACTTAAATACCTCCAAGTCTTAAAATTCTGGTCACTGGGCCTCCCTGGTAGCACAAGGAGTTAAAACACCACACTGTGAAGCATCTGCAGCCATTGCAGCACAAGTTCAATCCCCGACCAGGGAGGGGACTCACATGGCCAGCAGACCTCTCCTACCTCATCTGCTGCTCCCCTTAGCACTGTACTTCAGTCAATCTGCCTGTTCTGCTCCCCACTTTGTCTCTGGTGAATCCTCTCACTGCCCCACACACACCTATGTATGGCCTGTACCCCTGTCTGGTATGCGTAAAGAAATTTTTTTTTTTAATTCTGGTCACTGAGGAATTATAGGCAACAAGAATGCACAAAGCTTCTGCTATGGGCTTCAGATAGGGTATCTTATCAAAGCATCGAAAGGACAAATAGTTCTAGTTCTAGATCAGGGAGAAAAAGCAGGGCACTAAAGAACATAACTGAAAGATCTAGAAATCATCACAGAATTCTAGTGTTTCCCCCCTCACATCCTCCAAAGTAGGCTGTCCCAAAACAACAGAACAGCTATCCAGGACTGCAATGTGGTAAAGAGTAGGGTAAGGAAAAAGAATCAAACATCAAATAAAATATTTCCTTACCCCAAGTAGACTCTTTTGTCATGACGAAATTTCCTGTTGGTCATGTCTCCATGGTCTCGTATAATCTTTCTGACATGTTCTGGGGGCATGTCTTCCTTTTGAGCATCCACAAATCCAAATTTCCGCTTTTCGGCATAACGCTTGGCTTGCAACTGCTGCCATTTTCGGGCTACAAAGACACCTCAGTTTAAAGGACTGCACATCATTATTAGCCCCATCATGCCCCCCTCTTGGTCTAGGTAAGCCCCTGTCAGGTATGTGACAGGAGGGGCTTGCATATGAAGTCAGCTATGTCATCTCTTGCTGTTCCTTTTTCCCTTATCATATTTATCATCACATTATCACATTTCTGTTACAGATATTTTACAGGTTCTTTTGTGTATATCTGCTTCACTGCAATGTAAGCCAGAGTTCTGTCTTTATCGCTATCTTAGACCCATTGTTTGAATCACCGTCTATCTGCAAGACTCGACTAGATGGAAAAATAAATGGAGCTAATAAGTGAGCTGACACCGAAAAGTTTTGACACTTAAAGGAGGAATGGCCACAAACCCGCTGCGCGCACGCGCACCCCCACTCCCACGCCTCCCGGCCTGCAAGCGCGTCTCCCGCACGCGTTCACCTTTCTCCTGCAGCTTCTCCTCCGACATGTAGTCCGGCAGTGGGGCTAGAGGACCGGGCACCGGGTTGCCCGGCCCTCGGTAAGGAAATACTCCGGCCATCCCCGGAGAATCTGGAGGGCGGCGGAAGGAAAAAATGAAGGATCAACTAGGCCCGGCCCACAAGATGTGCAGCGAAAAGGCGCCAGGACCCCACGGGCTGCAGTCCTGCTTCGTTTGGGGTGCGCCCAGCCCCGCCCGGCCCAGTCCCTTTAGCTACTCAGCCGCAGGCCCCCCTCCAGCCTCCCACTGCCCCACCCTTAAAGCCCACCACATACCCCCTCACACAGAGCCTCTTTCCTCAAAGCACAATGGCGGCAAACCTACGTCCGCTCCTTGTACCCGACGCCGGGAAGTGCGCAACTCGGTTCGGGAGTTGATCCAATAGACGCCGCTATGTCCAGACGGATTACAGAGTTCACCAATTAGAGTTGCTTATCGGGCCGAAAGGGGCGGGCGATAGGCGGAAGAGCTTGAAGGCGAGGGGGTGTGGTCGGATAGGCGCAAGCCCCGCCCCCTGCGCGCCTTAGAGCGCTGTAGGGCCTTCTAGCAGACCTTATGTAGTGGTCGGTAGAGGCACCCAGCTAGAGACCCCAGGAGTACAAGTTTCAGTGTGTCAAAATGTGTACGAGTCTGCGTCTATCTCATAAATTTAGATGAGGTCGCGGAATCAATCAGTTTTTGTTCATACATGTATAAGTGCATTCAGCCACCATGTACTGAGTGCACACTTTCTATCATGGGGCATAGAAAGGCATAAGCCAGCCTCGCGGAGCTCATGGTAGCTCACGGTAGCGGGCTGGCAGACAAATTTTTACAATGCGGGGTGCTGGGAGTTTGGAGTTGGTCAATGAATCTAGAAAAATAAAAGAGGCCGTGGGGGTCTTCATTGCTTCCCTTAGCATTTCATTTTCCTCTCTGGCAGTGATTACCCTGTGGAGTGTATAGTGGACAGCCTATAAATGCTGCTGGGCTCCCTCGGATTCTGTCTCTGTCTTGCTTCCTGAATTACTACCAGTCTCCTGCCATGACTTTTTCACTTCCCATAATTCTGTAACGCCTTTGAATCTGACTTAGTCAACGGTTAAGTTTGTCTCAACTCATATCGGGTTTGCTGTGGAGGATGCAAGGAATGGTAACCTACACAGCTTCTCAATCTTGTTGGAAATTTAAGATTTAAAGGTGAAATAATAAAAGGAAAGATGCAAATGAAAATCCAGGCAAGTGTTGGTTGGTGTATGTAGTGTTTCATATAGTTCAAGGAAGTAAAAGAAGCATCATTAAAGATTTTTTTTTAAAAGATTTATTTATTTATGCATACAAGCACTGGGGTACGGGCCAGAGGTGCAGGGAGGTGAGAGAATCCACCAGACAGAGCAGGGAGCAGAACAGGCAGATGGATTGAAACACACTGCTGAGGGGAGCAGTGGGCCAGGTAGGAGAGGTCTGCCTGCACCATGTGAGTCACCTTCCCAGCTGGCAGCAGGAATCGAACTCGTGCTGCAGTGGCTGAGGTTTGCTTCATAGTGCGATGCTTAACACACTGCACCACCAGGGAGGGCCTGCATCATTAAAGATTTGATGGAGATGGGTGGATATGAAGAATTTGATGGGGTAAAGAAAGAGAAGGAAAAAGGAATTCCAGGTGGTGTAAACTGCTAGAATTATAGTTTAGAAAGAGGAACAAACATGACTATATATTCACTTATTTATATGTTAATATATAATAATAATATATATGCATTTAACATCACAATAATCCAATGAAGTAGGTGCTATTTTTTGTTCCATTTTATAGATAAAGAAACTGGGCCTCCCTGGTGGCGCAGTGGGTTAAGCAACGCACTATGAAGTAAAACCTCAGCCACTGCAGCACGAGTTCAATCCCTGCTGCCGGCCAGAGAGGGGACCCACATGGCGCGGCAGACCTCTCCTGCTGTGCCCGCTGCTCCCCTCAGCAGTGTACTTCTGTTGATCTGCCTGTTCTGCTCCCCTCTCTCTGTGGTGAATCCGCTCACCCCCCCCACACCTCTGGCCTGTACCCCAGTGCTTGTATGCATAAATAAATAAATCTTTAAAAAAAAAAAGAAAGAAACTGAGGCTCAGAGAAGCTGAAAGAGTAATAGAAAAGCAGATAAGGAAGACTTGAGAAGGCCAGAAAGTCAGGGAAGGAACAGCTGGGAAGTTTGGGAGAGACTCACAGGAACGAAGAACTTCAAGGAAAGGAAACCCTCTGTACCACTGAGGTGAAACAAGGAAAAGACTGAGAAAGACCACAGACTTGGCAAGAAAAAATACTCTAAGGTGGGAGAGCAGTTTCAACAACATAATAGGAGGGAAATTTTCCAGGTTGCCAAAGAGATTGATGAAACAATGGAGGCTATGGGAATTGACCATTCATATGAAAATTTAGGTACTAAAGATAAGAATTTAGACTGAAATGAGAGGATTAAGAGAAACTGAGATAAGGAAGGTAGTTTAGAACCACAGAACTGGCTGGGACACCAGAGATTATTTTGTCCAAATCCTAGCTGTGATTATTTTTTTTCATTTCCAGTAACGCACATTTTTGTTATTGTTGAATGATCCTTTATTGTAACATTTTTCTTTGTTAACTTTTTAAAAAGATTTATTTTTATTTAAGCACAGAAGATTGAGGGCCAAATTAGGTATGGGGGTTGAGAGGACTCCCCAGAGACAGAGTAGAGAGCAGAACAGGAGGATCTACTGAAATACACTGCTAAGTAGAGTAGTGGGGTGAGACAGGAGAGGTCTGCTGTGCCATGTGGGTCAGTGCCTTAGCTGAGGATGGAACTTCTGCAGCAGTGGCTGGCAATAGCTTGATAGCTCTGAGACTTTAATCCCCTTTGTTAACTTTTTTCCTTAAGATTTTATTTTCAGGGCCTCCCCTGGTGGCGCAGTGGGTTAAGCAACGCACTACGAAGCAAATCACAGCCACTGCAGCACGAGTTCAATCCCTGCTGCCGGCCAGGGGGG
>JAGFMF010011578.1:0-90757 GCA_019455555.1 Galemys pyrenaicus | reverse complement strand
CGGCAGCAGTGGCTGCGATTTGCTTCGTAGCGCGCTGCTTAACCCACTGCGCCACCAGGGGAGGCCCACAACACCCAATCTTTTTGCTTACCTTATGTTAGGGACCTGGATGGCCTTAAAAACAGCCCCTCAGAGGCTCTCTGGAGGCTGCACCACCTGCACAGCACCTCCTCTACTTTCCATTCCTTTCATGGAATTTCATGCCCCACCACTGCTCCCTATACTGGGACTTGCCCTTCTAAGAAAAGATCTCTAGTCATTATTTCTGCAACTGATTGGACACCTGCAGGGACCCAAGCTCTTTACTCAGTGCTCAGATTTCCAGCTGTGACCCTCAGTCATCTCCCTCCCTCCAATTCAGTCCATCCTTAGCAGGATCAAGCACCAGTGGGGGTCAGAGACTTTGGGAAGTCATAGGACAGAAAGCTAAAAAGAGATTGGCGATCTCAGACTGGGCGCACCTCCCTTCCTTCCTTCCTATCTTGCCTTTCCCAGAGTCTCACCACCAAATGGTGACAGAGAAGTTCCCACGCCTGGCGCATGGTCTGGTTCCACAGCAAGTCAGTTCCATCAGCCAGGAAATAACCTGTGGGTATGGGGTGGGGGTTGGGGTGGTATTAGGCTTCCCTCACGCTGGTGTACAGCCTGGAGAGGCAGCTCTATTCCCTTTTTCCGGTTCTTTAACTTCTCTTAAAAAACAAAAACGTTTAACTTTTGCAGGGGAGATGGAGGGGATCTGGAATTACTGTTGTAAGGTTGCCCCCTCCCCACACACCCCAAACTAGCCCAGTTTTCTCTACAAACTCACCCACAGACACAGCCACCAGCACCGAGGCCCAGGGTGGGTGGCCACGAATCGGGTCAGCAGCCATCTGAGGGTACAGTGATAGCCTGGAGGAGTTGGGGGGCCATGGTCAGCCTTGAGCAGACCCGGATCCCATTCTCTGGGATCACACCCTCCCTTCCATCCACAGCCCAGTCTTGGCCTCTCAAGGTCTCGTATCAAAATTAAAGGTGCCGTCCGGGTCTTCTAATCTCAACCTCTACCTCCCTCGCCCTCATCCCGGTGCCTCCCAAACCTCTAAAGCCCGCACCCGAGCAGCGCCCCTGCCCCCGTGAGCACGCTGTGCACCAACGAGACACAGATATTCCGCCACTTCCAACGGTCCTGAGCAGCAGATCCAGCTGTGAGCAGCAGCTGCAGCCCCCAGTGCAGCCCCCTGAAGGCAGCGAAGGAGGCTCCGGTCACGAGGAGTCCGGAGGACGCCATGGCTCGGTGCTCAACTAGATTCGGATGCGTCCTCTGGGGCTCCGGGTCTCTGCCGAAAGAACCCTACGCCCCCTGCGGAGACCGTGAACTGGCTTACAGCAGTGCTGGGTCCCTGGGCTCCCCCGCTCGCTCCGCCTTAGGGATCGGTTGTAACTTTTCCAGGGCTCGTCCACGCCTCCGTATCTCGACTGGGTGGTGATTGGAGCAGCCGCTAGGCTACCGCCCCTGGAGCCACGGCAACCGAGAGCGTCCCGCTCTAGCGTGGGAGGGCTGTTGGGGGCTTCGGGGGACCAAGCCTTATAGGAGCTCAGCGGGGGTCTTCTGGGATGTCTATAGAAGTCTTCCCCAACCCCGAGAATTCTGAACCTCTCAGAGCTCCAGAAATGGGTCACTAATCTCACTGATATTCCCGAAGCCCCGCCCCACCAACTTTCACCTCTTTTCCCTACTGTAACCTCTCACCAGCTGGTTGTGCCTCCCATTCAACCCACAGTCCTGAATTTAGAAACCAGCACAATCCCACTCCCATCTACTTAAACCTGGCCACCGCACTGCCTCACATGCCTCCTCTACCCCCATGCCCACTCAGATGTGGGGGAGGCGCCTCACTTCTTGGAGCCACCCCTTCTACCTCCTGAGGTTTCCAGAGCTTAACACATTCTAGAAACTTAATAATTCCAGGCGTCCTGCTCCCTTACATAGTACCTCTCAAATGGAACAACTCCTATTCTGTAGAAGCGACTCACTGGGGACTTTTCCCTGGTCTTTTTTTGGGGGCCCTCCAGAAAAGTCATTATTAGGAAGGGAAGGCACAAGAGAGCCACACAGCACCATGGTCCTGAAAAGCACTCCTCCTCAGGGTGTGGTACCTGTTAGATGGTAAAAAGAATGTGTCTTCCAATCTGAGGTGCCGAGGAGAGGTCACTCAGGGTCACTTCAAGGTACAGGCAGAATCAAAGAGAAAAATGAAGATTCATCCTGTTTTCAGCACCAATATCTTCAGGATTCTAGAATCTTTCAGCCTGAAGAGGAAAATCTTCCTCCACCCCCCATCTCCTGGAGTGACAGATTTTTACTCTTTTCCTTCTGTCTTACTCCAGTCCACACCTCTTTAAGCTAGAAGACAGCCAGCAAATCATAGAGCTGTTCCCTGTACACTAGAGTGGATTCCAGCTACTCCTAAAGAAGGAAGTTCATAAGCTATTAGATGCTCCCCAAATGTCCTGACAACCCCCTTCCTCCATCCAGACCCATTATATCCAAGGGAATAGGAGCATCTCTTCATCCTGACACTGCCCCCCTCCCAGTATTTTTAAATTACAGCTGTTTTAAATTTTATTAAACAAAAAGCATAAACAATTAATGTAGAGAAATTGGAAGTTACTGAAAAGCCAAAAAGAAAATGGTAACTTTTATTCACCATTCAAAGATAACCACTATTATTAACATTTTGGAATATGTCTTCAGTTTGTTTTATGTATACAAGCATTTAAAAAAAATTGAGATCACGTAATACACACTATTTTTATAGCCTTTTTAATATTCAAAGAGCATTTTTCTTCCCAGTTAAATGTTCTTCTACGTGACTTTTAATGGCTGCACAGTACTCCACCATCTGGATGGATATACAATAATTTACTTAGGCAATCCCCTATTGTGAATTTTCATTACAGGAGAAAAGAAATGAATTCCCAGCCTGACAGTTACTTTCCATTTTTCTCTATTGCATTGGTGGGGATGAACATCTTATAACTGAATCTTTATTTTCTTAAGATAAATACCCCAATGTAGAATTATTTGGTCAAAGGCCATTGAAACATTCAGAGTGTTTGGTTTATATTACCAGGCTGACATCCAGGAAGCCTCACCAATTTGTACCCCCATATGCATTGTATGGGGATGTTATTTTAGTGCTCCTTTGCCAATAATAACTGCGTCTTATTTTTTCTGCTATAGTTTGCATTTGCTATGGGAAAAATGCATTCAGCTTTATTTGCTTTTCTTTAATTACTAATGAAGCACACATTTTTTTCATGGATTTATCCTTGAATTTAAGAATCTCGTGTGTATGTCATTTTACAGCTGGCTCTTCCTCACTGAGACTGCTTATATAAAAATGAGAGAGTAAAGGAAAGGTGGAAGTAGGAGGATGGAGCCACAGCTGAACACTTATATGGTCCTGTATCTCTGAGGGAAGCAGAAAGACTGCAGAAAAATAGTGACTGAAGTACAGGGCTGGAAGCTTGTCCATGATGGGGGCTGGCTCTTCTTCCTCCTGGTGTATGTCTAATCTTTATGAGCACCCTCTGCAGGATGCCCAAACAGGTCCCTGTTATCTCCAGGCTTCTATGTTCCCAAGCTGCTCTTTCTCATCTCTGCTCCATGATGGATGAGGATCACAAAGACACATACCCAGTGCTAGAGAGAGACACTGTGGCCACTAAAGCAAGTTGGGGAAGAAAGGGCAGAAGCAATGTCTAGGGACAGAGCAATCTTTGTTGCAACTTATGTGTGGAGTCAGTCTACACCCCCACCCCCTACAGTTCCACACACATCCAGCCTGGCTGCAGAAAGGGTGGGTCTACTCTTCTCTTACAACTCTGTTTCTCATACATGAAGAGTAAGATCTAACTCCACGCAAACATGCAGCCCCTGAACTTGGCTTCTTTCATGCAGGGAGGCTAGATCAAGATTGAATCACACCATTGTCTGGATCAGGAGCTGGGAGTAGCAGGTTCATACTATTTGGGGGTCACATTCCTCAACCCATCTCTCCTGGCAGCTGGATGGGAAAGTGTCCTGCCTGCATAGGCCATAGCTGAGTCCTACACACTATAATGGAAAGTCAGGAAGGAAATAGCAGCAGCCCCTGGAACTTCATCAGGAGCTACATTCCTGCTTCAGTGACAGGGGAGGCCTGGAGCCACGCTTGCATGGTGGTAAGTCAGTGAAGAGACTGAGCTCCTTCTATATTGTTCTAGCCCCTCCCCCACCAAGCCCCCTTTCCCTAGCTCCTGGGGTTATGGTCAGGGGTGGGGGAGGGGAGATCACTTATGTGAAAAGGTTTTGTTCCCACCCTCCCACCCACAGTGGAGGAGAGCCCAGGCTGAGTCTGTAGAACTTCTTATTCCTTCCTGCAATCAGATGGGTGAGTTCCCTATCTCACAGGTGGAGGATCTGAGATAGATCTAAGGGTCCCTCATAGAGATGGGTGTCCTTCAATCTAGAGTCTGGATCACTTTAAGGAAACACAGGAAAATAAAGAACAGGGGGATATGACCTTTTCTCTAAAGAGGAAACTTATTTTTGGACCTCACTTGGAAAGGCCAGTAGGAAAGAATGGGGGAGAAGGAAGGAGGCTCAAAAAAGAAATGTGGGTAAAGAGATTTTTTTTTTTGTTCCACTTCTTCACACAAAGACCAACTAATGTTAGGCAGTCATTTATTTCCCAGTTCAGCCAGAGTCTCTAATTTAAAATTGTTCTCTCTTGCTAGGCCAATCTAGGTGCGTACTTTCTAACAGAATAGGTTCCTTTTCCCAAAAGATTATTACTCTTGCTGTTCAGACCTTCCCAGACCCAGTCTGTCACCTTCCAGATGAAAGGAAAGGCAGCTCCTTTTCTTCCTCTTCCTCCTCCTTGAAGCCAGGGGCAGAGGGCAACAGTTCTTCAACTGGCAGCTTTAGCTGGGTCAGGACATAAAGCTTGCCACTGAAGAACTACTGCGGCTCAGCCAGGTGAGGATGTGGGAGGTTCAAGTACCTAAAGAGAAAAGGAAGAAAAATGGGCAGGATCTGAGCAGGAGTGTGGCACAGAACACGGTCAGACTGGCCAGCAAAGACTAGCTCCAGGAGAAGCCCAGCCCTCTAGTGAGGGATTCTTGACTCTTGACCTGGCTTCTTGGAGCTGTTAACTTTAGTGAGAAGCAAGAGGCCAGGCCACTCTAAGCATGTTTTCTTTGCTCCCTTTTCCAGAACTTAAGGCTACAGAAACCTAGACCAGCAGCAGCTACCCATGAGGGGCCCCAGTCTCCTTAGCATTCAGAAAGGGCGGAACCTGGAATCTTGGACACAACCCACCAGTCACCCAGTTACTAAGTGAGAAGCTGCACTTCAGCTCCAGATATATTAGTTCACTGATCAGCCCAGAAGACTTGTTCCCAGGGAACACAGCTGGAAGAAGAGTTTTGGGGGCCCACATCTGGGGAAGAGTAAGGAAGGGAGGAGGTCTTGAGTTTCTGGAAGAAGGTCAGCAGAGGCTCCTGGGACTGTGTGGAGAACGGGGAGACCAAATGCTCCAGGAGAGGGAGGTAATGGGTAGGGTGGTTGGGCAGCTTCCCCAGGACTCTCAAATGCCAGGCATTCCGCTTGCGCATTCCGGGTACATCTGGTATGAATTCCAGGCGTCTGCCGGCCCCTCCAAGTCTGAACTTTGTTCCAAGTTCCAAGCCCCGCCCCCACAGTTCCAACGCATGAATCAGCAGGAAAAGCCCGGCCCTGCAGCATGGCCCTGGGAGGGGGCTGGAGGTGTGGCAGGCTGGAGGACTGTGAGCTGGGGAGGACAGGTTTGTGCTGACACCCAGTCTAAGGGCATGGTCCATGCCAAAGTAAGGAGCTAAGGTGGTTTTGCCTTGAGATTTCTATACTCAGCGGGTAAGAAAGATTAGGGTGTGGGTGGGAGGTTTTCAAATTACAAAATCTTAGACATGAACTTTATGGTATCTTCCCCAGGTGACCAGGCCAAGTCCTTCCCACTCCCCTGTGTCTGAGCTGGTTCTTTTTAGTCCTTAGGACTCAACGGCTGAGCGTCTGTGCCAAGCAGGTGCCCTTGGCTACAGGGCGGGGTGGCCCAGGGCACTGACCCTCTGACCAGCTGCTCCATCAACCCTTTGGCGCCCTGACAGCTCTTAACCCAGTCTGACAGCCAGGATGACAGGCCAAATGAGTTGGAAGCTGGAACTAGGGCCGAAGGGAGGTGGGGGCAATAGCCTAGCCAGAGGCCACGGGGAGGGGCTAAGAGTTGGCCGAGAGGTGGGGAGCGAGGGAGCCCAGTGATGACTAACCCAGGCGCCCCACCCAGCTAGCCTGCTTCCCAGGCGGTCACGGCTAGGCCTGGGCTAGGGGGCCCCACAACCGAACAGGCTGGGGGGAGGTGCAGAGGTGACCTTCTCTCGGCCTAAGACGGTCAAGTTAGGCTGGGGGGGGAGGTGGTTTAGAGTTTCCAGGCCCTTTTCCTAACCGCCCCCCGCCCCCACCAACCGCGATGAAACCTTAACCTTTGGGTTGCATAAGGCCCCAGCATCGCCGCCCCCTACTCTTTCTTCTCCCCTCCCCCCTTACATAACATCCTCTAGAGGGAACGAGAGGAGGGGCTGGCCCGCCCAAAGACCCCTTCCCTGCCAGGACGCTCAATTGGCCCTGACCCAGTGAGTGCCAGTAGAGGCAAAGCACCTCCCCACTAATATCCCAGTCCAAATTCTCTCCAAGCTGGGAGGCCAACTCCAGTATCCTCGAACCAGAGGACGCCGAGGTTAGCTGCCCCCAGCCCTTTGGCCCCTCGTCTTCCTCCCAGCTACCCCGTAAGACCTTCCACCACGACTCTTGTCCCGGACTTCTTTCTTAAGCAACCTGACATACCACTCCAGGCAGTCCAGGGCCCTTGTCCCCGGAGCGCCCCAGCCCCCGCCGCCCTCTCTCCCCTCCCCCGGAAGGGCAGGGTGTGGCCGCCAGGACCCTACTTTTCCCCATTACCCCGTTAGCATGGTTCCCTCCAATGAGGTCAGGGCCCCAGATCACACCCACCTGGTGCTGGGTGTGTGTGTGTGGGGTGCTGAGGGTAGGGGAGCAAATCTGTGCGTCCGTCCCCCACGGCCGGCGGCGCTGTCTCTTACCAGCGCCCAGCACTCACCGGCTCCAGTCTCCGATCAGCTGGCGGCGTCGTGACGCACGAGTTGCGATTGCACCGCCCAGAGCCAATCACCGCCCACTGCTGGGCAGCGTGACCACACCCACTGGAGGCTCCAGCTCCGCGTTCTGATCCCGCCTCTTCGGGCGTCTTAGCTCTGATTGGCAAGGAGGTCACCCCTTCGCCTTGAGAGGTTGCGCTAAGCCACGCCCAAACTCACAAACTGGCCAATGAGTGAAAAGGTGTGGCTCAGGCCTCCGCCTAGGGACCTCGGTTACAAGATCACTACGTCAAACTAGAGTCCGCAAGAGCAGAAGAAAGTAAAGGCGCGTGTGTTTGCAGTGCATACTGGTCAGTGTAGTTCTCGGTCCGACACTTTGTTCCCAGAATCCAGCGCGCTCTGTGAGTTGGCATTTTTAAACACATCTCCAAATCCATCCAGGCGAAGTCCTTAAAGGGCTATAGTCCCTCCTTTTTGGAGCTGTGAGTGCTGCTTTTAGTCAGCCCCAAAACTGATTCGCTGACCTCTGCAGTAGGCGATAGTTCTCTAAGGAAAGGTGGAACAGGCAATGCAGCCGGTGTGGGCAGAAAATGACGGTGGAAATTAGCCCCCAAGGCAGCAGACTCTTCTATTGGATGACTTCTGGGAGCTCTAGAGTGGGAGGTCTGCTCACCTCGCCTCTCGCCAGCTTTCACTGGCTAGATCTAGTCCACCCAGGGTGGGTAGGGGAATTCCTAATCAGAGGGTACAGTTATCGTAGACAAGGTCTCGTTCCAAAAGCAAGAGAGACAGAGTCAAGCGGCGGCTTCCTAACAAAAGATTAGTAAATAGCACGGTGTTCACCTGAGACTAGAAGATAGACTTGTGGTCAGAAACTTGAGGATGGACTGTGCAAAAGTGCAACTGGCCAGTGATCCCATGCTCTGCCTAATAACCCCATTCTGTCCGCCCTCCCGAAGCTTTTCACAGACTCAGGCCTACTTAGGGGAAGAGATTTCAAAGGTGAAGACCAATGAGGAGGCTGCTCCTTCCCCAGGGGCCAATCAGCCAACAGAGGCGGGGGATGGGCAAAAACTGAAAGGAACCCAATGACTTGGCAAAAGCTGCTGAATAGCTTATTTAAAGGGGTAGGACTGGGACCCGACCCACCTCTTTGCGTGCACCGACTACTAACCCCCACTCCCACCCAGGAAAAAAAGAAAAAGGATGTGTGGACAGGACTCCTTGATTTTTCCATAAATCCCCAGTTAGGTAGTAGGATAACTGAACCGGAAGGATGAGTCTGGAATCTGAGCTAGTTCCTTTTATATTCAAAACGGGCTCCACCAAGTGATTGCTGTGGTTCCTAGGAGCATCAGAATGCAGTCTGTGTTCTGAACATTGTGCCTTTAAGGAAACTTCCTGTCTCCTACCCCAGCTGATTGCTGGAAAGTGTGACCTCAGGGGACGAATCAGCTGTTACCACATCCTCCTTCTGGCCTGCCCTCCTCCATCCTTTTATCACACCCCCCCATTCCGTGTTGCTGGAAGGGAGATGGAACCCCAAATATGGGGAACCTGATTTTTTTTCCTTATCCTCACTCCAAGACTGTCTCTGCTTTCCTCCTCCCCCCATCTTCTGGATAGCTCTTCAGAGGTTATGATCAAGGAATGAGAGGTATTTCCTGTCTGCACTGTCAACTTAGACCCACCCTCCTTGGTCTACTGTGAGGTTTGTATTGGGGAGACCCAGAAAAGTGGCTGACTGTGATGTGGGTGTTTCAGGAATGGGGCCAGTGAAACAGAAGACCAAGTCTAGAGGAGAGTAGATATGCAGAGCAAGATTCCTAGGGTAAGAAAACCCTCCTCCCCTAGCAAGTTGCCCCCTGTGTCTAGCAACCCTGTTCCTCCCCAACAGCAGGATCCTGTTAAGGGGATCATCCTGGCATTGCCCATTCACTCCACTTTTAACTTCTTAGATAACACCTGGTTCTTGGCTGCTCCATTTTTTTTATACTTTTAGTTCACAGTAAGGGTGCTAATATGGAGTGTCTCAGGGACTGCAGATAAAACACACTGGCTCCAGTAACCAGGGGCTTCTGCCTCAGAAAGACCTAGGTAATGTTTTGTCCCAGCTCTGAGCTGGGAGTCAGGGTCACTCCAGGACAAGCTTACTGTGAAGTCCGAGTACTGACTTGGCAAGGCTCGAGAAACTGAGCAGGGCCTTGGCCAAGCTTGGAAGAAAGAAATCTCATCAGCTGCTTTTGTTCTTCATTATCCTTACATAGAAGTCCCACCTCCTTCCCATCCAAGTCCTTTCTCCATTTTGTTTGGCTAACTCTCCATCGCCCTATCTTCCCATCCTATAGAGCAAAAGCATAGGCTTTGAGCCCACAGTTTCTTAATTTCAGCATTATTGACATTTTGGGCCAGACAATTTGTTGTTGTAGGAGCGGTCTTTGAGTGTGCTCAGAGTAGTGTGTTTAGCAGCCTCCCTGGCCCACTAGATATCATTAGCAAGTCTTTCCTTTCCCCAGTACAGACCACCACTAGCATCTCCGGACATTACCAAGTGTCCCCTAGAGGCCCCAATCACCCCACCCCAGGTGAGAAACATTGACTTAAACAAAGCTATTCAAATGTCAGCTCTTACCAGCTGTGAGCTTGAGAAAGCTAAATCTCTGAGCCTCAATTCCTCATCTACAATATTGAGTGAATAATAAATTGATGATTTATTGTTGGAGTTTTTAAGAAGATCACGTTTGAGAACATCTAGCACAGTCCTGGCCCACTGGTGCAGTTTGTGCAGGAAACATTAGCTTCCTTCACTTTCCTCCTTATCAGATCAGCAAGAGACAGCCTCACTCAGCACCGGCTAACTGCTGGGACAGCTGCAGCTTCCCTCCCTGACTCCTGAAGCTCCAGGAAGCTCAGTATTGAGATTGGTGAAAGGGAGTTAATTATTAATTTGGTTCCAGATTCCCAAAATTTCAGGATACTTGGGATGGGATTCAAGGGGAATTTGGTCATAGAGCTCTCACAGAGCATTATATCTCAAGATGTGGAGTGCCACCTGCAGTGCTTGTTAAAAATCCAAATTCCCAGGTCTCACCCCTAGCTGCTGAAGCAAAAATACATCATAAAGTATGAAAAGCATTTTTTTAGGGCTCATATTGGGGAAATTATCAATGCTTCAGAAATCTCAGTGCACCAGTGCCTAGCAAGCACACCCCTACTCAAGAGAAGGAAAGAGGGGTCTCCCTGGTTGTGCAGGGGTTAGAGTCTCAGCATTATCAATCTATCGCCAGCCACTGAGGCATCAGTTCTATCCCCAGTCAGGGAGAGGACCCACATGGCACAGCAGACCTCTCCTGTCTCTCCTGCTGCTCCCCTCAGCAGTGTATTTCAGTCCGTCTGCCTGTTCTGCTCCCCACTCTGTCTCTGGTGAGTCCTCTTACCCCTGCACCTCTGGCCTATGCCCCAGTTTTTGTAATGCACAGTTCCTGTATGCATAAATAATGAAATAAATTTTTAGAAATAGTTTCACATCAAATAGTTAAATCTATTTAAAAAAAAAGAGAAGAATCTAAGAGGATAGGTGAGTTACACTCAAGGTCATTGCTGCATTGCAAGCCAAAACCACTAGAGGGCAGGGCATAAACAGACTTGCAGAAAGAAAAAGGAGTGCCTTCTCAATTTAGGTAAACTCAGAGCAAAGACTAGCTACACCCAATTTTATTAGTACTAAGGAGTAGAATTACTTCCTGACCATCAAAATCTGTCCTTTAGTCTCAGACCAAAGTTGGGGGTACAAGCTTGTCAAGGGACATCTCATTTCCCAAATGAAAAAAACTGCATGACCAACAAACACAGACAACATTGTTTTACAGATTTATTTTATTTATTTATGCAAGCAAGAACTGGGGTGTAGGCCAGAGGTGTGTGTGGGGCGGTGGTGGTGAGAGGACTCACCAGAGACAGAGTGGGGAGCAGAACAGGCAGATCCACTGAAATACACTGCTGAAGGGAGAAGTGGGCGAGACAGGAGAGGTCTGCTGCACCATGTAGATCACCTCCCTGGCCAGGGATCGGACTCAGGACACAGTGGCTAGAGATAGCTTGATCGTGCTAAGACTTAACCCCTGCACCACCAGGGAGGCCTGAGAACATTGGCTTTAGAATGAGGTAGGCATGGGTTTAGGTCTTGACTTTACTGCTTTTTAGCTATGTCACCTTGGGCAGATTATCTAAGGTTGTCAGCTTCTTTATTTTATTTTATTTTTCTTACAGATTCATTTATTTATGCATACAAGAACTGGGGTACAGGCCAGAGTCGTGGGAGGTGAGAGGATTCACCAGAGACAGAGTGGGGAGCAGAACAGGCAGACTGATTGAAACACACTGCTGAGAGAAGCAGCCAGCAAAGCAGGAGAGCTTTGCTACAGCATGTGGGTCCCTCCTTGGCTGGAGGCAGCAGGGATCGAACTAGTGCTGCAGTGGCTGTGATTTGCTTCATAGTGCGTTGCTTAACCCACTGTGCCACCAGGGAGGCCCAGCTTCTTTATTTTAAAGTGGGTATACAGGGCCTCCCTGGTGGCACAAGGGGTTAAGCACTGCAGTATGAAGCATCTGCAGCCACTGTAGCACAAGTTTGATCCCTGGCCAGGGAGGGGACCCACATGGCGTAGCAGACTTCTCCTGTCTCATCCACTGCTCCCCTCAGCAGTGTATTTCAGTCAATTTGCCTGTTCTGCTCCCCACTCTGTCTCTGATGAATCTTCTCACCTTCCGCAACTCTGCCTGTATCCCAGTTCTTGTATGCATAAATAAATAAATCTTTAAAAAATAAATATAAAATGGGTATACAAATATCTTCTTCAAAGGGTTGTGATGAGGATTAAAACAAAACAAGGTATGCAGCCCGTCTGTGTCTATGTATGTTAAAGGGCAACCCTAATATAAAATGGGTTTCCCTCACTGGGTCCTTACCCGCGCGCTCAGAAGACTTTTATGATAAGTCCCAACTTCAGGTACACGTGACAAAAATTATTAAAGGGTTTTTATTTTACAAAAGAAGGGGAATAAAATAGAAGTAACATCAAGGGAAAGAGAGGGATACAAATCCGCAAATATCTTACCAGATCTTCTGAGCAATGGCGCATTGAGAACTGGCTCTGAGTCAAGTGAGGTGGCTCCAAAGGAAGAGAGAGCCCAAGGCTCACCTCTCTGGTCTTATAGCCAGCCTGGCTGCTTAACTCCACCCTCAGGTCCCAGGGATCCACTCTTCGATAATCATATTATCAGATTTGTGGTTCTGGAACACTGGTGGTCTGGAGTGGGGGGTTGGAGTCCATAAACCCATCTGTGTAATCCATTCAGGACTACCTTTCCCCCTAACATGTAGACATCTCTTTCTTAAATCTACCCCTTTCAAAAATGCAGCTCACCACCTGCCTGTGTCTGTTCAGGCTTCCCTCTTTCCTTTATTCCTTTCCTCAATAAACTTACTGTGTGCTGATGAAACAAAATAAAACAACAAGGTATGCAAAGGCTTAGCCTGGTGCCTGGCTTCTCCTCAGTGCTCTGAGAAATATGCTTGTAAGTTACTGTCCAAGGTCATATGACCAAGTACATCAGGGTTCCACATGTCCATTTGGAAAAATAGGAAGCGGAGGGAATTGGATTGTGGATGAGCCATTCCAGTCTTTCTAGAGGACTTCAGTTTTTCTTAAGTACCTTTATGTAATGCCTGAACTGCTGCGCCCAACTCCCACATGTGGCAAACTCTCCTTGGAGTGAGACTCAAAAGACAGCCAGTAGTTTCACTGCAGACAAGTCTATCCGTCCTCCAAATGTCAGAACTGAGACCCCTTAAAGCTGGCATGTACTTTGATGCCAGCACTCTGGTTTCAACTCCCTGTCTTGTGCTGCACCCTCCCCCCATGCCACCGTGGCAGCTTCCAGACTGACTACAGCAGGCAGTCTCTGTGGCAAGGCTGAGGTAGATTTTCAACAGGAAGTCTTGGGGGAACATTTCCTTCCAAGAACTCCAGGCCTCTGGGGCCTAGGACACGTCTCTCCCTCAGATCACCCAGAATTAAAGCAAACAAAAAATTATTTCTTTTAAGCTGTAGAGGCAGTTAGAGGGAAGTGCTCCAGGGAAGAACGTCTGTGCACCAAACTTGCCACTTAGGCAAGTCACTTAGTGGACCTTGGTTAAAGAAATGCAAACAAACAAAAAATACTAATCATCCTCCCTCTCTCAAAGAGCGGTGTGAGGCCAGATATATAATGTTACTGTCGAAATGTTTTGGAATATTCAAAGTTCCTTCTTTTGGATGGCAGCAGGAAGGCCCTGAAAGGACTTCATGGCAAACCCTCCCCCTTTCTCCCCACTGCCTGTTAGAGGAGCTGCTAACACTTTCCCTGTTTGAGCCCCAGATTTCTTATCTGTAAAGCCAGAAGTGGGGCTCAGCCCACTAAAGGCTGGGATCTCTGAGCAAAGACTCCCTAGATTCGCGTTCTGAAGCGTGCAGAGAGAAGCGAGGAGGGAAGAGGAAATCTTGTGGGGGAGTTCAGCGTCGCCCTTGCAGACTAGAAAGAAGCGAAGCCGCCGCCGCAGGCCGCAGTTGAGCGCTGGGAGGGAGGGTGCTGAGGCAGCCGGGCTGGGGCGGCCGCGGAGGTGGCGCCGGCGGGAGGCGGGGTCCGGCCCGCCCATCCCATCCACGTGCGGTTGTTTCCGTGCCGGGAGGTCACGTGAGCAGCATCAGCTGACCGGTCACGGTGGAGCCTGGCGCTGGCGCCCTACAGCCCCAGCCCCGCCGCGCCGGAGCGCCGGAGCCTGCGGAGGGGTAAGAGCGCCCCGGGCCTCCCCGCGAGTGTACCCGGCCCCAGCCGGCCACTTCCGCCCCGGCCCAGCCCCTCTCCCTTCCCAGCCCGCCAGGCCTGGCATCCCGGAAGCCATCGGGAGGAGGGCGGTGGCTGGGCTCTGCCCTGCGCTGCCTCCAGGCGGCCAGGAGGGGATGACCCGGGGGAGCAGGGGGCGGGAAGTGGCTCCTACCACCCCGGCGGAGGGCTGGTCTCCGCCCCCAAGCCCCGACATGGAGGAGCTGCTCCGGAGCGTGGAGAGGGACCTGAGCATCGACGCCCGGCAGCTGGCTGCGGCCCCGGGGGGCACCCACGTGGTGGCCCTAGTGCCCGCGCGCTGGCTGGCCAACCTCCGCGAGCGCCGTCTGCCCCTGGGACCCTGCCCCCGGGCAGAGGGCCTGGGCGAAGCGGAAGTCAGGACTCTCCTGCAACGCTCGGTGCAGAGGCTTCCCCCAGGCTGGACGCGCGTGGAGGTGCACGGGCTGCGGAAACGGAGGCTGTCTTACCCGCTGGGCCGCGGCCTCCCCTTTGAGGAGGGGTCCTGCAGCCCTGAGACCCTCACTCGCTTCATGCAGGATGTAGCTGCTCAGAATTATCGAAACCTGTGGCACCATGCATATCATACTTACGGGCAGCCCTATAGTCATAGCCCTACCCCCTCAGTCGTTCCTGCTCTGGACTCTGTACGGCAGGCTCTGCAGAGGGTCTATGGTTGCTCCTTCCTGCCAGTGGGTGAAGCCAACCAATGCCCATCATATGCCAGAGATGGCCCCTGTCCTGCTCGGAGCAGCCCTGCCTGTCCCAGTCTTCTGCGGGCAGAGGCTTTGCTGGAGTCTCCAGAGATGCTGTACGTGATACATCCTTATGTGCAGTTCTCCCTGCACGATGTGGTCACCTTCAGCCCTGCCAAGCTGACCAATAGCCAAGCCAAGGTGCTCTTCATTCTCTTCCGTGTACTGAGGGCCATGGATGCCTGTCACCGCCAGGGGCTGGCCTGTGGGGCCCTGTCTTTGCACCACATCGCTGTGGATGAGAAGCTTTGCAGTGAGCTCCGGCTGGACCTGAGTGCTTATGAGAGACCCAGGGAGGAGGAGGAGGAGGAGATCCCTGTAGCAAGGGATGGGGAAGGCACTGATCCTGCAGAAAAGGGAGCAGGGGGACTTAAATGTCCCACCTGCCAGGAGGAACTTAGGGGCCTTGTGCTAGACTGGGTTCATGGCCGCATCAGCAACTTCCACTACCTCATGCAGCTGAATAGGTTGGCAGGTCGGCGACAGGGGGACCCCAACTACCACCCAGTGCTGCCCTGGGTGGTGGACTTCACCACTCCCCACGGGCGCTTCCGTGACCTGCGCAAGTCCAAGTTCCGCCTCAACAAGGGGGACAAGCAGCTGGACTTCACATATGAGATGACGCGGCAGGCATTTGTGGCAGGTGGTGCGGGCGGCGGGGAGCCACCTCATGTGCCTCACCACATCTCAGATGTGCTCTCGGACATCACCTACTATGTGTACAAGGCTCGGCGCACACCCCGGTCTGTGCTCTGTGGACATGTGCGGGCACAATGGGAGCCCCACGAGTATCCTGCGAGCATGGAGCGTATGCAGAACTGGACACCCGATGAGTGCATCCCCGAGTTCTATACCGATCCCTCTATCTTCTGCTCCATCCACCCTGACATGCCTGATCTGGATGTGCCGGCTTGGTGTGGCTCCAGCCAGGAGTTTGTGGCTGCCCACCGGGCGCTGCTGGAGAGTCGGGAGGTGTCCCAGGACCTGCACCACTGGATTGACCTCACCTTTGGCTACAAACTCCAGGGCAAGGAGGCTGTGAAGGAGAAGAATGTGTGTCTGCACCTGGTGGATGGCCACACACACCTGACCAGCTATGGTGTGGTGCAGCTCTTTGATCAGCCTCACCCCCAGCGCTTGGTGGGGTTTTCTACCCTTGCCCCTGAGCCTCCACTCATTCCCAGGCTACTGTTCGAGACCATCCAGGAGAGCACAGGTCGGGAGGACTTCCCAGGGCAGCTTACAAATGGGGGGGGCAGGCTGGTTTTGGAAGCCACTCCCTGTGAGGCTGGCTGGACCAGAGACAGGCCCGTGGCGGGGGAAGATGACTTGGAGCAGGCCACAGAAGCTCTGGATTCCATCCCTCTGGCTGGAAAAGCAGGTGACCAACTGGGGTCCTCCTCCAGCCAGCCCCCCCCAGGTCTTTTGTCTTTCTCAGCGGCCTCAGCCTCTCGACCAGGCCGCAGGAACAAAGTTGCTGGGCCAGACCCTGGGGAAGGTGAAGAGGGTAAGATCCTTCTTCCTGAGGGCTTCAATCCCGTGCAGGCTCTGGAAGAGCTGGAGAAGCTTGGCAACTTCTTGACCAAAGGCCTTGGGGGAAGAATGAAGGTGGCAGAGCAGCCCCAGGTCCGGCCACCTGTGCAGCTGCGGGACCTTTTCTATCGGGACATGCAGGCACTGGGCGTCCTGTTGGCTGAGATGGTATTTGCGACCAGGGTCCGAACGCTGCAGCCTGACGCACCTTTGTGGGTACGCTTTGAGGCTGTGCGGGGGCTCTGCATACGCCATCTCAAGGAGGTCCCCGTGTCTCTGCAGCCTGTGCTGGACGTGCTTCTGCAGTTGAGTGGATCTGTAAGCCCCACGGTAGTGGGGAGGGGCAAGCTGGACCCTTTGTTTGAGTACAAGCCTGTCTCCCAGGGATTGCCCCCACCCTGCCCGGCCCAACTCCTCAGCCCCTTCAGCTCTGTGGTTCCCTTCCCTCCGTACTTCCCAGCACTGCACAAGTTCATCCTCCTGTACCAGGCGAGGCAAGTGGAAGACGAGGTCCAGGGGCGGGAGCTGGTCTTTGCTCTGTGGCAGCAACTGGGCGCAGTGTTGAGTGATATCACCCCCGAGGGCCTGGAGATCCTCCTGCCCTTCGTGCTGTCGCTCATGTCTGAGGAGCACACAGCTGTGTACACGGCCTGGTATCTATTTGAACCTGTTGCCAAGGCACTGGGCCCCAAAAATGCTAACAAATACCTACTGAAACCTCTCATTGGTGCCTACGAGAGCCCCTGCCGGCTACATGGCCGCTTCTACCTGTATACGGACTGCTTTGTGGCCCAGCTGATGGTGCGGCTGGGCCTGCAGGCCTTTCTCATCCACCTGCTGCCCCACGTCCTGCAGGTGCTGGCTGGGGTGGAGACCTCCCAGGAGGAAAGCAAGGGCCTGGTGGGAACTGCTGAGGATGAGGAGAGCGGGCTCCCAGGGGCCAGGCCCAGCTCCTGTGCCTTTGGGGAGGAGATTCAGATGGATGGGGAACCTGCTGCCTCCTCGGGCCTGGGGCTCCCGGACTATATGTCTGGCGTCAGCTTCCATGACCAGGCCGACCTCCCTGAAACAGAGGACTTCCAAGCCGGGCTCTACGTGGCGGAGTCTCCACAGCCCCAGGAAGCTGAGGCTGTGAGCCTCGGCCGGCTGAGTGATAAGAGCAGCACCAGTGAGGCCTCCCTGGGTGAAGAGAGGGCTGCTGATGAGGGGGGTGCCCCTGTGGACAAGAGCAGCCTCAGGTCAGGTGACAGCAGCCAGGACTTGAAGCAAAGCGAGGGCTCAGAGGAGGAAGAAGAGGAGGAAGGCTGCGTGGTGTTGGAAGAGGAGGAGGGGGAGCAAGACGAGGTCACCGGGGCCTCTGAGCTCACTCTCTCCGACACGGTGCTGTCCATGGACACGGTTGTTCCTGGTGGCAGCGGGGCAGACCAGGAGGGAGAGGAGGAGCCACTGACCGAGCAGTCGGAGGGCAAAGAACAGAAGATCCTCCTTGGTGAGTGCTCAGCCTGGAGATGTTGGTCAAATGGTTATCTGGTTTTCATTCAGCCTCTGCTAAACACCTACTCTGTGCTAAGCCGTGGATCAAGCCAGTTCTCATGCAGCAGAAGTGAGGGCCTCCCTCCTAGAGCACACGTCTAGCAGAGCAGAGGCCACATTGTAGACTATCTTGCATAATCACAAGTTTCAGTATATTCATGCTACGAAGAATGTGGCTGAGTGCTACAAGGAACTATAAGATGGGACTCACATCTGGTTTTCATGGGTCAGAAGGCTTCCTCGAAAACAGGGCCAGTTGAGGGTCAATAAGTAGGAGATAGCTAGGCAAAGGCAGGGTTTTCAGTGGGAACAGCATATGCGAGGCCCTGAGGTTGTCATGGTTCTTTTAAAGAACCGGTGAAGAACCAGATTGGTTAAACAGAGGGTGGAAGAAAGAGGAGAGGAGCAGAGGACAGAGGGAGAAATAGCCAGAGCCCATTAGGCCTCATTTAGGAGTTGGGGAAGAGTCACTGAGGGGGTAACCTTCCTACAAGTTGCATCTGAGGAGTGAAACCGATGTACCCACGAAGTCCGAGGCCCACAGGCTGCCTCTGCCGCTGGTAGGTGGAGGGTAGTGTGGCGTGAGCAACTTAGGCTGGGCTCCTTGGCAGGGCTGCAGCCAGGCTTGACTAGGTGGGGTGCTGTGGGCCGGGGTGGCTGGGGAGGCGAGCCCGCCGCTATCTGATGAGCCCAAGACCTGCTCCACTCTGCAGATACCGCCTGCAAGATGGTCCGCTGGCTGTCCGCCAAGCTTGGCCCCACGGTGGCCTCTCGCCACGTGGCTCGGAACCTGCTCCGCCTGTTGACATCTTGTTATGTTGGTAAGGCCCGTGATCGGTGCTGGGGAGGGGCTTCTTCCCAGACCCTCTGCCCATCTTTGCCCACCTCCACCTCAGCTCACCTCCTGGCCAGGTCCTGGGTCCCAGTCTGTAAGCTCCTTCCTTTGGGGAGGGTGTGGAGCAGACCCTAGGCAAGGTGAACCGGGTGCCGACCTCCCTCTTTTATTTTTTTATTTTTAAATTTTTTAAAGATTTATTTATTCATGCATACAAGAACTGGGCACAGGCCAGAGGTGCAGGGGGTGAGAGGATTCAGCAGAGAGAGTGGGAAGCAGAACAGGCAGATGGACTGAAACACACTGCCGAGGGGAGCAGCGGGCAAGACGGGAGGTCTGCTGCACCGTGGGTCTCTCCCTGCCTGGAAATAGAACTCGTGCTGCAGTGGCTGTGGAGGCTTCACAGTGCAGTGCTGAACCCCTTGTGCCACCAGGGAGGCCCCTGACCTCCCTCTTTCAGCTACTCAGGCGGCTGGCTCTTCCTCGGCAGGGCCCACTCGGCAGCAGTTCACGGTGAGCAGCGGTGAGAGCCCCCCTCTGAGTGCTGGCAACATCTACCAGAAGAGGCCCGTCCTGGGCGATGTCGTGTCAGGACCCGTGCTCAGCTGCCTCCTCCATATTGCCCACCTGTATGGGGAGCCCGTTCTCACCTACCAGTATCTGCCCTACATCAGTTACCTGGTAAGTGGCCAAGTTGACAGGGAAGCTGAGGAGCTGAGGCCAGCGGGGATCGCGGAGCAGCCTGGCCCTCACCTCACCTGCTCTATGGTCCTAGGTGGCCCTGGGTGGACCCTCAAGCCCCAGCCGGCTGAACAGCCGCAAGGAGGCTGGGCTGCTGGCAGCGGTGACGCTGACCCAGAGGATCATCGTGTACCTCTCAGACACCACCCTCATGGACATCCTGCCCCGTATCAGCCACGAGGTCTTGCTGCCCGTGCTCGGCTTCCTTACTTCCCTCGTCACTGGGTAGGTTGTTGTTCCCCCTCTCCAGGGGGAGCAGCCCAGGTGGGGTGCTACCCAGAAGGGGTTGGGGGGAGCAGCCCAGAGGGCTTGGGGGGAGTCCAGCGGCTGTGGACAGGGTGTCCGGAGTCCTGGTTCTGATCACAGCTGTGGCCCTGAGCAGGCCACACCTTCCGTGCCTTGGTTTTCTCTGCTGGTTTGAACCAGTTGGTCTGTGGCTCACTTCATTTCTAGATTCTGGGTCATCCCACAGAGTAGGGGACCAGAGCTCATGAGCTTTGTTTCTAGGTTCCCGAGTGGGGCCCAGGCCCGAACTGTTCTGTGTGTAAAAACCATCAGCCTCATCGCCCTCATCTGCCTGCGCATCGGACAGGAGATGGTCCAGCAGCACCTGAGCGAGCCGGTGGCTACTTTCTTTCAAGTCTTCTCTCAGCTTCATGAGCTTCGGCACCAAGTGGGTATACCCACCTGGCTGGGGGGCAGGTCAGGGGCTACAGGCTGACTGTGGATTGACTTGCCCGGGCTTCCTGGACACAGGATCTGAAGTTGGATCCCACAGGCCGAGGCGAGGGCCAGCTGCCAGAGGTGACCTTCTCTGACGGGCAGCAGCGGCTGGTGGACCCTTCCCTGCTGGACGAGCTGCAGAAGGTGTTCACCTTGGAGATGGCGTACATGATCTACGTGCCCTTCTCCTGCCTGTTGGGTACTGCCCCATCATGTTGTGTCCCCTGGCCTTTGAGGCTCTGTCTCTTCCCTGGGGAGGGCCCCATGTTCGCCCTGCCCCCAGAATCAGTTGTGGGTGTTAAGCATAGTCTTCTCGGTCTAAACAAAGGGATTTGGCCTCAGACCCCAAGTCCCAGGGCAGTACATATACAGGAACTGAGCATTAGCCAGCAGGAGGCTCGTGTGCCCCTGGGGAAGCAGAGAAGTCAGGCTGAGGCACCGGTGTCTCCAGGAGCTGTCTGAGAGCCATGAGTGGCCCACCATTTATGTAGCTTTTTAAAAGCACAGACCAGCCACTGCGCTGTGACATCGACATTTCCCCATGGTTAAGGACACTCATTCCTCCACTGAAATCCAAACTCTGGGCGTGAGAGCACACCCATCTGCCCGCCGTTCTATTTCTGATGCCTAGTGCAGCACCCATGTGCATGCTGAGTGAGTTCACATTTTACTGAGGAGGAAGCAGAGGCTCAGAGATGCAGAGTTACATGCCCAGAGTTGCACAGCCAATACCTGCATTGACTTTTTTTTTTTAAAAAGACTTATGTATACACACAAGAGCTGGGGTACGGGCTAGAAGTGTGGGGGAAAGAGGATTCACCAGAGACAGAGAGGGAAACAGAGCAGGCAGATCAACTGAAACACACTGCCGAGGGCAGCAGTGGGAGAGGCAGGAGAGGTCTGCGCCATGTGGGTCCCCTCCCTGGCTGGCAGCAGGGATCGAACTCATGCTGCAGTGGTTGCGGTTTGGTTCGTAGTGCGTTGCTTAACCCACTGCGCCACCAGGGAGGCCCTGCATTGACTTTGTGGTCCCCTTGAATGGGTGCTGGCAGCTGCCTGCGTCTTCCCTAATCTTGGGGCCTCTTCTGATCTCACACAGGTGACATCATCCGGAAGATCATCCCCAACCATGAACTAGTTGGGGAGCTGGCGGGGCTCTATCTGGAGAGTACCAGCCCAAGCGCTCGCAATCCTGCCAGCGTGGAGCCCACCGTGCCCAGCACCAGCCCCGAGTGGGACCCCCAGGGTGGGGACTGCACCCAGGATGACGGTCACTCAGGGACCTTTGGGAGCGTCCTGGTGGGGAACCGGATCCAGATCCCCGACGACTCTCAGCCTGAGAGCCCCGGCCCACTGGGCCCCATCTCTGGGGTGGGCAGTGGGGGTCTCAGCAGTGAGGGCGAGGACAACGCGCTGAAGCGGGAGCTGCCTCGGAGCGCCCACGGACTGAGCGGGAACTGGCTGGCCTACTGGCAGTACGAGATCGGCGTGAGCCAGCAGGACGCCCACTTTCACTTCCACCAGATCCGCCTGCAGAGCTTCCCAGGCCACCTGGGGGCCGTCAAGTGCGTGGCGCCCCTGAGCAGTGAGGACTTCTTCCTGAGCGGCAGCAAGGACCGCACTGTGCGCCTCTGGCCACTCTACAACTCTGGGGACGGCACCAGTGAGACGGCGCCGCGCCTCGTCTACGCCCAGCACCGCAAGAGCGTCTTCTTCGTGGGCCAGCTCGAGGCCCCGCAGTGTGTGGTGAGCTGTGACGGGGCTTTGCACGTCTGGGACCCCTTCACAGGTGAGCGGGCCCAGGTGAGGTCTGTTCTGTTGCTGCCATCCGGTGTCTGCCTGGCCTCTGGGAATGGGGCCCAAGTGTGTGGATTGGGGCAACCCCGTGAGGCTGCACAGAGGGCCGGTTAGGGCTTGGAATCCATTAGACCCGAGTCTGAATCTACTCTGCCAGATGACTTCCTAAGCAACCGTGAGTAAGTCGCTTTGCCACTGGAAGCGTCCATTTGCCCATCTGCAAAGTGGGCATCAGAACACCGATGTGGAAGCTAACGCGTGTCGGGGTTTAGCTTAACATGTAGTCTGTAATGTGTGTTTGGCAAATGCTTGCTTGACTATTTTTGGCCTCGTGATAGGAAGAAGAAATAAGGTTAAAAGTCGGGAGGGGACGGGGTAACACAGGTAGAGGGAGGGAGGTGGCGTTCTCTGTGACGACAAGGTTGCTCTGGCACAGAAGCCTGCCCTGGCCATAGAACCAGGGTGATGGGAGGGCCGAGAGACATCTTTAACATCGTCTGAGATCTGAGATCTGAACGACAGGTCGGGCGCATAGGAGGAGTTGGGGTTCAGCTCTTGGGACCCAGATCCATCGCACCTTTTCTTCCCAGGGAAGACCATTCGCACGGTGGAGCCCTCGGACAGTCGGGTGCCCCTGACCGCTGTGGCTGTCATGCCCGCCCCCCACACCAGCATCACCATGGCCAGCTCTGACTCAACCCTGCGCTTCGTGGACTGCAGGAAGCCTGGCCTGCAGGTCAGGGGCATCTGATTCCCTGAACCCCGGCTGGGTACCCAGCAGAGAGGAGAGACACCAAGACAGAAAGCTGCACCTCATTTCTAAGAGGACTTTAGGGAATAGGATTCCAGCCTGTGATTCAGGAAGCCCTCCCCTTCATGGGGGACAAAGGCTCAGGCCTCCCAGCTGTGAGGACTTGGGGGTGAGCAGGACCACAGGGAGTAGCGGGTTGGAGCAGGCGGAAGGACCTCAGCTTGTCTCCCTCTGTCTACAGCATGAGTTCCGCCTGGGCGGCGGGCTGAACCCCGGGCTTGTTCGCTCCCTGGCCGTCAGCCCCAGTGGTCGTAGTGTCGTGGCCGGCTTCTCCTCGGGCTTCATGGTGCTCCTGGACACTCGCACGGGCCTGGTTCTTCGAGGATGGCCAGCCCACGAAGGAGACATCCTGCAAATCAAGGTGACGGGCCAGCTCCCTTACCCCTCTGTGCTCCAGGCCCTTTGCTCAGCTGAAGGCCCACCCAGGACAGGCTCAAGCTGATCTCCCCAAGGCCCGACAGGCAGGGAGGGTCAGGAGTCACCTGCACTTCGGGGGCCTCGACAGAAGCAGGACACAGGGGCGGCAACCAGGGGGCCGAGTTGACCCTGCTGCTCCCTGGAGATGTTCTAATGAGTAACCCTTGTCCATATTTGTCTTGCTTGGAGGATCAGGGGTCGGGCCCTGTCCATGACCCAGTTCAGGTTAAATAAAGCTCAGCTGGTGCCTGTTTACTGCCCCCAGACCACGGAGCAGAGTCCATGCCCCGTGATGGACTGCCTGGTGGGGGTGGGGGCAGGCCGGGCATGGGGATGCCCTCACCCTTACCCCATTCTCAGTCACAGACCTTGGGAAACCAGTCCGGGAGGCAAAGGAGGGAAGGAACAGGCCTTCTTGCAGGGAGAGTTTCCCAAGCAACTGGGATTCTCCTTGCATCTTAAGTGGTGGCTGGGTGGCATGCCCTGCCCCTGGGTGCACTCTGCCTTGGCTCCCTGGGGCCCCGGGCTCTAGGTGTCTTTAAATTCTGACTCTCCAAGAAAGTGGCAGAAGGGCTCTGGGGTCAGCCTGGGCGTTAATCCTGGCAGTGTCACTTACTGACTCTATGACCTTGGTGCGATTGCTTAACTCAAAATGGGAACGACGACAGCATCTACCTGATAGAGTTGTTGTGAAGGCTGAACGTGGCCATCGGCACGCCTGACACCATGCCTGGACACAGCAGGCGCTCAGGCTGCGTGATGGCTAGGTTGACGACACCCCAGCAGACTTGTGTAACTGACGCTGATGTTATGTCACGGGGCGGCAGCCCCTTTTGCACTAAGGACACCCTGTTTCCTCGGGACACCCTGGGGTTCGGTGGGCACTCGGGAGGGCGCAAGACCTGCTTAGCCTCTCCTCTCCCCGGGCAGGCGGTGGAGGGCAGCGTCCTGGTCAGTTCTTCCTCCGACCATTCCTTGACTGTCTGGAAGGAGCTGGAGCAGAAGCCCACACACCACTACAAGTCGGCGTCTGATCCCATCCACACCTTCGACCTGTATGGCAGCGAGGTGGTGACCGGCACCGTGGCCAACAAGATCGGCGTCTGCTCTCTGCTTGAGCCCCCCTCCCAGGCCACCACCAAGCTGAGCTCTGAGAATTTCCGGGGCACGCTTACCAGCCTGGCCTTGCTGCCCACCAAACGCCACCTCCTGCTGGGCTCAGACAATGGGGTCATCCGCCTGCTGGCATAGGCTGGGGGGGAGCGGCCAGTGAGGGTCAGCAGACATCCCCTGGCAGTCCCTCCCTTTACCCTCTTTTTCCCAGCATCTCCTTGGACAACCTCAGACCCCTGCCCCGTGCACCCACATGGTCTGCCAGCTAGGGTGGAGCCAGGAACCAGGCACCTGAACCCCTGGACCCACCAAGGCTGCCAAAGGGGTCTCATTGATGGATTGGGGATTTGCTGCTCCTAGTCAGCAGGAAGCAAGAGGAAGAGTATGGAGAAGTGTCGCTGCCCTCTTCTCCCCTTTGGGTCAACGTGGTGATGTGGAAGCTCCGGGACAGGGAAGGGAAACTGGCCCTGCCCAGCCAGTCTCTAGCCAAGGCCTCCCCTGCCCCCTTACTGGGCTCCCTCTGCCTGTTCCATAAGGACAGGGAAGATGCCCCAGGCCAGGACACCGGCGGTGCCTGGACTCCACCTCTAAGGAGGGCTGGTGATGGTCCAAGAGGTGAGAGCCTTGGCCGGGGGCGTAAATGTCCACCCAGCCAGGCCCTTCCCGGTGTGGGAATAGAAGGGCATGAAAGAGGGAGGGGCAGGGGAAGGAAGAAGGATGGGCCAGCTGGTGCCTGCCAGGATGACCCCATGCCTTGCCTGTCCACTTCTAACCACAGTGTTTGTGCCTTGAGCTGAGGAGGCAGCCCCTGGGCCCTGTAACCCTGGGAGGTCGTCCAAGACCCTGAGGGGAGGGTCGAGAAGAATCACCTCTGCATCTCAGGTCTCTCCCAGAGAACAGGAAGACCCGGGCATTCTTGGGTCCTCGCATTCTAGAGCAGAGATGAGGTCTTAGACGGGCCCCTGCTGCCTCCTCACTATTGCAATAGATGTAAATATGACCAATAAATACTTTGGAAGAGCCATGGAACTGAGTGAGACTTTTCTTTTTAAAGATTTTATTTATGCGTTCAAGAGCTGGGGTATAGGCCAGAGGCACGGGGGTGGGCAGAGGGGTGAGAGGAGTCACCAGAGACAGTGGGAAGCAGAACAGGCAGGTGGACTGGAATACACTGCTGAGGGGAGCAGCGGGAGAGGCAGGAGAGGTCTGCTGCGCCATGTGGGTCCCCTCCCTGGTCGGGGATCAAACTCGTGCTGCAGATGCTTCATAGTGCGGTGCTCAATCCCTTGCACCACTAGGGAGTATCCCAGTGAGGCTTTTCTTGATGGTGGTGTCGGGGTTGGGGAAAGTTATTACCTAGCAGCTTCCAGAGCAGTGAGGACAGAGTGAGGAATAGGGCAGGAAGATGAAGAGGTGGCCTGATTGGTGCTTTTCAGGCAGCACAGAGCGCAAGGTTTTTGGTTTGGCAGATCCAGGCCGTCGTCTAAACCCTCACTCTTGGGGTGGGTAAGGAGGCAGTGTTATAATAAGGGGGGCTGCTGGGACAGGCTAATTACCTGGGCATCTCCTCTCCCTACCTCCTGCCTTCCAAGCCCAGGCTGGAGACAACCAACCAGGTCCTGGGCTTACCGGGCTTAGAGAGGGGCAGCCTATCCTGGAGTCTCTGCATAGCTTCCTGCAGGTTTCCTTTCTCTCCCCTTGGGGAAGGCAGCTATGGGGGAGAAAAGGCCATTAGAAGTAGGAACCTGGACATGATTCTGAGCCCAGCTATGCCCTTGGGCAGGTCACATGGCCTCTGGGAGCCTAACGAGCCCCACTAGAAGACTTGACGTAGTGCCAGGCCCCTGTCCTTCTGGGCTCTTTCATTGGAGAACAGCTTCCTCAGCTGTCTCCTGGACCTTTCTCCAGGCTCAGGTGAGACCAAATCCAGGTGTCCAGGTAGCTATCGCAGGACTAGATGCCCTGGTGGAAAAGGGGCTTCCTGCCCCGATATCAATGTTTAACCGGATGCACCAGTCAATATTTACCAGAAGAGAGCATCTGAACAGGGGTTGGCTGAGAGCAAAGGTCCTGGTGAGAGGGGAGGGCTCCGCCGGGCAGGCCGGAGTGGACTGTGTGGGTAGCATCCAAGTGGGGCCAGAGGAACATTGTGTGCGGCAGCAAGGAACCTTAGAGGTACGAGGGAGGGGTACGAGCAGGTAGGTACGCCGCCTACCTGCTCCTTGGGAGGAGAGAAGGTAGGGAGCTACCCTCCTGCCTCAGGGGGTCTGGGCTGAGTCTAGGAGGATGGAGTCGCGCGGAACCAAGGTGGGGATTCTGCGCGAAGATTCTCTGGGGCTTGAGAAATGGGAGGCCCTTTTCTGCCAGAAAGATTCAGAAGTCCAGGTGGGAAGTCAAGTCAAGGTCCTGATGTGTGATGAGGATGGGGCCGGGGGGGTAGAGGACCCTCCAGAAGGGCTGGCCCTGAGATCGGAGTGGGGTATGGGCTGTGAAACATGCTCCGGGCCGGACCATGACCTGCCCATCCCCACCAGCCGGCCTGACTTCCCGGAGCCAGCCTGCTGCAGAGCTGGGGGCGAGGCTGTGCTTCCCGTAAGTCCAAAGGTGGTTCTGGCCCGAGTCATTCATTGGGTTCTGCCACTAGGTCAACAAGGGAGCTCTCTGCCCACCCGCCAGCCTTGCTGAGCTCAAACCAGCCTGAAGAGGCCCACGGGACAGACTGCTGCTTGGAAAGCGCTCGGGAAGGGAGCCCTGGTATGAAGGAGGCCCAGCACACGTTTCCCAGAAGAGACAACCGCCGTTACTGAGTGCGGGTGTTGTTCTCAGGTCTTCTGAAAGCTCTGATTTTGGTCCTCACAATACATGGGGGTAGCAGAGACTTTTGCCACTGGTTTACAGGATAAGGTGAAGCTGGGGGCATTAAGGGCAGAACACTGCCTATTTATTGCTGGCGTTCTCTGCAAGAGGCAGAGGCCCGATGTAAATCTTGGTTTGACTCACAAGCCAAGATTTCTTTGGGTCATCTCTCCCCCCTATTAAGACATTCTTAGTGAATGAAGCATATAAAAACAAAATATAAAGGAAAAACAGTGTAACAGGGAGAGGAGAACCACTGCGACCGTGCTTTGGGGGTGTGTGCTGTAAGGGGTGTTCCCCCGCAGCAGGGCTGGCTCAGAACTGGGCTGGGCCAGTGAAGGTAGGTGAGGCCCCGCCGTGGGTGTGGGGTGCGGGGGAAACTGAGGCCTCCTGTTCCTGGCAGGAACATGGCGCTGCTCCGGGGGCTACTGGTGCTCAGTTTGTCTTGCCTGCAAGGCCCCTGCTCTGTGGTAAGTGCTTGGGCTGGGTGGGGTGTGGAGGCAGGGGTGGGAGAGATCAGGGTTTTGAGGGGCCCGAAAGGGACTGGAGTCTAAGGAGGGTTTGACTCTTATGGGGTTGCCCTCTCTCTCTCTTCATCCCTTTCTCAGCAGTTCTCTCCTGTGGATGCCATGGAGCCTTTGGGCCAGCCGGTACTGGGAGTCGGGAAGGGTGATGGGGAGGAAGGTCCCAAGGGGCTCCCCAGCTTGTGTAGGTTGGGGAACCTGCAGGAAGGTTACTCTCCACCTGCTTCCTTCTTTCTTCAGCTGGTGAGCCAGCAGGCCCAGGAGAAGCTGTCTCCACTTACCCTTCTCAAGTTGGGCAACCAGGTACAACCAGGTGGGGCTGGGATGGGGGGAGGGGCGAAGGGAGGAGGGCTAGTCAGCAGGGGTGAGGGAACTGGGGGCATGGCCATGAAGCTGCCCTCTAAAGAGAGAGAGTGGGAGTCATCAGAAGAAGGGAATCCCCTTGCCCAGAACCCCTTAGTGTCTGAGAGCTCCCTCTCCCATCAGGACTGGGATGAGGAATGGGGTGAAGGAACTCTTCCCCTGGGGATCTAGGGCTGGCCCTTTGACCCCACTGACCCGGATCTGTCCCTGAAGGAACTTGGGGACCAGACTACCCTGAAGAGTGCCCCAGGAGACTGCGAGGGTGCCCCAACCCCCGAGGAGAAACGCAGGCTGGCCCAGGCCATGATGGCCTTCACCAGAGACCTATTCTCCCTCGTAGCCGAAACATCCACCAGCCCCAACCTCATCTTGTCACCTCTGAGTGTGGCCCTGGCACTGTCTCACCTGGCACTAGGTATGGTGGCAGCACCTGTCCAGACCAGCAGAGCTGGGAGGCTAATAGGAACTCACTACTCCAGAGTTTACCAGTGGGTGGTTCCTCCATCAGGGTCACTTGGCTGTTTGCTAAAAATGCAGATTCCTGGGCCCACCACCAGTCTCTGTGAATCAGATTCCCAGGTATTGGGCCCGGGGATCTGCTTATGGTGATTTTTTTTAAAGATTTATTTATTTATGTGTACAAGCACTGGGGTACAGGCCAGAGGTGTGGGGCGGGTGAGAGGATTCACCACAGAGAGCGGGGAGCAGAACAGGCAGATCAACGAAAGTACACTGCTGAGGGGGGCAGCAGGCGAGGCAGGAGAGGTCTGCTGCACCATGTGGGTCCCCTCCCTGGCCAGCAGCAGGGATTGAACTCGTGCTGCGGTGGCTGCGGTTTGCTTCGTAGTGCAGTGCTTAACCCACTGCGCCACCAGGGAGGCCCTGCTTATGGTGATTTTTATGTAAGAGTCTGATAGATACGATGTCTCCATCGGACTGGAGGGTCTTTTGTGGGAGACAGGTCCAGAGAGGGAAGACAGCTGGCAAGAGCTGAGCCCAGACTGTCAGCAGCAGAGGGGATTGTACATCTCGGGAGCCCTGTCACTCAGACCAGTTCAGTGATTAGGGGAGGAGGATGCATGGTTCGGGCACAGCCACCGTGGCCCTTCTCAAGGGACTGGAGTGGGGTGGGGTGGCAAACACTCCCTCGGCCACAGCCGATGCGGCCCCTCCAGGTGCTCAGAACCAAACGCTGCAGAGGTTGCAGCGAGTGCTGCACGCAGACTCGGGGCCTTGCTTCCCCCACTTGCTGAGCCGCGTCCGCCAGGACCTGGGCCCTGGGGCATTCCGCTTGGCTGCCAGAATGTACCTGCAGAAAGGTAGGTGCAGGTGGCAGGTCCTTGGATAGTGTTCCGGGTGGACAGGGTGGGGGGAGGTGGGCTTGGTGGCCAGTTGGATCAGCAGTCTCTGTGCTTCTGAGCCCTGGAGCAGCGCATGGTCCCTCCTGTGTAGGATTTCCCATCAAAGACGACTTCCTGGAACAATCAGAGCAGCTGTTTGGTGCAAAGCCCGTGAGCCTAACGGGAAGGAAAAGAGATGACCTGGCGAACATTAATCAGTGGGTGAAGGAGGCCACGGAGGGGAAGATTGAGGACTTCCTCTCAGACCTGCCCGATGACTTAGTGCTGCTTCTGCTCAATGCCATCCACTTCAAGGGTGTGTACCCCTGCTCAGGTTTCGCATCCGTGTAGGCTGAGCTGGGCCGTGCAGGGGTCCCTCTTCTTCCTCAGGGCTGGGCCAGGAGGCAGGGTGCTAGCACTCTGGGTTGTGGGTGGGGAGGGCAGGAGACAGGGAGCGGTGTGGCAGGGAGAGGGCCCAGGACGGGGCTGCTGTGGAGGGCGTTCTCTTGGAGGACGCCAAATCCGAAGGGGGTTGCTTCCGGGAGCATGGCGGACACGGGGAGAATACACGCCCAGGATTCAAACAAGCTCAGGGAAGAGATGCCAGATTAACTGACTGTCGACCTGGTGCAGCGACCCCTGGGGTCTCGGCCTCCACCTCTGTCTCTTGGCTGTGCGCTGCGGGGACCAGGGAAGAGGCGATGACATAGAACGCACCCTGGCCCCAGCCTACGCGGCCCCGCCCTCTGCTGTACGCAGGTCTCTGGAGGACCGAGTTTGACCCAAGCCTCACCCAGAGGGAAGTCTTCCACCTGGACGGGCAGTCCACAGCGGCGGTGGACATGATGCAAGCCCGCGCGTTCCCGCTGCGCTGGTCCCTGCTGGAGCAGCACGGCGCACAGGTCACCCCCGCCTGCCAGGGTCCGGGTGCGGGGGGTGGGACGGGGGGAGGCGGGCGACGGGCAGGCATGCGGCGATGGGGTCCCTCACTTTCTCAAAGTCGTGTCCCTGGTGTAGGTGACTCTGAAAGGTCTCTGACCTCACCCGGGTGGCCTGAGGTTCAGGCGCTTTGCGATTCAGCCACTCAACAGAGGCATGTTGGGCGTGTGTTGTGTGCCAGATACTGTTCTGGGCTCTGGAGACTTAGTGGCCCTCAAGGGAGATGAGCTCCCTGTTCTCAGGAGGGAGGAAGACACACAAGAGCAAATGTAAATTAACAGGATGATTTCAGATCGTGGTCAATGCCACAGAGGGGGAAGAAGATGGTTTACTGGTGACTGGGGAGGGCATCTTGGATAGCGTGGCCGGGGAGAATTCTTTGAGAAGGAGGCACTGAGATGAGATCTAGGTGATCTTTGATTATGGGGGTTTGTTACGAGGACCCAGGGGCTGTGGACAACACAGAAACCACCCAGTAGCCATGGAGCTACTCAGCACCTGAGCATAGCACCCCCTTCCTTGGGACAGAAGGAGAGCCAGTCTGGGAGGTCCCTCTCAGCTCTCCCTTGTTGCTCCTTGAAGCAGCCTCTCACTGGGTGGGTCTGTCAGTAACCTGCGGGACATTCTGATAGGCTAAAGCACTAGCCAAGCTACCGCAGGTGTGGTCTCCCTTACTTCTAGCCTAAACGCGCGGCCCCTTTCGCGCAGGGATCCCAGGGCCAGTCAGATGCAGCGGAGATGGCAGCAGCGTTAGTTTCACAAGGCCAGCAGCCCACAGCTGCTCTGCAGTGCTCCAAGCACTTACAGCTGTGTCCCGGCTTCCCTCCAGTCCGCCCTGGAAGGAAGATGCTCTGGGGTCTGGTTCCCCACCCACCAGCTCCCTTCCTGTTGCTCCTTCCCTCCAGGCCGGGCCCTGCCCATTTTCCCTTCCCCCTTGGTCTCCTTCCCTTCTCCTCCTTGTCTTCCTCTCCTTCAGGCCCTCTGCAGGCAGGCCCAGCTGCCACACGTCCTCCCAGGGCAGGTCCTCCTGAGTCACAGCTTCAAGAGATCATTGAGTCCAGGGCTTTCCGAAAACCTTTTTAGCTGCAGAAACCCCGATCACATGAATTCTGACCCTAAATCGTAGTATATATGCCTGGGGCAAGTCACTGTTGGAGAAGCTGCTCCTTTGCAGCAGCTCCTTGGAAAGTTGGAAACCAGGGCCTCCCCGGTGGCACAAGGGGTTAAGCACAGCACTAATAGGCTGTCCGCAGCCACCGAAGCACAGGTTCTATCCCTGGCCAGAGGCTGACCCACATGGTGCAGCAGACCTCTCCTGTCTCACCTGCTGCTCCCCTCAGCTGTGTGTTTTGGTCGCTCTGCCTGTTCTGCTTCCTACTCTGTCTCTGGTGACTCCTCGCAGCCCCTGTACCTCTGGCCTATACCCTGTTCTTGTATGCATAAATAGATAAATCTTAAAAAAAAAAAAAGTTTGGAAACCAACAAGCCAGTCTATTGTACCCAGGGAGAAACAGGTGATCAGGGGAAATTCCTTCCCCAGGGCGCAGGGCTCGCTGGCAGCCGTTGAGTGCCGCCTAGGTGCAGACACTCTGCTAGAAGCTTTAAAGCGCCTCTCCTCTGTCACATGTCAGTCTGCCATGTGGGCAGGTACTGTCCTTCCCTGTCACGGGTAGTGACATGGGTAGGAAGTAGAGGGCAGTCAGGCTGAGCAGGTACCTGAGAAGGCAGGACGAGGCCACCTGTCTCAGAGGGGCACGTAGGCCCAGACTCCACCTGCGTGCGGCTGTCTTCTGGTCCTCATGTTGTCTCCTTCCCTGTCGTAGGTGGCTCATTTCCCCTTTAAGAACAACATGAGCTTCGTGGTCATTGTGCCCACCAGCTTTGAGTGGAACGTGTCCCAGGTGCTGGCCAACCTGAGCTGGGACATCCTGCACCAGCCCTTTCAGCGGGAGAGGCCCACCAAGGTCCAGCTGCCCAAGCTGCATCTGAAACACGAGCTGGACCTGGTGGCCACTCTCAGCCAGCTGGGTAAGGAGGCTGGGCAAGGGACAGACCGCTAGGTCAGGCTGGGTTGGGAGGAAGCCTTCGCTGGCAGCGGGTCTCAGTCAGAGCTGGCCTGTGTCCTTTCTCTGGGGCCGAGGGAGGTGTGAGTGTCAGATATGCACCCTGGACTCTCTGTCCTGGAGGAGGCTGGGATGGCCTGGGAATGAGGGCACAGTCTTCCTAAGACTGAACATGGCAAAGAGTCTTGGTTGGAGAGCCCAGTGTGGCTCGTGAGCCTTGCTGGCTCTCCAGGAAGGTGAGGAGAAGCCTCTGCATCGCACAGCTCAGGAGGTGCGTCTACCCATGAGCACTTGCTAAGCCACTTCCACATTCCAGGCATTGCAATAGGCACTTGGAACCAACCATGTACAAAGAACTTAGTCTAACTGGGTGGGCAGAAGAGGAATCAGGAACTTAAAATTCAACGTAAGTGGTTAAACAGCATAAATGATAAGAACTCCAGCCTGGGAGTTTTGTTTCCAGTTTGCCAAGGAGAGTATTGAAAAAGCACCTGTCATGCCTTGGGGCAGGGCAAGGCTTCCTGGAGGAAGCAATCTTTAAACTGATTTTTGGAGGGGAAATAGGCGTTAACTAGGGATCTGTGGGTTCAAGGTGTTCCCTGGTCAGTGTGCCAGCCACCTTTCCAGGCAAGTCCAGGCAGTCTCTGAGGTAGCAGGCAGCTCTGACCACCCATTTCCTATCCTGGGCAGGCCTGCAGGACTTGTTCCTGGCCCCAGACTTGCGTGGGATCTCTAACCAGAACTTGGTGGTGTCCAGTGTGCAGCATCAGTCCACTCTGGAGCTTAGCGAGGCTGGTGTGGAGGCGGCAGCAGCAACCAGCACAGCCATGTCCCGCATGTCCCTCTCCTCATTCATCGTGAACCGTCCCTTCTTCTTCTTCATCCTTGAAGACACAGTGGGCCTGCCCCTCTTTGTGGGAAGTGTGAGGAACCCCAATGTTGGTGCACAGCAGGAGAGAAAGGAGCAGCAAGATTCCCCTGACAGCAGGGACTCTTTCCATAACCAGAAAGCCTTCTCCCGAGGAGACAAGCTCTTTGGCCCTGACTTGAAACTTGCACCCCCTTCAGAGGAGGATTATCCCGAACCCAGTAGCCCCAAGTGAGGGGCAGTGGTCAAACGTATCCTGACTCCCTGCCTGGACAACCTCTCAACTCATGTGACTCTTTCCAAACAGCTTCATAAGATTAAGCAGGGAGGGGGCAGGGGGTTCTGGGTGGACAGGTGGGGAGAAGAGGGCAATAATTCTCTCTGACTCCTTTTGGGGAGCTTGGAGTGGAAGGAGGGTAGGCATCAGGGAATGGAGAGCCTCAAACCCACATCATTCCTTCCAAAGGGGTTCAGAGGATGCTGCTGTTTGGGGCTTGGGCAGAGGGGCAGCTATGGATCCACTTTTGTCAGGAAGGTAGGTAGATTATTCCCTAAATTGGCTGGAGCACCTCCATGTTTGTTTACCAGAGGGGGAGGTATAGGAGGGATTGTATACTGTGGTCAGGGGGAGGAAACAGATTCTGGGGGTGCCCCAGGGGGCAGAGGAGTGTCCTGGGTCAGACACCATGGGTCACCTTTGCTCTGTGGGTGGAGGTAAACGTTTCACATTCCCTGGCCTCTGTCATTATCACCAGCCTCCAGTGTACCCCGAAAGTGTCATCTCAGCTTCCCTGCCAGGATCCCCCTTCCTTCCTCTCCAGGTTCCCTCCTCTGCCTGCTATCTCAGGGGCTGAGGCCAAGAAGGGCTCCTCTGCTCCCTAAGGCTCTTTTGTAAAGTTTTTGTAGTGATTTTTATGTCACCTGAATAAAGAATGAATGGGCCTGGCTGCCTTGATGTCACTGTTCTGGGCAGGAGTGGGAGTAGGAGGGCTGGAGAAAGGTGGGGAGGAGCCACAGAACCTCCTGCACTGAGAATGTGGGTCCCAGGGGTGGCGACCACCTTCCCTGTGCCACATTTGCTAGGGATCACTTGCCAGTCCTTCTCCACCATGCAGTCCCTCTGACCTGGCCTGTCCTCTCAGGGCCGCCTCCACGTCAGCCTGGCTCTCCTCTCCACATGCCTCAGGCAGCTGGCAACCAGGGCGGCTCAGAATAGCGCCAGCCTCCTGGTTTGGGAGAAGAACTGGCAATTAGGGAGCTTGCAGAGTTTTTAATTACACGCCGGCCCTTCTGCCAGGGGCTGGCGCCCGCCAGCCGGGGAGCAGGCTTCTGGAAGCACCCGGCTCTGGCTAGAGGCTGTCAGCACCTGAGGATTTAGAGGAAACAGTTGGGGACACCGTGGCATGCGGAGGGGGCAGCATAGGTGTCCACGTGGGTGGGCCCTTGTCTGTGAGGTCTGGGTGTCCACATGGCGGCCGCCTGCAGCCTTGAAGTGCAGGGGTGAGGAGCCAGTGGCTGGGGTGGCATCTTGGCTCTTACAAACTAGCAGTGTGGGGAGACAGGTGACAAATAAATGAGTGAAAGAGATGCTGTGTCAGAGAGAGACAAGAGCTGGAATAAGTTAGAGGGGCACAGGGAGTGCAGGGACAGGAGGTCTCCGTGGGAAGGTGACGTGGAGCAAGACCTTGGAGGTGAGGGTGAGCGCCCCAGGAACCTCAGGAACGGCATCCTGGGCAGAGGTGCACCAAGTGCAGAGCCTGAGCTGGAGACGTGCTGGGAAGTTCAGGATGAGCTGGGATCTATGGGAGCAGGGAGGGGGCTGGGGCAGGAAGATGCTGGAGAGGAACTCCGGACAGAGGACATGGGGCTTTTGGGCTACTCTAAAGACATTGGTTTTTCTATTAGAAGGGAGGGGTAAGGCCTCACTGGCAAGTTACATCAGCAAGCCCAACCACTTGCCTCTTTTTTTCCTTTAAAGATTTATTTATTTATGCATACAAGAGCTGGGGTATCTATAGGATAGAGGTTTGGGAGGTGAGAGGATTCACCAGAGACAGAGGGGGGAGCAATACAGGCAGATGGACTGAAATACACTGCTGAGGGGAGCAGCGGGTGAGGCAGGAGAGGTCTGCTGAGCCATGTGGGTTCCCTCCCTGGCGGGGGATTGACTCGTGCTGCAGTGGCTGCGGATGTTTCACAGTGCGGTGCTTAACCCACTGCACCACCAGGGAGGCCCAGCATTTTTTGATTGAAATAGATCATGTAAAGTACATAAGTCGTAAGCATACACAAGCTTGGTGAGTTTTTCCCACAAACCAAATATTCCTGTGCAACCAGCACACAGATCAAGAAACAGCGCTCCCCTGACTTGTAATTACGATTTGTTTTCCTGATTTGGAACTTTATATAAAGGAGTCAGCCGTTCACTGCATGCTTATGAGGTTGATCTGTGTACTGCGGTGGGCAATAATTCATTCCCAGGGAAGGCTTTTATCTGAGGGATGCCATTTCAGCTCTACGAGGCTCACTAGGCTTCTGGGTGGAGAAGAGCCTCAGAGGGACAGAGGGGTTGGGAGCTAGGGAGACAGGTTAGCAGGCAGAGATGTAGGTCACTTGGTGCAGGATGCTGACTGTAGAAATGGGAGAAGAGTAGTATTTAAAAAAAATTTAATTAATTTATGCATATAAGAGCTGGGGTACAGGACAGAGGTACAGCAGGTGAGAAGATTCACCAGAGACAGAGTGGGGAGCAGAACAGGCAGATCTACTGAAACACACTGCTGAGGGGAGCAGTGGGTGAAGCAGGAGAGGTCTGCTGTGCCATGTGGGCCCCCTCCCTGGCTGGGGATTGAACTTGTGCTGCAGTGGCTGGTGATAGCTTGATAGTGCTGAGACTTAACCCTTGCACCACCAGGGAGGCCCCTTTTGCAGGTAGACATTATAGAATTTGTAGATGGTACAGGAAATGAGGGGAAGGAAAGAGTCGGAATGGTGAAGTTCACCGTTTAACTTCCTAGCCCTCTGTTTTGAGAAGTGGTTTTTAGTGAGATGGGAATTAGTGTGAGGAACAGTCTGAGGAGTGACTAGTGATTTCTGTTGGTTTTTTTGATCATCAGTGGTTCCATTTTTATTTGTTTATTTATTTATTTTTCCAATTCTCTGAGCTTTTAAATTTTATATATTTTTTACCTTAGCGATTTCTGTTTTGCAGTTATTGTGATTGAGATGCCACAATGTACAGGGTGACGATGTGTCCCCATCTGCCTGGACAGTCTGAGCTGTCCCATGGCTCCAGCTTCATTAATAGCGCCCTGTTCACTGTGAGGGGTGTACAGATGCAAAGCCCCGTGCTCATGCCCCCTTGGGCATCTCTGTGACGTGTCACGTGGGCAACAAGATACTTTGGCCAGCACTGGAAGTACATATCTGGGACCATACAGATGCATTTAAAGTCACAGAACTGGGGCCTTCCTGGTGGCCCAGCGGGTTGAGCGCTGCACTGTGAAGCATCCACAACACAGCGGCGTGAATTCAAGACCTGGGGACCCACATGGCGCAGCAGACCTCTCCTGCCTCGCCCGCTGCTCCCCTCAGCAGTGAGTTTCAGTGAATCCACCTGTTCTGTTCCCCACCCTGTCTCTGGTGACTCCTCTCACCTCCCACGCCGCTGGCCTGTACCCCAGCTCTTACGTGCATAAATAAATAAATCTTTAATAAAAAAAAGTCACAGAACTGGCAGAAATTGCGTAAGAGGAGATAAAGAGAGAGGACAAGGAGTCCCAGGATCAAGCCAGAGGCCAAACCAGCCAAGGAGCCAGAAAAGATGCATCTGAGAGGTGGGAGAGAAACTGCAGGGCGTCGGGATCAGGGATTCAAGACCGAGGAACGGTCACCATTCCGGCCGAGGCAAACAGCAGAGATGTCCGCTTGATGGCTACACAGAGGTCACTCATGGGCTGGGCTACGGCAGTTTCAAAGGAAAGCTGGACACAGAAACAAGACTGGGAGACAGAAGGGAATGAGAATTCAAGAGCGTACAGAGACAAGAGGAAATGACTTTCAGTTTGGCTTGGAGGGAGAAGTGAGAAATGGGCAGTGGCTGAGGTGTAGGCCAAAACGGAAGTATCTTTATTTTTTATTTGAAATATAATTTCCACTTTACTGGAAGTAACTTTAAAAAAGTGATGGGTCTCCCTGGTGATGCAAAGGGCTGAGTGCTGCACTGTGGGGCTTTTGTGGCCACTGTAGCACGAGTTCAATCCCCGGCCAGGGAGGGGACCCACATGGCGCGGCAGACCTCTCCTGCTGTGCCCGCTGCTCCCCTCAGCAGTGTGTTTCAGTCCATCTGCCTGTTCTGCTCCCTGCTCTGTCTCTGGTGAATCCTCTCACCTCCTGCACGTACCCCAGTTCTTGTATGCATAAATAAATCTTTACAGAATATAATTAGGACATTGGTCTAACTGGACCAAAGTATAAACACTGGAACAAAGAAAGCATCTTTAATAAAATTGGACTGCCACATGCACATTATCGCACACCATACATGAAAATTAATTCAAAGTGAATAAAAAGACCTGGAGGTAAGACCTAAAACCATACAATACTTAGAAGCGAACATAGGCAAAGCACTCCATGACATAAAACCTCAGAAACATATTTGCAGCTTCATCTTCAGCAGCAAGGACAATAAAGGAGAAAATAGGGGCTTCCCAGGTGGCGCAAGGGGTTAAGTTGTAGTACTATGAAGCATCTGTAGCCACCACAGCATGAGTCTGATGCCTGGCCAGGGAGCTGACCCACAGGGCACAGCAGACCTCTCCTGCCTCGCCCGCTGCTCCCCTCAGCAGTGTATTTCAGTAGATCCACCTGTTCTGCTCCCCACTCTGTCTCTGATGAATCCTCTCACTTCCCACACCTCTGTCCTGTACCCCAGTTCTTGTATGTATAAATAAACAAATCTTTTTTTTTTAAAAAAAGGAGAAAGTAAACAACTGGCATTACGTCAAATTAAAAGCTTCTACACAGCAAAAGAGACAGTGACCAAAACAAGAGACACCCTACTGTATGGGAGAAAGTATTTATGTCACATTTAGTAATTTCTTTTGTCGGTTATCTCTGTTACAAATATTTTCTCCCAGTGTGAGGCTCGTATTTTAATTTTGTTTTACAGTGTCTTTTCATGAAAACAGTTCTTAATTTTAGTACTAAATTTATTAACCTTTTATAATTTGTGCTGCTTTTGGCATCTTGCTAAAAAAATCTTTCTTACTAAGATATCACAAAAGGACTCATCTATATTTTCCTCTAAAGCATTCACAAATTTTCCTGTGTCTGTGTGCTTGCATTTGCTTTTCAAAGCATAAAAATATCTCTGAAAGTATACACAGGAAGGAGATTAACATCTGCTGTCTCCAGGGAGTGGATTCTGCGACCGGATATCAGAGTAAGAAGACTTTTCCTTGTCTGCTTTTTGTTGCTTTTGCATTTTGAACCATAAGAACAAAATACCTATTGAAAACTAAGTAAATAGTATAAATAAAAATTCATTAGAAAGATTATGCAGAGGACCTCCCTGGTGGCACACGGTTTAAGATGCAGCAATATGATGCTATTGGCAGCCACTGCAGCACAAGTTCGATCCCTGGCCAGGGAGGGGACCCACCTGGCGCTGCAGACCTCTCCTGTCCCACCCACTGCTCCCCTCAGCAGTGTATTTCAGTAGACCTGCCTGTTCTGCTCCACTTTGTCTCTGGTGAATTCTCTCACCCCCAGACCTCTGGCCTGCACTCCAGTTCTTATATGCATAAATAAATAAATATTTTTTTAAAAAATAGATTCTGCAGAAAGACAGAAATTGTTTTTCATATATAAATCTGCAAGGTACCAAGAATTTTATGTGTATGGTATGAAATAGGGATCAAATTTTAACTTGTCCACATGGAGAGTCAGGCCTTCCTACCTCTCTGTGCTTATTAGTAGCTCATTTTACTTACCCTTTTAAGACTGCTTAAATTTGGATCGTCCAACTGTGCTGCTGTAGTCCAAGAAAAATATAATGTGAATCACATGCACAATTTTGTGGCAGCACATTAAAAAATAGGTGAAATTAATTTTAATATCTTTTATTGAACTCTATATGCAGTATAAAATTATTAATGATACTGATACATCATTAATGATATGCAATCATTGATGATAATGGTTATAAAATTGATGATAATCATAATCATATAATGATAATGATGAAAGTTATTAATTCATACTAAGTATTCAAAATCTGGCATGACCTGTACCCTTAGATCACAATTCAGACTGACCACATTCAAGTGCTGTGGGGCTATACGCAACTTTTGACCAGTGCAGCTAGAGACTGCTGCCCTGGGTGCTCGGGCGACACTGGTGCGTCCTGGAGGGAGGCACTGACTGTTCATCTCTGTGCTCTTTCTTCTCCGTGCACCTAGCCAGCGCCTTGCATAGAGGTACACAATTTTTTTTAAAAAAAAGATTTATTTATCGATGCATACAAGAGCTGGGGTACAGGCCAGAGGTGTGTGTGGGGGGGGTGAGAGGATTTGCCAGAGACAGAGTGGGGAGCAGAACAGGTGGATCTACTGAAACACAGTGCTGAAGGGAGCAGCGGGTGAGGCAGGAGAGGTCTGCTGCGCCATGTGGGTCCCCTCCCTGGCCGGGGATCGAACTTGCGCTGCAGTGGCTGCAGATGCTTCACAGTGCTGAGACCCACCAACCAAGGAGGCCCCCTACCCAATTTTTTGTTGAAGGACTGAACTGTCTGTTGATACGCTGTCCGCTGTCCGTATAGAGAGCTGAACCTCGTGCCCACTGGAAAGTTCTATACAGGGCCCCTCTCTCTGCTCCCTGGAGCCTCAGGTGAAGTGGAGTTTCCCTAAATGCTCTCTTCTTCAAGCTAAATACCCCAGAGCGCTCTCCTTTTCTTCTCTAATCTGTCCTCTAAATGACCATGGATCTCTTCGCCAGGTATGCCTGCCTCCAGTCTGTGAAAAGGTTTTAATTTCTCTATTTCCCCCTGTTAGTGTCTTAGCATCACAACCGCAATGCAAAATTCCAAACATCTCCAGGCGAGCAGGGTGGAGGTTCCTTTGGGGTGGGGGGGGACTGCTAATGTGTCAGGGTGTGGCTGGCACACACGCACCTCCTCGGGGTGCTCACGTTGATGGGCATCTCACTTCTTCTGCCCAGCTATTTCCCCATTGCCGTTTCTGGTCTTCTGCAAGCACAGAATCCTAGGGTTGAAAAAGGACTCAGACATCCCAGTCTTGTCCTTTCATTTCTTGGCGGAGGAGAGCGAAGAACTATGGGTGTTCGTGCCAGAACGAAAGACCAGGATAAACCCAGGGGCCAGTACCTGGCCAGTGTTATCTCCACTCCAGCCTCCCTGCCAGACCTCTCCTGTAAGACTTTTCCTTAGACCATCCTCAATGCCCCCTTGCTGAGACTGGCCCACCGGCCCTCTGAAGGTGGGCCAGCAGGCAACGAAGCAGCCCTGGGCCCTGCAGGAAGGTCAAGGGGACAAGCCAAGGGTGTGAATGTGTGTGCCTTGAGGGGGTGTGTTGGTGTGTAAGGGCAGTAGTGGGTTAAAGTTAACACCAGCCCATGATGCAATCGCAGAATCCAAATTGAGTGCAGGCGCTTTAAGAAAGGAGTAGCTGTAATCTGAAGCCTGCTGGACGCTGGGTTGGGAGGTGGCAGGAAAAGCTCTGGTGCTTGCAGGAGCCCCTCAGAGTGTGCAGGCTTCCAGAAACCTAGGCTGGCATGGACTCGCGGCGCACCCACAGGTAATGCAGCTCCATCTCTTCTGAGTACCAGGAGAAGATGGAGAGGCTCCCCTGGGCTGGAGCCTCTGGGGAGAGGCAGGGGCACCCTGGGAGGAGAAAACAGTGGTGCAAGGGAGAGGAGGTGGAGAGACAATAGCTCCTGCAGCTTCAGGGCCAGGGTGAGTGGGTGAGAGAGGGCAGAGGGAGTAGCGGGGCAGAAGGCAATTATTCCCAAATCCATTGTGCCACTAGCAGAAAAGCTGGAAAGACTTTTGAATGAAGTGAGTGGAAAAGCTTGGAGGTGGTGGTGGTAGACAAGCAGAGAGCTCAATGCAGGGCCAGGTCTGAGCAGCTACTCAGAGGGGCTCCACAGCCCCAAGGGAAGGAGGCTGCCCCAAATTGAACTTCTGGGGGCAGTCAGGGAGACCAGGAGACAGGGAGACAGGGAGACAGCCCACCGGCAGCCAGCCAGGTCCTGGCTTGGGCTCAGCTTCCTGCTGCTTCTTTTCAAAATCAACTGGTGCTGATTTCAAAGCTATCTTCCCAGCAGCGCCAAGCAGCTGGCCTCCCTAGCCTGGTGGGAGACTGGGTGGAGTGCAGCTGGGTCTTTTATGCAGCCCCACCTTTTTTCTTTGGTCAAATTAGCTGGGAGTAAAAGCTGGGATACCAGGGGGATTTGGATCTCTCACAATGACTGCTACTTGGCCCAGTCTGTGTATGGGGTTTGGGGACTCGGCAGCCAGTGCCGGGAAAAATGGCCATTTGACTGTTGAAGCGCCCTGGGACAAGCCACAGCAACAAGTGGGTTGGGGCCAAAGAAAAATTGCAGACTTCCCAGAAGCCCCATCACTGCCTGGCCACTGTCTCTCCATTAGGAATTCAGCCCCTAGACGGTGGATGGGACGGGAAGGGGGCCAGGGAATTCTGTTTCTAGGGCTGTCCTTCTGGAGCGTGGGAGATAAAACTCGTGGGCACTCTGGGTAGATCTGTTTAAATTCCAAGACTGAAGAATATCGCCTGGGACTGGCAGGGTCAAGATGGTGGGTGGGCCTGGAGGAGACCCCCCGGAATTTTTCTCCCAGAGCCAGGGGAGAGGGCGGTGCCCTTCCCTGCACAGCACAGGAGGTCCACCACCATGTGGCCTGAGGCTGTGTGCTTCTGGGAGGAGGAGGAGGGATGGTGTTTGTCTCACGACTGGGATTAATCTGAAACACATGTATTGGCTTGGATTTATCCTCCCAGCTTGAGACAAGATCACCAAACCCCAGTTCCTGTGTCTCTTGATTTGGGCAATCCGGCAGGGTAAGGCCTGACCCTTGGCCCAACACAGAGGCTATGTACCCCCTCCCGGCGCCCTCCCCAACCTGGCAGGACGGGAATCTGGTTTGGATACTGCCCTTTGAACAGGATGGCATCATTGTCCCTGTGCCCCTGGCCAGCCAATGGCTGCCGGCCCCAGCTCAGAGAACAACCACCTTGGACTTGGGTGTGCTCAGGGGCCCGGGCAGATCCGTACTCTCCACCGCCACACTGCCCTTTTTGGGGACTTCAGTCATCGCTCCTTTTCCCTAACCCCTAGGGCTTGAGGTGGGGGGGTCCAAACAAGTGCATTAAAACTGCAAGCCCCAGAGACGGGCGCTGAGTCAGTTCTGGAGCCATGTGTCTCTCCCTGCAGAGGCCCCGCCTCGGCTTTCAGCTCAGTCTACCCATGTGGTGACAATGGTCAACCTTACCACGAGGGCTTGGGTTCAGACTCTGAAGGGATTGCCCTAGGGAAGACCTCACCTCATGTGCATCTGAATTGTGAATTTAGTTTCCTTAAACACTATGCCAGGAGCCAGGAGGGCCTCTCTGGTGGCAAAGGGTTGAAGTCTCAGTGCCATTAAGCTGTCGCCAGCCATTGTGGCCTGAGTTCAATCCCCGGCTAGGGAGGGGACCCACATGGCGCAGCAGACCTCTCCCGCCTCACCTGCTGCTCCCCTCAGCAGTGTATTTCAATCGCTCTGCCTGTTCTGTTCCCCACTCTGTCTCTGGTGAATCCTCTCACCTCCACACCTCTGGCCTGTACCCTAGTTCTTGCTTGTATAAAATAAATTAAAAAAAAATCTTAAAAAAAAAAAATACACTACACCAGGAGGACCCAGCTTTCCTTCCTTCAAATTCTTACCCTGCTGGGCCTCCCTGGTGGCGCAGTGGGTTAAGCAACGCACTATGAAGCAAACCACAGCCACTGCAGCACGAGTTAGATCCCTGCTGCCGGCCAGGGAGGGGACCTACATGGCGCGGCAGACCTCTCCTGCTGTGCCCGCTGCTCCCCTCAGCAGTGTACTTCTGTTGATCTGCCTGTTCTGCTCCCCGCTCTCTGTGGTGAATCCTCTCACCCCCTCACACACACCTCTGGCCTGTACCCTAGTGCTTGTATGCATAAATAATAAATAAATATTTTAAAAAAAAAACCAAAAAACAAATTCTTACCCTGCCCAGAGGACCTAGAGATAAAAGCTGTTCCTCTGTCACCTACCTATGCATCTTGCGGACTTTTCAGTCTCTGGTAAACCAGCCTGCTGAGGCTCAGGCCAGGTTCCTGCCAGCTCTGAGTGAGGCAGGCTGGGTGGAGACCTGTAAGTCTGGATGGGGTAAGTGCTTTATCTTGCACCGCAGAAAGCTGTTCTATTGTCTCAGCTGAAGATTCTCCCTGGGTGGTGGGGGCAGCGTGTGGAAGAACCGCTGGCTATCACAGGGGTCCACAGAACTCTCTGAGACATGCGCACAAGATCAGGGTTTAGGAAGAAAGCCAGCTGGTTCCCACCGACAGCCCGGCCCTAAGCTGAACAAACTCAGGAGGCAGGTTTTTTCCCCCTTTTTGTTGCCCTTTATGCTCCATATGTTGTCCAATGGATTATCAGACTTAACTTTAAGGACTTTGGGCAAAAATGACCCAACTTCCCTATTTGCTCTGAGAAGTCATAAAAGTCTGTGTATTTTGTGTGTGTGTGTGTGTGTGTTTATGGGTATATAAAAGGGTGATGAAGGAGCCCGAGACCCTTGGCCTGTGTGTATGTCTTGCAGGGGAGGTAAGGGGCAAGGAAGACCGATTACAAATTCTTGACTCAGCAATAAGAATAGAGAATGTAGGGCCTTCCTGGTGGCGCAGCGGGCTGAGCGCCTCACTGTGAAGCATCTGCGACACAGCTCCTGGAGTTCGAGCACTGGCCAGGAAGGTGACCCACATGGCGCAGCAGACCTCTCCCGCCTCACCCGCTGCTCCCCTCCGCAGTGTATTTCAGTAGATCCACCTGTTCTGCTCCCCCCTCTGTCTCTGGTGAATCCTCTCACCCCAGTTCTGGCCTGTACCCCAGTTCTTGTATGCATAAATAAATCTTTTTTAAAAAAGACATCATTTAACTTAATCCTGATCACAGTAGGTAACTATTTAGATTTCTGTTTTACAAGAGAAATACTGTGATTTAGAGAGCTCTTAAGACAACTGAGATTTGAACCCAGGACGTCTGTCCCAAGACCCATTACCCCTAACTGCGACAGTAAGAGCGTTTCACAGACCTGAGAAGGGAATGAGCTCCTTTGTGAGGCCACCGCTCCCAGTCCAGAGGCTGGACTGGATGCCTCTGTCCTCCATATTCTGTGAGGCTCAGATTCAATCCCTGTTCTGTTAATAGATACTGCCCAAATCCTTTACAATGCGCTGGTCAGGCACCTCCGGGAAAGCCTAGTGTGCATGTGTATCTGAGCATGTCCTACCCGGAGGGGCCGACTATTGGGTCTTCTTCGGGAGCTTTAGGCTGGAAGGTGGGTGCCCTGAGGCTGACAATGGGATGAAAGCACAAGCTCATCAGGTGGCTGGGCTGGGAAGGTGGGTGGCGGGCGGGCAGGCACTGAGAAGGAAGCTCCGTCACTTTGGGCGTCCACAGCACGGGGAGGCTGGCGGGCCGCTGCCTGGTTCTGGCAAGCCCCTGGTCCCTGCCCAGTTGGTTTGGTGCAGGGTGGAGGTCAAAGGAAGCATCTTGCTGTCTCTGACTTTCTTGCAGGCCCGGGATGCAGGCCCTCATGCTGCTTCTCTGGACTGGAGCCCTCCTCGGGCAAGGCAGCTGCCAGAACAACGCGGGCAGCCCGGAGGAGGTCAGTGCGGATGTGCTGTGTGTGCACGTGCATGCGGCCCCTTGGGAGACAGGGCAGGGAGCTGGACACTCAGGCTCTGGAACAGACCCTGAGCCTTTAGATCTAGACCTGGTGTTTGTTTCTCCATCAGCAAAACAGATCGTCTTGCTTAGGGACAAAAATAAGATGCAAAAGGAGAAAAAAGCAAAAGCACCTTAGCCAGCCTGGGACTGTCCTTTCCATGAAGACCTTTTCTCAATGATTTGTATTCCTTTTGGGTCTCGCTGAGTGGGTGACAGTCTTGGACACACGTCCTGATACTGGCCAGGGCACAGCTGAGATGTAATAGTGCGGAAAAACCACTTTCCTGTCCAGAGAGGGCAGAGGCAGGCCACAAAGGCAGAATCTGACGCTGGAGAGGAGCCCGTGCTATGAGACAGTGGAGGGTGACTGTCACCCCGGGGACCGGGGCAGCTGGGGCACGCACTGACTGGAGCCCTGGACTTGGTCTTGAGTTCTGACTTTGAATTCTGACCACCTCTTGCTAGCTTTGTGACTATAGGCAAATCACCTTTACCTATCTTTGTTTTCTTGTCTATAAAGTGGGATTAAAAATGCCCATTCTGGGCCCCCCTGGTGGCGCAGTGGGTTAAGCAATGAACTATGAAGCAAACAGCAGCCACTGCAGCACGAGTTCGATCCCTGCTGCTGGCCAGGGAGGGGACCCACATGGCGCAGCAGACCTCTCCTGCCTTGCCCACTGTTCCCTTCAGCAGTGTGTTTCAGTCAGTCTGCCTATTCTGCTCCCTGCTCTGTCTCTGGTGAATCCTCTCACCGCCCTGGACTCTGGCCTGTACCCCAGCTCTTGTATGCATAAATAAATAAATAAATCTTTTTAAAAAATAGCCTATTCTTACAGGCCCATTGTGACCAGTCACTAGTTTTGCATCTAACTGAACACCGACTCTATAGGTGCTGGGGATGCATGGAAATGGAAGACTCATTTCTTGCCTTCATTGGTATTTTTTGAGGTATTAGTCTTTTGAGATGTTAGTCTTTTGGGATATCAGACAAATACATCAAATAAGCATGAATCAGGGCTTCCCTGGTGGTGCAAGGGTTTAAGCACTGTGCTATGAAGCATCCACAGCCACTGCAGTACGGGTTTGATCCCTGGCCAGGGAGGGGGCCCACATGGCGCAGCACACCTCTCCTGCATCGCTCCCCTTGGCAGTGTTTTTCAGTACATCTGCCTGTTCTGCTCCCCACTCTGTCTCTGGTGAATCCTCTCACCCTCCCCCAAGCCTCTGGCCTGTACCCCAGTTCTTATATGCATAAATAAATAAATCTTAAAAAAAATAGAATTTCAAAGAAGCATGAAACAAAGCAAAATGAAGGGCTCTAGCACCCCGTCTGCATATGGAAAGTGGTAAATGAGCAAGTGGTAGTTGGCTCTGTGAAAAGGGTCATAGAACCAAAAACATGGCTTCAGATTGGGGTGACCCAGGGCAAGTTTGTGGTGGAGGTGACATCTGACCAGGGCCATGAATGATGGGGGCGTTTGACATGAGGGTCTAGGAAGAAACATGGAAGCAGCATGCAGGGGAGCAGACAGGAAACCTGGCCTGGCCTGAGAACAGGATTTCTTGGGAAGGGGAGGGTGCTGCCTCTTCTTTTTTTTTTCTTTTTACATACAAGGGCTGGGGGTACAGGCCAGAATCGCGGAAGGTGAGAAGATTCATCAGACAAGAGTGGGGAGCAGAACAGGCAGACTGACTGAAACACACTGCTGAGGGGAGCAGCGGGCAAGGCAGGAGAGGTCTGCTGCACCATGTGGGTCCCCTCCCTGGCCGGCGGCAGGGATTGAACTCGTGCTGCAGTGGCTGAGGTTTGCTTCATAGTGCGTTGCTTAACCAGCTGCGCCACCAGGGAGGCCCCTTTTTTTTCTTTTTTAAAGTGTGTCACAGGCTCACAGGTTCCAAGTGCTAATCTCTCCCTGGGCTGCTTCTCCCCAGCAGAAAGCAACTGCATGCCCAGTGCAAACTCATTGCAGTAGCAGGTTAAACATACTGGGCCCAGGACGTCCCTAAGGGGCCAGTGTGACAACCTCACTCAGAGTGATGAGACCAAGTCATCCACTGCTTATCTCCACTGTTCTTGTACTCAAACCCAGGGCTCCCTGGACCCAGACACTACGGGGGTGCCAGTGGAAGAGGAAGATCCCTTCTACAAGGTCCCTGTAAATAAGCTGGCAGCGGCCGTCTCCAACTTTGGCTATGACCTGTACCGCATGAGATCGAGTGGAAGCCCGACGGCCAACGTGCTCCTGTCTCCGCTCAGCGTGGCCACGGCATTTTCTGCCCTCTCACTGGGTGAGTCCTCCAGTGCAGAAAGTCCCAGCCTCAGCAGCTGCACACGTGTGGCTCTCTAGGAACTACAGATACTTGAGTTCAGGGAGGGCTCCCGCTGGGTGTAGGGACGGGACTCGCTGGCTGTGTACACAATCCCCTTGTCCCTGGGAGGACAGTCCCCCCGCCATGGGTGTGGGACCTGGGGGTTGTTAATTGACATGGTGACTTCCACACTCATTCAGTCCTTAAGCAAGCTTTCGCATGCTGCCATCTGGCAAGGTTTTGGGGATTTAACTGTACATAAGCAGGCATGGTCTCTGCCCTCACTAAGGTCACAGGTGAGTTCACAGGGAGACTAAAAAACAGGTAACTCCAGAACAGTCTGGCAAGTGCTGTGATGGCAGAAGCACAAGCTCGAAGGCCTCAGTCCCATCCTCGCAGTTCTCTCTGCGCCTGATGCCTTTAGCTTAATTTAGGAAAATTGATTTTTCTTCCATTGTCTACAAATTCCTTGCCCACAGAATATGTTTCTGGTATCAGCAGACAAAAAAAGCAAGAGTAGAGAGTTCCTGTCCTGTTCGAGGGGAGGGCCTGGCAGGATATTATCGAGCTCCTATTCTTTCTTGTCTCTTGCAGGAGCGGAACAGCGGACAGAATCCAGCCTTCACCGGGCTCTCTACTATGACCTGATCAGCAACCCAGACATTCATGGCACCTACAAGGAGCTCCTTGCCTCTGTCACTGCACCCCAGAAGAACTTCAAGAGTGCCTCCCGGATCGTCTTTGAGAGGAGTGAGTTGGCTGGGTAGCTGGGGTTGCCTGAGGGGAGTGGGGGCTCCATGCTCCACGTAGGGGGCTTCAATAATAGACTCCAGGCCTGGCATGTGTGGGACCCCATGAGCTCAGAGGGTCAGAAAGGAAGTGGGCTGAGGGAGACAGTGGGAGAGCTGGGGAGGGCAGCGAACGTGGAAGGAAGCAGCAATGAACCACATCTGCTGTTCCTTGCCCAGTGCCTGGGATGCTGGCATCCAATCCTGGCAAGGCACTGGAAGAGGCAGGAAGTCAGGGCCTGGCGAGTGTTAAGCCAGGACCTGAGGTGGGCCTGCTCTCCAAGAGGGTATGCTTGCTGGTCTAGCTTTCAGAGTGCCTAACCTCTGCTCCATTTCTTCCCAGAGCTGCGGGTAAAATCGAGTTTTGTTGCACCACTGGAAAAGTTCTACGGGACCAGGCCCAGGATCCTGACTGGAAACCCTCGCATGGACCTTCAGGAAATTAACAACTGGATGCAGGCCCAGATGAAGGGGAAAGTCGCTAGGTCCACACGGGAAATGCCCAGTGGGATCAGCATTCTCCTCCTGGGGGTGGCTTATTTCAAGGGTGAGGGCTCTGCTGCTTCTCTTTTGACCAGGGGTGGATGGTGGGTGTCAGAGGAAAAAGAGGGGGGTGTCAAAGACCTAACTCAACATGAACCCAGAGGTGACAGCCAAGGACTATCCAACACAGGTACTCTACTTGTCAATCCAAGGCAAACACTGGTTGAGTGTCCGCCTAATAGAGCAGACTTGGAAAAAGCCTAGTGGAGAGGCAAGAGAGAGCACTGCCGCTGCTGGGCCTGCCTGGGGGGAGTGGGGGCTAGCGGGGCACCTCAGCAGGATCCTGGCTGGAATCAGACTCAGAGCCCGGCTTTGCCTTTCCTGGCTGGAGCACCCTGCACACTTCACAGCCTTTCTGGGCCTGCTTATTCATCTCCAACGTGGGGACAATACACTGATTCAGAGGCACTGTCTACTTGTCTCCCATCTGAACATCAACATTGGCACTGAGTCTGGGACACAGCAGGTACTCAGGAGACCGCTGTTAGTGTACAGCATTCTTCCTCTAGGCTGTGGTAGTATGCTCGAGACCACCCCAGGGCCCAGTGTGAGGTCAGTCCCATGCCAGATAAGCCTTGGGTAGGTTTTGACAACCTCCCTTGAAATGCTTTATAACCATCTATCAGGAAGTAGTGAGACTGAGCCCCTAAACTCCTAAAGAGAAGCCCAATGGGTTCCTACTTGAAAAACTAATCTCCAGGGAGTGAAAGAGGCAGCTGCAGGCCAGCATGTTGAAGGTCGCATTAAATGAAAGGAGCCTGGTCATCACCGCACTGTGTGAGCATTGGCAGGTTGCTTCACCTCTCTGGGCTTCAGGGCTTTTTCAGCTGAGAGGGGTGATAGGATGATGTCAAGGTCCCTTCCAGCTCTGACCTCCTTTGCTCCTATCTTCCATACATGCCACTATAGAGGTATACCCCTGTTTACCTTCTTCTAGTCCATTATAGAATTTGTATAATCTAGATATTCAAATTGATAAAATCAACATATTTGCTTCTGAGTTCATTTGCAGATGGTATTCAGGGTCCTAGAATATCACTGGTCAGCCCACACATTCTGAGATAGAGCTAATCCTTGGCGTGCCAGGACCCCTGGTTACTGAGATCCCTTTAGCCATGTAGGCAATTTTCTTTTTAAAAGATTTATTTTTATTTATTTATGCATACAAGTGCTGGGGTGTAGGCCAGAGATGCAGGGGGTGAGAGGATTCACCAGAGACAGAGTGGGGAGCAGAACAGGCAGACTGACTGAAACACACTGCTGAGGGGAGCAGCGGGTGAGGCAGGAGAGGTGTGCTGCACCATGTGGGTCTCCTCCCTGGCCGGGTATCGAACTTGTGCTGCAGTGGCTGGTGATAGTTTGATAGCGCTGAGACTTAACTCCTGTGCCACAGGGAGGCAATTTTCAATGACATCCTTGTTTCACTGCCCATCTGGTCTCCTAGAGCTCAGCATACTCCATTTGTTTCATTCTAGGGCAGTGGGTAACCAAGTTTGACTCCAGAAAGACTTCCCTGGCTGATTTCCACTTGGATGAGGAGAGGACTGTAAGAGTCCCCATGATGTCGGACCCTAAGGCCCTTTTACGCTATGGTTTGGATTCTGATCTCAGTTGCAAGGTCTGAAGGGACTGGGCGGGTAGTGGGTGGGTGGGGAGCGAGGACAAAGACAAGGCAGAGTGTTGTAATGGAAATAGAATGGGCATTGAGACCCTTAAGACCTGACAGCTGTCAATTTTTTAAATTAATTTTTAAGGATTTATTTATTTATGCATACAAGAGCTGGGGTAGAGGTCAGAAGTGTGGGAGGTGAGAGGATTCACCAGAGACAGAGTGGGAAGCAGAACAGGCAGATGGACTGAAACACAGTGCTGAGGGGAACAGCGGGCAAGGCAGGTCTGCTGCGCCATGTGGGTCCCCTCCCTGGCTGGGGATCCATTTCGCGCTGCAGTGCTGCGGATGCTTCACAGTGTAGCACACAACCCGCCATGCCACCAGGGAGGCCCCTTTAATTAAATTTTTAAAGGTTTATTTATTTATGCATACAAGAACTGGGGTTCAGGCCAGAGGTGTGGGGGGTGAGAGATTCACCAGAGACAGAGTGGGGAGCAGAACAGGCAGACTGACTGACATATCTGACACTGTCAAATTCTAGTGCTGAGTTACTTTCAGCACTTCTCTGAAGCTCTTGTGTTATAAAATGAAAGGGGTAAACTTACCTCCTCAGGGTCTGTGAAAGGGTTAAAAAGGTAATGAGAGATGTTGGCACTTTCTTGTCTTTGCTTTCCTTCATATTCTCTTTCTGCCAAATGTTCAAAACCCATCACAAATGCCGATTAGTGGTATTCTAACTCTTCCACATACATCTGACTTACTTTTAAGTCAGTAGTTCTTAACTTTTTTTTTTAAAGGAATCTGTCAAACTGCCTAAAACATTTGAGGGGTATGCATGTGAACACGTGCACACACTTCTACAGGGGCTCTTGGGACCCCTGAGACCATCTGTCCTATGGATCTTGCGATAAGAACCTCTGTTCATAGGTTCATTTTCTGCTTCTGTGTTGCTGTGCCTAACTCCTGCTTTTCTAGCCCGGGGCTCTGTACATAGGAGATGATTGATAATTGTTGGTAGACAAACCTTGGGAGAAAACACAGCCCTGGAAATCTGTTCTAATTCCTTAGAACCACAGGAGAACATTCTTTATTACCTCTAGGCTGAGGTAAGAAAGGCAATAACCTACTTTGGGAAGGGCCATCAGGAGATATCTTGTTGCCCCAAAACAGTAGCCTGGGGGGCAACTGTTAGATTGGGGTGGGGAAAGCAAGGCCCAGGCACTAGGTCAGAAGAGGGGAAGGCAGCCTGGGGGTGTGGGTGTGCCACAGGGGTAGCCATGCACTTCCTCCCTGTTGTTTCAGATTGCCCAGCTGCCTTTGACTGGAAGCATGAGTATTATCTTCTTCCTGCCTCTGAAAGTGACCCAGAACTTGACACTGATAGAGGAAAGCCTCACCTCTGAGTTCATTCATGACATAGACCGAGAACTGAAGACCGTTGAAGCGGTTCTGACCATACCCAAGCTGAAGCTGAGTTTTGACGGCGAAGTCACCAAGGCCCTGCAGGAGATGAGTATGTGTGCGAGACCCTCAGACTCTGGGGGTGGGGGGATCAGTCTCTGGGCCTTCCACTCTGCCTAGCTGAGCCCAAGGGCCTCGGGGCCTTGTATGCGCCCAGAGATGACTGCTTAATTCTGATAGTGCTGGAGGGGAACTCTGAACTGTCTTGTTATCAGACTCACGTGTCAGCCCCCCCCCCCCCCCCCCCCCCCCCCCCCCCCCCCCCCCCCCCNGTGCTGGAGGGGAACTCTGAACTGTCTTGTTATCAGACTCACGTGTCAGCCCCCCCCCCCCCGTGCCCTCCCCCCCACCCCCGCATGTTTCCTGTAGCAGGAGCATGTTTCCTGTAGCAGGAGCTGTGACACCGCCTCTCAAGACTGGTCTGTTGACTTGGTTTCTGATCTGAACCCCACTGGCTGTGTTCTTGGCAAGCCACTTAACCCTGAACCCAGAGCTCTGCACACCTCACGAGAGACCTCAAGTGCTGTCCCACTCCTTCCTAGCTTGCGTACCTCCTTGAGAATCAGGAGTTAAGAATCAGAACTGTATTCTTCCATGGGTAAGGCATGGTTTTAATGAGACTCTCTTAATCTCTGCAGAACTACAATCCTTGTTCGATTCTCCAGACTTTAGCAAGATCACGGGCAAACCTATCAAGCTTACTCAAGTGGAACATCGTGCTGTCTTCGAGTGGAGTGAGGACGGGGCAGGCACCAACCCCAGCCCGGGGCTCCAGCCTGCCCGCCTCACCTTCCCCCTGGACTATCACCTTAACCAACCTTTTATTTTCGTACTGAGGGACACAGATACGGGGGCCCTTCTCTTCATAGGCAAAATTCTGGACCCCAGAGGCACTTAGTTCTCTAGTTTAATGTTTAAATCCTCTAAAAGAAGAAAATCCTAGAGGGTGGCAGTTTATTGTAATCACATGAAGGCTGCCACTGTAATGTTTCAATGTACACTTTGCAATAAAAGTGCTGTATTCTTAACTTGCGTTGCTTTTTCCTTCCTTGTATTCTGAGTCAGGTTCTTTAATATGAAGATAAACGCCCTTTAGGAGTTGCTGCTCCCACAGTGATAACGTGTTTCTATCTGGACTCTTCATACAGTCACCATTCGAACTTCTGGCTATCTATGTTGGATAATGCTTCAGGGTGCTGGTCCCTTCAGGAGGGTGTCCTGCCCCCACAATCAGTGGGGCACACCCTTAAGCAAACTAGACTTTAGGTTTTGTTTCCTTTTTTCTTCTCTTTAAATCGCTGACTGAACACTGAGCACGTACAGATGAGGCAAGTGTGGCAGTGCCCACATGCCTCGTGGCGGGCGACTCAGCCCCAGCGCCGTAGGAGATGAGGAGTCCGGATTCAAAGTTTCCGTGCAAGCACAGATATCCCCTGGCCAAGCTCATGACACTGTCACGTGACAACCTAGGCTAACACCAGGGTGGGTACGGGAGACCATTTATAACTTCAGGAAATAATACCTTGTTTTACGAAGCATTTAAAGAAAGTTTACATAAAATGGGATTGGGTACGTCAAATTTCTAAATATACTCTTTTAAGGGAGTATGCCTATTTTGCAAAGTACAGCAGGACCTTTTTTCAAGAACATGAAACAAGTGTCTGGAACAGAATAACTACAGGACTAAATTATTTTTCTTGAAAAGGCGCTACCAAAAATCTCACTGGCTACTGCCTTGCCACAGTGAGTTAGCAGGAAGGAGGATCATGAAATTCTGCCACCCTTGATTCAACAAACATCAGCGCGCCGACTCCCAAAAGCTCTGTCCTCAGAGTCTGCCAGGTACCTCCAGGGCTGTGCGCTTCCTGATTGTAAGTCTGTGGCAACCATGGGTACTCTGGGAATGGCCAGAGTGGGCGGGCCCTCGGAACAGTGTGGACCTGGCATTCTTTTCAGCCATCTGAACCACTTGGCCACCAGTGCGGATTAACAGGGCCGAGAGCCAGACAACCTCAGCCTTCTGACTGGGATGGGGTCTACATTGTTGCTACACATCTAGGTGGGACGGACTTAATGTCCTTGCTTTCTGTTGAAAGTCTGAAGTCACAGGCGGTCCTGCCCAGGCACCTCTGCCCCCTCCCTGCCCTCCCTAGGTACTTACACAGTATGTTTTGTATCTGCCAGGCTGGAGGCATCTGGTAGGAAAAAGAGTAGTCTCATTTCAAGTTTGCTCATAAATCAAACAAAAGAAGCAGACACGTACGTTAAAAAGTCACTGCTCCAAGTCTGATTTTATTATTGTTTGGCCAGTGATTCTGCCAAGAGCATAGCATGAAATCCAGATAGTAACGACTGGAGAACTGGTAGGAAACAGATTTAGAGTTGCCATCCCAGGAAGAAATAGCCCAGCAGTAAAATGGCCCCATATTTATTTCTCTATTCACAACTGACACTCTACCAGTTTTAACAAAGGCATCAAGGAGACTAGAATCACAGACGACGCTAAAGATAAGGAGCCTCACTGATTTCTTGCTTTATAATTATTTTTCAATTACAGTACAAGTACTAAGAGTATAAGCTCCCAATGGAGTGGTACGCAACATTTCCTTACTACTAGAAGCCACAGGAATGTTCCAGGGAAACTGACTATCATCATTTAGTGAGATGGAATCTAGCCAAAACCCCCAGCTAACATCCAGATGCCTGCAGATCAACCAACATCCTTGTAAAGGGCTTAGGCTCTCCAGATACTAGTTTTCCATCTTTTCTGGGAACTGGGATTTTACTGGAGTGTGGTTAACTATTTCAGGAAACAGTCATTAAAATAAGGCAAGTGTCTGTCTCCAACTGCAATACTTTCCAAGTCCTCCCTCCCCTCAGGCACTAGACTGTGATAGGCAGGCAGGTCCTCTAGTTCCTAGTGACAGCTCACCAGCCACAGGACCTCTGTAATTTCCGTGGCTTCCTTTCCAGTGGGTTAAAGTCCCCTGGGGACCCTACACTGAAGGGCCCACGGGGATGGATGGTAAGCCCAGTAAGCAGGATTTCATCTTTCGGAGTTCCTGGATCTCGTCATTCCAAGGGCCACAGTGCACCAACAGAACCTTTTCTGCCTTCTGTATTGTGCTCAGGGCTTCGGGTACTGCAAACCTGAACCAAAGGAGGTGGAAGGGGTGAATCCACTCATTCAGCCATGCAAACATTGAGCACTACTCACAGACTCTGAAGAATACAAAGCTGAGGTCATTTTTGTCCTCAAGGATCTCACAATCTAGATGGGCAGATAAGACACTTTTCCAAACACCCTACATAGCAGTATTTTAGAACAGTTATGAAAAAAGTATAAAAATTTACAGATCCTGAGAAATAGAGAACTCTCAAAGAAATAACTTGATATGCAGCTCATGGCTTACTTAGGAATATTTATCAGTGGTAACCAACTATATCCTTGACCTAATTCTGCAGCCTTTTTCTCTTTCTCTAACCAAATGGACTGCCTCTTTGTTTCAAGTATCAGGTTTACCCACCATTTATAATCTTAGAATCACGCGTCAAACACCTTTTCACACCAGCGTATAACCAAGGCTAGGCATAGTCCATTTAAAAATACCGATCTTAGTTACAAAAGTAGATGCTGCATCGACTCATCAAACCTATTGTTCTTTCCTTCTGATAACCTTCAGGAGCAGGTTTCTCAGCCGTGACACTACTGACATTACAGGCCAGTTCGTTCTTAGCTTGGGGACTGTCCTGTACATCGTAGGGTGTTGCACAGATGGGTCTCTACATTACCATCTATCCCGACTTATGACAATCAAAGCATCTTCAGACATGCCAAATGTCCCCTGGAGGGTAAAATTACTCCTGGTTGAAAACACCTGCTTTAAAAGGAACTGACTAGGGCAAAGGAAGAGCTGGTGCCAAGCCGAGGGTGCTAGGACTGAGAAGAGCAAGGGAGGAGTGATTAGCTAGGGAGGACTGCAAGGCCTGCTATGAGGGTGGGTGGTGGTGGGGCTGCTTGGCAAGTTCTCCCTGGGAAACTCCCTTCAGAGCAGAGAACTTTCCCCATATCTCTCAGGAGGAAGTTCTAAAGCTTCAAATTTGTCAGCAAAACAGAAGGGAAGGATCTCACCTAAAGGGGAAATAAAGAAGTTTCTAAAAGCACTATAGAAAAAAGGTAGTACACAGAAATGCTTAACAAAAGACACAACAGCATGTGTCCTGGTGAAATGTTAGGCGACAAGAGAAAGGCTTACCCATTGAAAAAGATTTGCGCCAGTTTGAAGAGCTCATGGCCCATTTCAACACTGGATGCCCCGTGGCGAACCTCAACCACTTGGAGACTCTTTTGTAGATGCACAGCTGACTTTTGCCAGTCCCCTGCAAGGAGAGAGAAAGCCGGTTCCAGAAAAGAACCACCGTTAACTGTGGATGCGCACTTTCAAGGGGAGGAAAGCTGAGTGGAAGGGCGCACAGCCTGCTGTGAAAGGTGAAGCGGTAACTGACCAAAGTGGCTAGGGTCATAGCCAAACACACAAGGCAGATCTGCTCCTCAGAGCAGAAAATGTCCACACGTGCCATACCTGAGGCAGCATAGGCCTGGGCCAGGCCATCTTCGATTTCTCCTATCACCGTGTGCTCTGCTGACAGGAAGCTCTCAGCCTCATGCTGGCACCCCAACAATAGCTGAATAGCTGGCTCTGTTAATTCAAAGCAGAGTAGCCTCATTACAGATAAGAACCTAGTACTAGACCTGAGAACCCAGCTCTGAAATTCTATCTTGGCTAGGCTGAATATGGAAATCCCCCTTTGTCTCCTCAAGTTGTCACCAGCTCACAATGTTTGTCCCAACAGAGCGGTTGTTCTCTCTTTTTCAATAGCAAAAAGTGCTAGATGAGGGCTCCCCATATTTAGTCTAGGTTACTAACTGCAGTTTGGAGTGGAATGACTACATTATTTCTCTTGACTGAAATTTAAGCTAAAGGTCAACTTTCCCAAAGTAGGGAAAATAAATTACCACAATGGCAAGCTCCAAGGCCAAGTTTTCAAGGGTAATGAGGAGCTCCACAGCCCCCTGCTGAATAAAGCAGGACTCTGCTATCCATTGGGCACCAGTCCCACCGCTCTCTAGAAGGGAGATGAGGGCAGAACAATCTCTCTAGGAAGTTAGGTCACTAGGGCCTGGAATCAAAATAAATGACACCGCTGCTGGACTGGCACAAAAACTGAAATAACCCTTCAGTTGTCCTGAGGTGCTTTACCATAGCCATCAGGCACTTCAGAGGTCAGCTCAGCTATCATTGGCCCTTCCTCAAGGACAGTACACACTGAGCTAGTTAGGCTTTGGTCTCACTGGCCTACATAGCCATCTTGTGGCAGGCCTGGGGATAACTCAATTCTTCAACCATCACTGAGTATCCTTGAGACCAAGGTGAACTCAAAAGGAATAAAAATGAGGGCCTGGAGGATCAAAGTAAGGAGCGAGTCTCACCTAGTTTGCCATTTCTGAGCAGCTTCTGGGCCCTCCCAATCTGCTGCTGAAGATCCTGTAACTGAGAGACTAGGTGATCTCTCCTGACTGACTCGGAACAAGACATGTTGCCACAGCTCAGCACATCATCTCCCTGTGGAAGTCAGTTTTGTCTTTATTCCTGAATCACAATGGTTATAATACGGCTGTACTTACATTATAGGATTGTTCCTTAGCTTCTGGTCCTACAGGGAAAGAGACTCCTGCAATATACACCATGACCAAAGGCCGGCTGAACTTTTTTTTTTCCCTTGGAAATTAAAGAAATGTTTATTTAGGAAAAAAAGGTAAAGAGTAAAGACTCCCAGGTATATGGTACCTGAGAGAGGCAAAAAGAACCTCAGGGCCTGCTGAACTTAGCAGCAGCAATTCTAATGAAAACATTAGCTGATCCCACCTTGGGGTTTAATTTCTGCACTCAGACTGGTCCAGTATGCAATTTCTTTCCATCTCTATAACTCTTTTCTTACTTTTTTGAGAGCCCAGGATTTTGGATAACAGACATATTTCTGATGGTCATGAAAAACCGTAAGAATACCCTTAGGGAGTGGCTTCCCTGGTGGCCTGGGGGTAAGCCTCAGTGCTATCACCACCACGACAAAACAACAACAAATACCCTTAGGAAGAGATGCTAGGTAAGGCCTCGCCATTTGACCTCAGGTTTGCAAATTCAGCTTTCCTGTACAACCAGCTCTACATTTCACTTATGATTCCCTGAAGAATACTGTCTCCTCTAGCACAGGATAAACCTGTGAGGTGGACATTTGCTGATTTTCAGATATTTATGTCCTCATTTGGCACTAACAGCCTGATTTTTCCTGCAGCTCCTCTCCCACCCTTCTATAGGCAGGACCTCCACAGGAGAGGGGCGGACATGTGGCTCAGATCTGGCCCATCTGTCTGGCTCAAATGACTGGAGGAAAATTTCATGTGGCTCTGGTATTCTTCCTGCTATAGGTGTCAAATCAATAAAACAATAAAATTTTTGACCAGATTGCTGTTCGAATGGCACAGGGAAGATATGAAGCTGCAGCCCCTGGCAGCTATACTCCCACAACAAGAAGGAAGTCTGTGTGAAGATGGGACTAACAGAGAAAACGTTGCTGAGTGAGTAGGAAAACTGGGTCGTAGTGACATTATCTGAGCCCTTGGATCCAGTTGTATCTCAAGTATCCCTATCCTGGGAACTTCAGTGATTTACTTGAGCAAATGAATTTCCATTCTTATTAATCCCCCTTATATCCGTTGAATTTTCTGTTATTTGCAAGAGAAAAATCACTAAAGCCAATCTTTCCCTGTGGTTGCTGCAGAGCGGTAATCAATGTGTGGGCAAGATGGGTTAAAAACAAAGACAGTATTGCTTTCTGCACAAGTAAGTCCCAATGGCTTCTTCCTAACAACTCATGGCCTTTAACCTGGATAAGTGGCCTCCAGGAAAAGCAGAGAAGAGAAAGAAGAGAGATTCACCTGCATAAGCGCTCGGCAACTGTTACAACAGAATGCTTCCCACTTGGGCCCTGCAGTGATTCTGTGCTTCTCATTTTGACAAGCGGAACAGTTGCAGTCAAAGAAATACTGAGACTTCAGCCTCTGCTGCCTTTCAGCAATACCCATTCTGCTCTTGTGAGGCCCTGTAGGAAGACCACACTTGGTCAGTATTTAAAGCAAAAGAGTCAAGCATGGCTGAAATACCTGAAGATTAGCCAAGGGGTTGTTTAATTATTCATCATGTGAACATTCTGCAAACATTTGTAGAACTAGATATAGAAATAAATTTTTAGGTTTCAGGGTGAAAAATTTTTTCTTAGCCCATTTTCAGAAAAGGAAGTTTATCAGAATTAAGCAGTGAGATGCATGGTAAGTCACAATAAAGCCCTACTAAGAAGGCCTATCTTTTTGCCTAAGTATGCACTGCCTCTTCCAGCAAATAAGCACCAGACAGACGAAGGCACCTGCCCAGTGGTTGCTCATTGTAATCGACTCTGTCCCTTTCTGTTGGAGAAGGGAGAACAGTAGTGAGGAGGGATGTCTCACCATAGCAGTGGAGAATCTCTTGCCCTTTTCCAATGTGTTCTGATGCTCGTAAAGTGGCGGCGGTGCTAATGAAGGACATGCTGGTGTTGGGGCTGCAGGAATGGTTCAGGAGGCTGACGACAGGGAAGATGCCGGTAGCAAGGCGTACCTGCTGACTGTCAGTGATGATGTTCTCTTTAGATCCTGAAAGTGCAAGAAGAATAAGGGAAAATGTGTCAGGACATGAGTCCTGGCCCTGCCATCCACTCCTCAGAAGATGAGTTGGGCAATCGGGCCTGAAGCCCATCTGAGTCACAACTCCACAGCCAGATTTGATATAAATCAGATGGAACATGACTCACAGCAAACTGGTCCCCAGGAAGCAAAGCAAATGAACACATGAAAAGTCCATCAGATCCTGGAACCTAACCACTGTGTCTTAGTACCGTAAAAAAAATCCAAGGGTTAGAATTTGTGAAAAATAATGGAAAAGGACTTATCAGTAGGGAACTTTCTAGATAGTTTTATAATGTTCATGAGGACACAGATATCAAACTACCTGTTGAGGTTATTTCCCAAAGACTTTTACAATCCAAGTGTTTTTGATTAACTAGTCTTTGACTGGTTAACAGGACTGGTAACCTGATTACTACCCTAGGCTAAGAAGACTTAGGTGTGAAAAAAAAAATCAGTATTTTTTATGTGATCTGTTCATTGTACCCTTTGTCCCCACTTTATGGGAAATTAATTCTCACTGGAAAACACTATGTACTAGCTCCATTCAGACAGTCTCATGTCCCAAATTCTTCTTTGAAACACAATTAACCAAGCAACTTAACTGTATGATTGAAAATTAGTAAGGAAAGATGAAAAAGGCCCCAAGTAGGGAGGCTGAGTCTGCACAAATACGCGTGCATTTATATTCAAATGTGAGTTCTTTGTTCTTTGTTCTCTTGTGCAGACTTACTGGCTATTATTTTGTCTTGCTTTTATTTTAGACACAACTCTAACTAGGTTGGTTATTTAGTTTCTCAGCCCACAACAGTTCAGAAACAGAGAACCAGTACGAGGTAGGTTTTTCAGACAATCTAACAGGTGACAGACTGAAAAAAGGCAGAAAGCTTACATAACACCTTTAGGGTAAACAAAAACACTATTAACTTGAGGTTGTTTTTTTCTTTTAAGACTTTATTTATTTATGCATAAAAGAGCTGGGGTATAGGCCCTAGGTGCAGGGGGTAAGAGGATTCACCAGAGACAGAGCAGGGAGCAGATCAGGCAGATTGACTGAAACACACTGCTGAGGGGAGCAGCAGGTGATGCAGGAGCGGTCTATTGCATCAAATGGATCACCTCGCTGGCCATGGATCGAACTCAGGCCACAGTGGCTGGCAATAGCTTGACAGCACTGAGACTTAACTTAAGCCTGGGCTCCCAGGGAGGCCCCAACTTGAGTTTTACTACAACTGTAACATTTCACTTAACCAGAGACTCCTAGACTGACAGCATACCTGCATGGGTTTTTGTAATAGCCGCACATATCTCAGGAATACATACAGAATAAGATAACCTCAGGCATCCCAAGAGGCTAAAGCTACTGGTTTGAGCATGAGGAAATCGAATTTCCAACAAAACTGAAAGATATTGGGACATAAAGGGACACGTTCAGGCTTCTAGAAAATCATCAAATAATTGAGGCATATGCTAGGAATCTCGATACACCAATCACAAAAGAAATAAAAGTTATCTAGTTACAAATATAACAAACAGAGAAAATATCATGAATCATCATGTAAAAATGTTCTAGAAAGGAAAACAAATACAGGAACATTACTGTCTCTCTGCAGCCAATTCTATTATCTTTTGCTATGGAGGACAAGAATAGAACAAGTAAATAAAATTCACTGGGAATCCAAATGATACAATTTTAGTCAACAATCCTACAAAAATTTATTGAAATCTTTCATCAAAGCTTCTCTTGTGTGCTTAACTGATTTTCCCATCCTTCCTCCCCACTTGTCCAATGCCTACCTTCTGGTATATGTGCTAATGAACAGTGAAAATGCTAAAAGGTAGGCAGCAGGAAGGAGCAGTACAGGGCATGAACAGTTTGTAGTCTGAATAATCAGCCTCTGCATAATTAAAAGTTGACTTGCATTCCCAACTACTGATAACTGGCAATCTATATTAGAACAGTTGCTAAAATTCTCCCAGAAAAAAATTATCACAATACAGTGAGTAATGCCGGCTTCGTGAATTATTTATAGATTATTCTCTAACAGAAGTAGGCCCAGCAATTGAGAGGAGTGCATATTTATGCCAGAATTCGGTCTCTAATTATTTCCAAAAAATTAAGTATTGATTTTAAAAAGTTATTCAATATTTTGCATTAGTCATCTATTAGTGGAGATAATAGAAAATGAGAATACATATGTACCTTTCAAACAAATTTAATATGTGACATTTTGAGCACAAAACAAAAAAGATGGGGTGACTATTTTACCAGTCACTAATATCCCTAGTACATTTAAAATGATAATCAAATAAAGAAAAAGTGAGTCATTCACAATATTTCCAGAATATACCTATTCTGGTAGGTATTTAACAAAACAAGAAATCTGTAGGCTTATCAAATAATCAAGGAAACAAAGTGATGGTAGATTCCTAGGTTGGTGGGAGAATGAAAGCAAAGGGCAGTGAACTGAACTGAACCTACATCCACCCGCATTCGGCCTGGTTATGATGTGAATCCAGACAAAAACGTGCCATCCCACTGAGACAGAACTACAAATACCAAGATCTAAAATATCACCAGCCATAGTTCTGTTCCTTAAGGTAAGTACCAAATAGGGGCCTTTCCGGTGGATTGGGGTTAAGTCTCAGCATTATCACTGCAAAGGGCCTGAGTTCCATCCCAGGCCAGGGAGCTAACACACACTTTGGTCACAGCAGACCTCTCCTGTATCTTGTCCCCTGCTCCCCTCAGCAGTGTATTTCAGTAGATCCTATTGTTTTGCTCCCCAATCTGTCTCTGGTGAGTCCTCTCACCCCCTGTACCTTGGCCTACACTCCAGCTCCTCTATTAATAAATAAATAAACAAACAATTTTTTAAAAAAAATGGGTAAGATAGAGGTTTCTGATGAACTTTGATTAAATAGGACTTACACAAAGTTAATAATATACATTTTTATAGGCTTTTGTTAAAGTCTATCCTAGTTAACACTTTAATCCTTCTGTGCTACTAATGAAACAGCTGCTAATGAAATTCAATGAGAACACTAAATTGGGAGGTGTTGGAACCCCAAAGAAATAAAAAGGGATAATAATAAGATTAGAAATATGAGCAGACTAAAACAAAATTAGATTGAATTAAAAAATGAAAGTGTACATTGCTGGTGGGAATGTAACTAATACAACTTTCCTGGAGGGCAATTTTGCAATATGTCTCAAGTGCCTTAAAAAAATTCTCATAAAAAATTGTTCATACCACTTGAATTATTTTTATTATTAAAAAATCTATTTAAACTTACAAAAGGAACACATGGTAATCAGAAAAATTTAAACACTGAAAATTAAAGAGAAAATAACAGTTATCTATAATTCAATCAATCAGGTTTGGTACATTCTCTTACAGTCTTCTTTCCAGTCTTATGTCTGGAATTCTTAATATAATTGCAACAATGTGGGGAGGAGCCAGAAAAAAAAAGGGAAAAAATATATAATTGGCAACATGATAAACACAGTAATTTGTAAGTTACTTCTTTTCACTTAACACATCATGCCCATTTCTTTTACACTTTAACCTAAAATACACATTACTAATCATTTTTTAAATTCTTAACAAAACAACTGTCAATCTGCTAGGCAAAAAGTTGTATCTTGTTTTAATTAGTAGACATGGTTAGACATGACTGTCTTTATTCCTACTTTGATAGACTGCTTACTGTAATATTTTCTTAAAGATTTATTCTTATTTACTTATGCATACAAGAACTGGGTGTAGGCCAGAAATTGGGTGGGGGGGTAGAGGATTCACCAGAGACAGAGAGGGGAGCAGAACAGGCAGATCGACAGAAACACACTGCTGAGGGGAGCAGTGGGTGAGGCAGGAGAGGTCTGCTGCGCCATGTGGGTCAGCTCCCTGGTTGGGGATTGAACTCATGCTGCAGTGGCTGCTGATAGCTTGATAGTGCCGAGATTTAACCCTTATGCCACTAAGAAGGCTCTATATAATATTTAACAGCATTACTGAGATATAATTTATTCATCATAAAATTCCCCTATTTTAAGTGTATGAATTCCATGATTTTTAAGGAAATTTACATAAGTTATGCAACCATTATCACAATCTAGTTTTAGAACATTTTCATCACTATGCATATTTTTAAAGTTGATTTTAAGTAGAGTGCTAGAAATGTTCTCTCATTTTGTCATTCACATTTTAATTTTTGTTTATGGGGTTTCTTGGGGGCGGTGTTAAAAACAAAAACTATTTCATTTGTTTACAATGCTGTGTGCCAGCAACTTTGCCTGAGCAAAGCTGAACATATTTTTCTGCTGGTCTTACTGGGAATTACTCATGAAGTTGCATTCATTTGGCACGTGGTCATATATCCACAAGGAGGTTAAGCCAGGCTTGTTCATATGGCTATCCCATCATTCTAAGAAGGTCTCTTAAGGCTTAGATGCAAAAGTCACACAGTACTTCTAGCGCATTCCACTGGTCAAATCAAGTTGCAGAGCTGGTCTAGATTCAAAGGCAATGCCAAGATGTAAAGGAGAAAACCAAGGATGTGAGAAAATGCTGTCGTCATTTTTGCAAAGGTCTGGAGGTTCATTCCTGGCTGTAACTCCTGCATTGTTCAAAATTTTGGGGGTTTTTCCTAAATAGATTTAATCAGATTTGTTTGTATCTGTATCCAGAGTCTGTAAGCTGTAGCCTATGGATCAAATCCTGACTGCTGCTTGCTTTTATACAAACCATGAAGATGACTTTTACATTTCTAAGTGGTTGAAAATAAATGAAAACAATAATTCCTGTAATATGAAAAATTGTAAGAAATTAAAATTTCAGTGTCCTTAATGCAACTTTACTGGAACACAGCCATGCTCATTTGTTTTGAGGATTGTCTATGGCTGCCTTTTTGCTGCAACAGCAGAGTTTAGTAGTTAGAAAAGAGACCATATGTGCTGCAAAGCCTAAAATTTTCACTATCTGGCTCTTCACAGGAAATGAAGCCTGCTTGGGCTATAGGACACAAGCTTTGATAGAGCTACTGAATCCCCTATTTTGTTATCTTGGTTTTCAGATCCTTATTTTTGATATATTTAATCAAAGTCAGAGAAATATATTAGTTTCTCACAACTATGGAGTTTTTGCTAGTTTTTCCTTGCATACGCAACCATTTTGTTTTACAGACACAATGTCTACTTCTGAGAGCTAAGACTGGTGACATATTTGTGTGGAAGTCTCTTTATACAAATAAAGAGCTTTATTTCACTAGATATTTTACCTTGAGTTCTGTTTCATATTATTACTAATACTCTGATTAACTTAGGATTTATGACATTTTGCCGAAACACTTTGTGTTATTGTTATAGGCATCACTTAGGTTTTAATTTGACCATTCTAAAAAATTTATTTAAGAGTTTAACTCACTTGTATTTACTACTACAGACTCATTTTTATCATCTTCCTGTCTTTTGCTCTGATTGATTTTTTAAAATTTTGAGAAATTTTTCAGAAAAATTTCAGATTGACTGAAACACACTGCTGAGGGTAGCAGTGGGCAAGGCAGGAGAGGTCTGCTGCGCCATGTAGGTCACCTCCCTGGCTGGGGATGGAAATTGTGCTACAGTTTCGTTTTCCCTTTGTTTTGCCTTGGAAGGATGGGGAAGGTATACAACCCATTTTAAATTCACTAGAATAATGTTATCACTGTGTGAATAAATGTCTTTATTTTTTTAAGATTTATTTTTACTTATTTATGCATGTAAGAGCTGGGGTGTAGGCAAGAAGATTCACCAGAGACAGAGTGGGGAGTAGAACAGACAGATTGACTGAAATACACTGCTGAGGGGAGTAGTGGGTGAGGCAGGAGAGGTCTGCTGTGCCATGTGGGTCAGCTCCCTGGCTGGGGATCGAACTCATGCTGAACACCCAGTTCTTATAAGCATAAGTAAATAAGAATAAATCTTTAAGAAAATATTACAATAAGCAAGCAGTCTGTCAAAGTAGGAATAAAGACAGTCATGTCTAACCAAGTTGATATCTTGATAGCATTGAAACTTCAACACCTGTGCCACCAGGGAGGTCCTGAATAAGTGTCTCTAATTGAAAAATATATAGAAAAGTTCACAGAAAAAAGCAATCACGCATATTTCCACTTTTAAAATTAATCACAGTTAAGAATTTGGTATTTTTGCTTCCAGTGGTTTTATTTTATGTATGTCATTTATTTTCTTAATCAAAAATTTAAATCTTTTTACATTTCCCCCAACATTATTTATTTCTAATTGTATTGGTTTTACTGAGGTAACTGGTATATAAAACTGTGTATGACTCAAAAGCATAGGTCCACAGCTGTTCAGGCATGTCACACCATATCCACCAAGTCACTCAGAGTCCTTCACCATGGCACACTGGACCCCTCCATATTTTGCTTTTTACTCTTCCCCTCCATGTATGTGGTTTTTTTAAAGATTTATTTATTTATGCATACAAGCACTGGGGTACAGGCCAGAGGTGTGGGAGGTGAGAGAATCTACCAGAGACAGAGTGGGGAACAGAACAGGCAGACCGACTGAAACACACTGCTGAGGGGAGCAGCGGGTTAGGCAGGAGAGGTCTGCTGCGCCATGTGGGTCCCCTCCCTCGTTGGCGGCAGGGATAGAACTTGTGCTGCAGTGGCTGCGCTGGCTTCATAGTGCGTTGCTTAACCCACTGCGCCACCAGGGAGGCCCTATATATGTGTTTTTTAAGTATCGTGTAGGTAAGAATAATTATGCATGAAATATTAGAACCTCATAGAGAAAGCCTAAGTCTCTAATCCTCCATCATGCTAGGCAGTCAGTATTATGCTCTCTAACTCTCTAGTTCTTATTGACCACAGAAATACAGGCATTCTGGCTATACGTTCTTTTATTATCCAAAAACTCACTCCTAAAAACTTGTGAAAATTTTCACCCAAAACTTGCTATGCAATTAAAAACTGACTATAAGATCTCCCTAGCCAAAAAAACTGACTATAATTAAATGTCATATACATAGAGAGAAATAGTTAGGCTAAGATTCTTTGACTGCAAGGGTCAGGTCAATGAAGGAAGTGAATGGAAAGCTTTTTTTTTTTTTTTTAAGTTTTATTTATTTATGCATTCAAGAACTGGGGTACAGGTCAGAGGTGTGGGGAGTGGTGAAAGGATTCACCAGAGACAGAGTGGGGAACAGAACAGGCAGATAGATTGAAATACACTGCTGAGGGGAGCAGTGGGCAAGGCAGGAGAGGTCTGCTGTGCTATGTGGATTAGCTCCCTGGCTAGAGATCGAACTTGTGCTGTAGTGGCTGTGGATAGCTTCACAGTGCTGTGACTTAACCCGTTGTGCCACCAGGGGGGCCCTAGAAAGCTTTCTTTAACTGAGATAACACTGGTTTACAACACTGCATATAATTTAAAGATCACATCTCTTCAGATGCATGTTACCGCACCACACCCATCACCAAATCATACAGAGGCCTCCATAGTAGTACACTTCGCTCTCCATCCTCTCCCTCCTCCTCTGATGAACTTAATTCTACAGAGAGATTTCTAGGATTTGTTATTGCCTTGATTCTACCTGACCCTTTGTTTTTTGCACTCCACATATAAGTGAAACCATCTAGCATTTGTCTTTCTCCTTTTGATTCATTTTGCTTAGCATAATCCCCTCCAAGGAAAACCCGTTCTTTTAACACAGTTCCGCCATTCTGCCTCAGCAATGCAGCCTGAGTTAGGGGCCACTGCCATTATTTACTGGGATATGTTTCCATAGTTTTCAGAGCTACTGACATTTGCATCTTTTTTGTATATTCTATTAAGTATTTTAGAGGCAAGAAGCAACAGACTCAAGAGCTGGTAACTTTCTCCCATTATAATCTGAAGGCTCCATATACTATTTTTAATATTCAGACAAATGAAAACAATATTTTTTAAAATGACAGTGTATGTACCCAAGAGAAAACATAATTCTGGATACTCAACAGATGTAGTTTAGAAGGTGGCAAAGGCTCAAAGAAGCCAGAGAAAGCAGAGAAGAAAATGGAGACTAGCTTGAAATGCAATTTTGTAGTATCATGGGATGAAACATCTATTTTTAGATGTTCAATATGCTTCAGGATGGAGAAGAGAGTCTCTCTTGTGAAATGCCTATGCATCATAAACCTTGGCAGCTAAAATAAAATTCAATATGAAAATAAGCAAACCAAAGGCTGACAAAATTCTAGATTACCTAGTGTGAGATCAAAAGAATTAACGTACACAGTTAAGTTAACCTACATTTACTATTAATTCTATAGGGTCTCCCTGGTGGCACAGGGGTTAAAGTCTCAGCAATATCAAGCTATTGACAGTCACTGGAATTCAATGGCATGAGTTCGATCCCCAGCTAGGGAGCTGACCCACATGGCACAGCAGACCCCTCCTGTCTCACCTGCTGCCCCCCTCAGCAGTGTATCTCAATAGATCCACCTATTTTGCTCCCCACTCAATCTCTGATGAATCCTCTTATCCCCTGCACTTGGGGCCTACACTCCAATTCTTATATTCATAAATTAAAAAAATCCTTAAAAATATTAATTCTGTATATAAATTCTAAGTTTAGTTAATACTCAAGTCTTCCTCTCAAAAGTTAATAGAAAGTCGACAAAAGTAAAACAAATTGACTGAACTGAAAGACATTATCTGCTAAAATGGAGATCATACAAGAGAAATATTGGAATTGCCATTCCCTTTGTAACAAGCATCTGTTGTCAGTACAGCAATATTACAGATGCCACCGCCGTGCTGGGTGTCTCCAGATCTACCTTGAACATTGGCATCGTAGGTTCTGACTCAGGAAAGCAGGGCGAGGCTGGCTTTCCTGTTTCCTGAGGTGGCCCCTATATCACTGCCTACCTGACCAGAGGGCAGCCATACACGGGTGAGCCAACAGCTTATGGTAGAACTGTGTGAAAAGTTGTGCCGGGTCAGATTCCTCTCTTGGAAATTTAAAACAGAAGAACGGGAGAAATTCATCAGTTGGAAAGAGAAGAGACAGAGCAGTTGTGTCACAGAGTGGCTAAGATTCTTCTTATACCTTAACTCCACTATAAGCCCCAGTCTTTCTACAGTCTGGGTGGTTATTGTTTCAGTTTTCCTTTACAATCAAAACCCTCAGTAACAGGCTTTTAACTTTGAGAACTTGTTTGGCGATCCTATCGGGGGAGCACAGCTAGTACTATACCCTTGAGCAAAGGACGGTTTGTCTCTGTTCAGGGAAGGACATTCTCTTCAACACAGTGTGCAGCTTCAGGAGGGAGAGATACGTATGGAGCAGTGGGAGCAGAAGGGACACTGGCCTAGGCAGCCAGATCAGTTGAATCAACCTTGCTGATCAGTGGGGTGACACGTTACAGCCAGATCACCCTTATAGCCAGAGGATTTTTAACTTGAAAGTATTTGTACAAACACCTCATTTTCAAATCTCTATAAAGTTAGGTAAGCTTATCCATTTTACAGAGGAGAGTAACAAGGCAGAGTGGTATCAAATAATGTATTAAGTTCACATAGCTGTTTAACAGCATAATTAGTGCAATATAAGACACCACTGTTTTCCCATTAGCCCACTAATTTTTTTTTTTTTGCATAGAAGAACTGAAGTACAGTCCTGAGGTGTAGTGGGTGAGAGGATTCACCAGAGGCAGACTGGGGAGCAGAACAGGCAGATAAACTGAAATATTCTGCTGAGGGAGCAGTGAGTGAGACAGGAGAGGGCTGCTGTGCCATATATGGGTCAGTTCCCTGGCTAGGGATACTCAGGCCACAGAGGTGATAGTGCTGAGACTTAACCCCTAGGACACCAGGGAGTCCCAAGCCTGATAATTTGAATGTTACTGTTTCCTTTGCCATTCATTCTCCCTAAACATTAGGTATGTCAAGAATAATACTGTAAGAGGGGGCCTCCCTCGTGGCACAGCGGGTTGAGCACCGCACTGTGAAGCATCCACAGCACAGCAGCGTAAGTTCAATCCCTGGCCAAGGAGGGGACTCACATGGCACAGCAGACCTCTCCGGCATCACCCTCTGTTCCCCTCAGCAGTTATTTCAATAGACCTGCCTGTTCTGCTTCCCACTCTGTTTCTTTTTTTTTTTTTTTTAAGATTTATTTATTTATGCATACAAGCACTGGGGTACAGGCCAGAGGTGGGGGGGTGAGAGGATTCACCACAGAGAGCAGGGAACAGAACAGGCAGATCAACAGAAGCACACTGCTGAGGGCAGCAGCGGGCACACCAGGAGAGGTCTGCTGCACCATGTGGGTCCCCTCCCTGGCTGGCAGCAGGGATCGAACTCGTGCTGCGGTGGCTGCTGTTTGCTTCACAGTGCGTTGCTTAACCCACTGCGCCACCAGGGAGGCCCTCCCCACTCTGTTTCTGGTGAATCCTCTCACCTCCCACGATTCTGGCCTATACTCTGGCTCTTGTATGCATAAATAAATAAATCTTTAAAAAAAAATACTGTAAGGCAGAAAAAAAGTTTCCCTCTTACCTGTTTGCTGTATGGTGGTTACTGCCTGAGCATTGCATTGTAACTGCAACATATGTTTCAGCATGGCTACTCCCCAAATAGTCAACTGTGGACAAGAGGCAGGAGGATCTGCTGCTTCGGACTTAGAGGATTTCAGATCTGTTGTGAGGGTCTGTAAACTGGCTGCTTCCAATCGCCTGCACAGTGCAGTCACACTCAGAGCACAGAGAAATTTGTGCTCTGGGCTGTGGTTTTCAGTATGAGGCAAAAGACTGCAGACAGCATTATAATTACTTTCGTACTTCCCATTAATATCACATCCAGGAATTGGGGTCTCTACAGTTCTGTCACTTTTCTCACTCTCCCTTCCCAGGTCATAACTGAGTATTTTTGCCAGATTCTTGCTTTCAGGCAGACAGATGTCCTCGTCACTGATCTCACCACAGAGCTTCCTTATGCCTTTGCCAACATCTTCAAATCCAGCTATAAGAGTTGCCCTCAGGGCGATGTGGCAAAAAACACCCAGTGTAAGCAGCAGCCCCCCTAGAGAACACTCTGTACTGTGGTAGAAATTCCAGGCCTGCTGCAGACACTCTTGACTGCAATACTTGGCATAGCTGCATCCATCGCAGGGAACCGGAGCCAAAGTGTGCTTTAAACATCGGTGACAATAGAGGTCCCCATTGGTAACTCTGGTATCCCATTTGCTCTCGAGGCCATGATGTAGTGGCGACATTTCTCCTGGGTTCAGGACACTCACAAAAGCATCCTCCTTCACCAGGAGCTCACCTGGGAGAATATCTTTTGTGGCAATCAGATAGCGGCCTTTGAAAGGGTCTGTGCATAAGCTAACAGATGATGAGGCACTGGCAATCTGTCCATTCTCTTCCCTTAGGTTCATATCCTCAAAGGTTTTGGTTAGATTTGCTGGGAAGGTTTCTGTGAGATTCTCCTTTTCTTGTACTCTCATTTTCAGATGACAGAGATTTCTCTGCAGATTCTGAAACTGGGTAGCCTCTAGGGTTGGCTTGGCAGTGAAGTTACTTTCAAGATCACTGATGGTCTGGCTTGCCTCCTGTAGTCTCCCCAGACTCACCAAGCACTCTGCCTTACGCAGCAGCATCTTGGATTGCAATCTTTCTGGATACCCATGCATCTGGGCTCTGAATATGTCTTTAAGACAAGTCTGAAAACAGAAAGGAAATCCCAAATGACCCTTGGTCCTTACTCTTCAATATTTATGGAAAATTTTTAACAAAAGTCTATAGGAAAGAGTATTAGATGGAGCAACTTTAACCATGTGCTTATTTCTAGAAGTCATATTCTATTGTGTAATCTTTTAATCAAATGCTTATCAATGTCTGTGGAGGATATTATGTTTAGTTGCCTTATTAAATGTTCCTGTTTTTAAAGGGAAGAAAAGCATACAGATAGAAAGATTATAAAATGGTGACTAAGGCAGAATTAGAAGCCAAAGAGACTGGCATCTAATACTGACTGCCTCTTTCTACCTTTATGACCTTGCACAAGCAAATTATTTTCTCAGTGTCTTAGTTTTCTCACCTGAAAAAGAGGTATAATAATACCTCAGAGTTGTTTTAAGGATGAAATAAGGTAATATATCTAAAGTGCTAAAAAAAGAGTACCTGGACTATAGTGTGTATATGATCACCAATATATAGTGGTCATTGTTATAAGAGGGAAAACAAAAAAAAATATATAGGGCGGATATAAAGGTAAATGCTTTGCAAATTATTCCAATTTTCCTTAATAGTCCAGGACTTGGCCCTCCCTGGTAGCACAAGGGGTTAAGTTGCAGCACTATGAAGCTATTGGCAGCCACTGCAGCATGAGAGCCCCAGCCAGAGAGCTGACCCACATAGCACAGCAGACCCCTCCTGCCTCCCTGGCCGCTCCCCTCAGTAGTGTATTTCAGTTGATTTGCCTGTTCTGCCCCCCACTCTGTCTCTGATGAAGCCTCTCACCCCCATCCCCTGCGCTTGTGGCCTGTACCCCAGCTCTTATATGCATAAATAAAATCTTTTTTAAAAATTAAAAAAAAAAAAACACCAACAAAATAAAACCATCCAAGCAAGTAAAGATTGTGCAATCTCTTGGAATCTTAAATGTTATTAGCAACATATCTCACAGTTGATCTGGACACCATGAACTGTTGACCCACTGAGTATAGTACATGGCCCTGGAGAATGTGCTATGACTTTTCCTTGTCAACCAATACTAACCCAATGATCACTTGTGATAGGTGAAATGAATCAGGAGAAAGAACAAATTTGTGAAGATATTAACTTGCTTCCATTCAACCAACTCAGCAGCATGGCTCAATTTTAGTGTTTTAAGGCCAGTCTTCAAGTGATCCCCTCTACAGACCCTCTCTAAGAATGCTATGATACTCACTTCATACTGACCCAGGTGGAAAAGGGCTGCAGAGCGATTGGCATAACACAGTGAAATATCCTCAGTGTTAGGCCTTGAATGTGATATTCCCTGAAAAATAATGGTTAAAGGTTAAATGAAGACTAGTATCTTGAAAGCATTTTTTGCATGTAATGAGTGTATGAAATTGGGAAAACTATTACATCTCTTTGTGTTTCTGCTTTATTTTTAACAACCTTACAGTAATGCAGTGAAGCTAGTGTAAGAAAATATTCAAAACATTTGGAACATAAGATCATTAGACACAGCTTCAGTCATAATCAATACTGAAGGCAAATGAAAATGGAGGGAAATAATAACAAAGGGTAAGTGGCACAGACAGAACTTCACAAAAGAAGAAATAGCACATTTCATAGTGATACATGGAAAACAAAAGGATAGCTCATATTTGAACAACCAAATATATGAAAATGAAAGCAGAAAAAGGTACTTTCTACTACCAAATTGGCAAGGATTGATAAGTCATAATGGTGGCATCTCAAATCAAAGACTTGAGATTTCTCAGTAGAGAAAAGATGGGGATCATTCAACCAAAGTATTGGAACAACTGCGTAACCACTGAGAAAAAATAAAGTTGGTTCTACTTAGATGATAAACCTTCATTAGAAGAAATTCTGGGGCCTTCCTGGTGGTGCAGTGGGTTAAGCAATACACGATGAAGCAGACCGCAGTCATTGCAGCACAAGTTCGATTCCTGCTGTCGGTCAAGGAAGTGACCCACATGGCGCAGCAGACCTCTCCTGCCTTGCCTGCTGCTGCCTTCAGCAGTGTATTTCTGTTGATCTGCCTGTTCTGTTCCAGGCTCTGTCTCTGGTGAATCCTCTCATCGCCCACACCTCTGGCCTGTACCCCAAGCTCTTGTATACATAATTGTATACATAAATTGTATACATAAATTTTTTTAAAGATTTATTTATTTATGCATACAAGCACTGGGGTACAGGCCAGAGGCATGGGGGAGGTGAAAGGATTCACCAGAGACAGAGTGGGGAGCAGAACAGTCAGATCAACCGAAACACACTGCTGAGGGGAGCAGCAGGCGAGGCAGGAGAGGTCTGCTGCGCCATGTGGGACCCCTCCCTGACTGGGGATCGAACTCACATGCTGCTGTGCTGTGGATGTTTCACAGTGCGGCGCTCAACCCTGTGCCACCAGGGAGGCCCAGGAATCCCTTTCTTGACACAAAACCCAGAAGTCATAAAAGGCTAATAAATTTGACCACACAAAATATTCTTCATAGTAGAAGCTAATAAAAGCAGTATCAAAAGACAAACACTGAACTAGAAAAATATTTGCAATTCATATCATGGGCAAAGGGCTCATTTCTTTACTTTATGAACAGTTTCTACAGATCAATAAAATGACAAACAGGAATTCAACAGGAAAATAAGCAAATGATATGAACAGTGTTCTAATGGGAAATACCTCATTCACAGTCAGTGAAATGCAAATTAAAACTCTATTGAGATGTTTTTTGTTATCTATCAGATTGACAAATAGGAAATCCATAGTACAATGAGTTGGCAAAGGAGTGGAATAATAGGCATTCTCAGAGGTTGCTAGTGGGAGGCTAAATTGGTATTGTGATTATGGAAGCAATTAAGGTATACATATATATCTTTCAACATATGTATCTCAAATGACCTAGAAATTCTTCAAAGAATTTATCCTACAGATACAATCACTTTTTTTATAGATATATACTGAATACACAAAGCTCCTATCACAGAACTATATGACATAGAAATAAGATATAATTTAAATACTGATTTGTAAGACACTAATAAAATACTAATAATATATATCCATAAAATGAAATACCATGTAACCACAGGAAAAAAAGAGTGAGGAAGATCTTCATGTACTGATATAAGAAAGATCTTAAGATATTAAGTGAAGAGAAGTATGGAGCTGGCAGTGTGTACAGAATGGTCTTTTTATGTAAAAGAGGATGTATATACAAGAGTGGGAGATTATTTGTATTTACATATTTTATGCCAAAGTAGCTCTGGAAAGATACATTCAAAGGTGCTTCTGTGGATGGGAAGCTAGGTCTAGAGGACAGAAGTAGTAGATCACAATATATATTTTTGCTATGAATTATTTCCTACTCAAAAATAGATAAAATAATCATAAAAGTCATAATAACAGTATTGCTGAGAACAGAGAATAATGAACATGCCCACACTACGCTAGAAGGGATGTAACCAGTTCTTTCCTAAAGAAAATTCAGCCAAAAGACCATAAACCTTTAAAAAATACATTTGACTGACCCAGAATGGCCCTTCTAAGAATTTATATGAAGGGAATAATCAGGTGTGTAAAAATATTTATAGAGAAAGATGTTCATTGCAGCTTTATGATACCAAATAATCTGCCAACATTAGGAGACACTAAATCAACTATAGTTCCTAGTAGTGGAATACTAAGACTGCCGTAAAGAATCATGTTCTAGTGGAGAATTATTAACATGACAAAATGGCTACAATAAATCATTGAGGGAAAAAAGCAGGTTACAAAACAGTAAGTACAGCATTATTGTAATTTTTAAAAAAGATTCGATTTTTTTATGCATACAAGAGCTGGGGTGTAGGCCAGAGGTGCGGGGGCTGATGAGAGGAGTCACCAGAGACAGAATGGGGAGCAGAACAGGCAGATCAACTGAAATACACTGCTGAGGGGAGCAGTGGATGAGGCAGGAGAGGTCTGCTGCGCCCATGGCCAGGGATCGAACTCTTTTAGTGGCTGCGGATAGCTTCAGAGTGCTGCAACTTAACCCCTTTCGCCACCAGGGAAGCCCCATTATTGCAATTTTGTAAATGAAAAACATTTTCTGAGGTGAGGAAAAAGTCTGGCTGGATGGAGATAAAAATATTAACAGTGCCTATCACTGGTTATAGGATATTTTACTCGTGTTTCTGTATATTTTCCAAATAAATACACATTACATTTACAATGAGACAAAACCAACAGGTATTATTTTAAAAAAGAAAATAGCAGCTTTATAAAAAGTTGCAAAGGGCCATAGTCATCAAAATATTATCTTCAGGCCTCCCTGGTGGTTCAATGGATTGAACGTTGCACTGTGATGTTTCCGCGTCCTCTGCAGTGTGAGTTTTATCTCTGACCAGGGAGGGGACCCACATGGCCCAGCAGACCTCTCCTGCTTCGCCCACTGCTACCCTCAGCAGTGTGTTTCGGTTGATCTGAATGTACTGCTCCTCCCTGCTCTGTCTCTGGTGAACCCTCTCACCCCTGTGTCTCTGGCATGTACCCCAGCTCTTGTATGCATAAATAAATAAAATCTTTAAAAAACAAAACAAAAAAAGCAACAAAATATTAGCTTCATGAGATAGGAAGGCTCATCTCTTCCAAAAAAGAGCAAATCTTAATAATTTTTTGTTTCACTTCACTTTTTATGTATTTCCCTTGAACAACAATTTCCCATGCAGTCATGTTCATGATGTACATACATAAAGTTGGAGAGATTAGCTCTAAAAAAAAGAATTAAGCTATTTATCATAGATCATTATATCTAATGGATTTCAATTCTTCAGTAATCACTAATGCTTACATTATTCAGCTAAACACTTTCTTGTTAACCTTTCAAAGCAGGCCTTTTATCAACTATAGAAGCTGCTGTTTTAGGTGTGACAGTTTTGGAAAATTAATTTCAAACTTTAAGTACAGGCCTCTTCAGAATAGAGGTATGCTCTTCAAGTTTACACTTACTGTTTTAACATATAAGATCTTGGTATAAGTCCATATGCTTTAAGTTCATACTTTAAGTTCACATCTAGTTATAAAAAGCTATGTAAAGAAGTCTCTCAGGGATCTTATTCCAGTTCTTACTATGGAAATAGGACAAAAAGAATAAGAAGTTGTGAAAAGTCACTATTCCTCCTCAAAATCTAGCTCAGCATTGCTTAGTATAATTTTAAATATTTATTGACAACCTTCAAAATGGAACTCAACTAGGCAGTGGAAACTGAGCTTATTTCCCTTTCTAACTTAATCTAAATTATACTGGTTGCAAGCTAACACTGGTTAACCAAAACTCTAGCTGTTTTCTAGATGGCCAAAGTAACAATCTCATCAGTCATTCAGATAAAAATAGCCTACAATTTAGTGAGAGATGACAGACTGACAGAGATGGGTAAGGCAGGGCAACAAACTTATTGCTACAAAGAATCTGAAGAAATACAGGAACAGAAATTTCTTGGTAGAACTCAGGACATTTCACATAAAATTCCCTGTTTCAGAATATAGTCAAGGGCACAATTTTATCAGTTTACTTTTTTTCAAATCAATAAAAAAAATCCACAAATTACAGAAAGCTAACAGGGGCTATACATAATCCGGCAATATGATTCTATCTTCTGAAAAATATACATTGTTAAATTGTTGACAGCTGAGCTGAGCTGGGATTGTTTTACCTTGGAGTACAGTACTGTGGCTCCCATATAATCCTTCTTCTGAAATTTTTTGTTTCCTTGTTCTCTGTAGAAAAGAGTAGCATCAGGGGCCTTCTCCACAAGGTAACCACTAGAGAGCCTTTTTAAAAATGTTTCATCTTCAGGTCTTCATAAACAAACAAACAAACAATCATAAACAAACAAACAAACAAGCTATTATTTTAAGTAAAATTCTCAACCATTGCACTTGAAATAAGAGAGAGTGTCTCCAAAACAGTGGGACACATGAGATTGTTTGTATTATATGCTGTGACCTGGAGAGAAATCTTGTGGTCTCAGAGACATAGGAACTAGAATTTCAATTTAAAGATCAGAATGCTAATTATTATTATTATTTTTTAAAAGATTTATTTATTTATGCATACAAGCTGGGGTGCAGGCCAGAGGTATAGGGGAGGAGTGAGAGGATTCACCAGAGACAGAGTAGTGAGCAGAACAGGTGGACTAACTGAAACACACTGCTGAGGGGAGCAGCAGGCAAGGCAGGGAGAGGTCTGTTGTGCCATGTGGGTCCCCTCCCTGTCTGGGTATCGAACTCGTGCTGCAGTGGCTGCCATCAGTTTCCTAGCGCTGCACCTTAACCCACTGTCCCACTAAGGACGCCCACTAATTTTTACTCCTTATTTCATAACGACTGACCAGTGAACTGCCCTTTGGGTAATACATCACAAAGAAGCCTTGGTGTGAAGAAGAAAATACAGAGTCTTTGCACCAAGGTATATTCTCCATACTGCTCAAAATACTTGAGTGAATGACTGACAGAGGGGAGCAAGGGAAAAAGAAGGTGGGGGCAATAAGAGGAGGAAGATGGAGAGAGAATTTTAAGAGTAATATAGTCAGGGCCTCCCTGGTGGCGCAGTGGGTTAAGCAATGCACTATGAAGCAAAACGCAGCTACTGCAGCACGAGTTCGATCCCTGCTGCCAACCAGGGAGGGGACCCACATGGCGCAGCAGACCTCTCCTGCCTCGCCCACTGCTGCCCTCAGTGGTGTGTTTCGGTCAGTCTGCCTGTTCTGCTCCCCACTCTGTCTCTGGTGAATCCTCTCACCTCCCGCGACTCTGGCCTGTACCTCAGCTCTTGTATGCATAAATAAATAAATCTTTAAAAAAAACCATGTAGTCAAATATTGACATTTGGGGAATTTGAAGGAAGGTATTATACAGCAATTCTTTGTACTATTTTTGCAAGTAACTAAAATTATTTTAACTTGGAAAGTTAAAAATGTAACTATACAGAGCCTCCCTAGTGGCACAGGGGTTAAAGGCTCAGCGCTGTCAAGCCATCCCCAGCCACTGGGGCATAAGTCCACATAAGTCAGATCTCCCCATTCAGGGAGCTAACCCACATGGGGCAGCAGACCGCTCCAGTCTTGCCCGCTGCGCCAGTGTATTTCAGCAGTGTATTTTAGTAGATCCACCTGTTCTGCTCCCCACTCTCTCTCTGGTGATTCATCTTACCTCCCATGCCTCTGGCCTGTATCCCAGCTCTTGTGTGCATAAAATAAAATAAATCTTAAAAAAAAAAAAAGAAATGCCTTTTACATTGTGATTCAGAATGATGGGTCTACGTATGTATATGAAATGCCACAAAGCATTATTTTTGTCATATACTGTAAGTCAATATTAAGTGATTGTAAGTATTTGTATACAATATGGAAAAACCTCAAAATAAATAACACAAAAAGTAAAAAGTATTTAATTCCAAGGCATGCTTGCCAGTTCTAAATTTATTCTACCCTAGAACATATGAGGATAATACTATCCCTTGCATATCTAGAGTACTGCAGAGACTTATTTTTTTCTTTTCTTTTAAATAAACCTGAAAAATCCTAGTTCAAACAAGGAAGTTGTAAATAGTAATAAAAGCAAAACTATTCTTGCCTAACAATATTCTTTACAGTTAATCCAAAATGATAATAGACCATGTTTCATAATTGTTCTTCAGTAAAATGAAGAACTAAATTGCAGTAATTCATTTTCTTTAGATACAGAGCTTAACTCAGTAAATGACTCAAAGTTTGAAATGTAAATGGGGCCTCCCTGGTGGCACTAGAGGTTAAGGTGCAGCATTATGAAGCTGTCTGCAGCCACTGCAGCAAGAGCTCAATCCTAGGCCAGGGAGGGGACCCACATGGCACAGCAGACCTCTTATATCTCACCCACTGCTCCCCTCAGCAGTGTGTTTCAGTTAATCACACTTGGTTCTCCACTCTGTCCCTGGTGAATCCTCTCACCACCCCCCATACCTCTGGCCTGTACCCCAGTTCTTGCATGTATAAATCTTTTTTTAAAAAAGTAAATGGATGCGCTATTCTTTTTTTTTTTAAAGATTTATTTATTTATGCCATACAAGCACTGGGGTACAGGCCAGAGTCATGGGAGGTGAGAGGATTCACCAGAGACAGAGCAGGAAGCAGAACAGGCAGATGGATTGAAACACACTGCTGAGGGGAGCAGCGGGCGAGGCAGGAAAGGTCTGCTGCGCCATGTGGGTCCTCTCCCTGGCTGGCAGCAGGGATCGAACTCGTGCTTCAGTAGCTCTGGTTTGCTTCATAGTGTGTAGCTTAACCCATTGCGCTACCAGGGAGACCCCTCTATTCTTTTTTTAATATATCAATTTTTCTTCTGGAATATATAAAAAAATTTGAGCAAGTGGTCCCAAGACTGCCCATTTGTGTCTATACAGGTATCTTTTTTTTATTCTCCTTTTCTTAATAAACCTATCCTTTTGAAATGTAAAAAAAAAAAAAAAAGTTGAGTAAGTGATATGGAACTATTTTTTTCTAATTCTTGTGAAAAATATATATAACACATTTTCATTCTAACCACTTTTAAAGTATTTAGTGGCATTAAGTCTGTACACAATATTGTACAATCATTATTACTATCATTTCCAGAACTTTTCCATATTCCCAAAAGGAAACTATTCTCATTAAATAGCAACTCTTCACTCCTCCCCTTCCCCAGCCCATGGTAACTTATATTCTACTTTCTGTCTCTATGTATTTGCCTTTTCTAGGTACTTCACATTAAGGGAGTCAAACAATACTTGTCCTTTTTTTTTTTAAGATTTTATTTATTTATGCATACAAGAACTGGGGTACAGACCAGAGGCACGGGGGTGAGAGATTCACCAGAGACAGAGTGGGGAGCAGAACAGGTGGACTGACTGAAATACACTGCTGAGGGGAGCAGTGGGTGAGGCAGGAGAGGTCTGCTGTGCCATGTGGGTCCCCTTCCTGCCTGGGGATTAAACTCATGCTGCAGTGGCTGCGGAAGCTCCAGTGTGGTGCTCAATCCCTTGCGCCACCAGTGAGGCCCAATATTTGTCCTTTTATCCTTGGTTTATTTAATTTGACGTAATGTTTTCAAAGTTCATCCATGTTGCAATAAGTACCAGAATTTCATACCTTTTTACAAGTGAATAATATTTCATTGTATGAACATACTGCCTTTTGTTCACCATTCATCTGCGGGTGGATAGCTGTGTTGTTTCCACCTTTAGCTGTTGTGAGTACTGCCATGAACATTGGTGTATAAATATCTGTTCAAGTTTAACTTTCAGCTCTTTTGCATATAAAGAAGTTGGATTGTTAGATCACAGTCAATAACATTTTAATTCTTTTAGGAACCACCACACTATTTTCCTGTGGCTATAGTATTTTACATTCCCACTAACTATGTACAAGGGCTCCAATTGCTCACCAACACTTGTTATTTTCAGTGTTTCATATAGTAATCAATAGCAATAGACCTCTTCCTGCCTTGCCCACTGCTCCCCTCAGCAGTATACTGGTGCAAGGTAGTTACCTTGTGTTTGTAATTTGCATTTCCTTCATGAGTAGTAATGCTGGGAGCATCTTTTCATGTGCTCATTGACCATTTGTACATATTGGGCGGAATTTCTATTCTAGTCCTTTGTCCATTTTTCTACTAGGTTGTTGTTACTGAATTTTAGGAGCTGTCAATATAGTCTAGATATTAATCCCTAGTGAGATACAAATATTTTCTCCTATTCTATTCACTGTCTTTTTATTGTTGATGTTGTCCTCTCATGTATGAAAAACTTTTAAATTTTCATGAAGTTCAATTTGCCTATTTATTCTTTTGTTGTCTGTGCCTTTAGTGTCATATCCAAGAATTCATGGCCAAATCCAATGTCATGAAGCTTCTGCCCTATGTTTCCTTCAAAGAGTATTACAGTTTTAAGTCTTACTTTAGGTCTTTGACCCATTTTCAGTTAATTTTTGTATATGGTATAAGCTAAAAGTCTAACTTTATTCTTTTTTTATTACTATTTCTAAACATTTTATTTATTTATGCATACAAGAGCTGGGGTACAGGCCAGAGATGTTGGGGTGAGAGGATTCACCAGAGACAGAGTAGGGAACAGAACAGGCAGATTGACTGAAGTACACTGCTGAGGGGAGCAGTGGGCGAGTCAAGAAGAGATCTGTTGTGCCATGTGGGTCCCCTCCCTGGCTTGGGATCAAACTCTCACTCCAGTGGCCACAGAAGCTCCATAGTGCAGAGCTCAACCCCTTGCGCCACTAGGGAGGCCCTATTCTTTTTTTTTAAAAAAAGATTTATTCTTATTTATACATGCCTATAAGAACTGGGGTATAGGACAGGGGTGGGGGCGGGGGTGTGTGAAAGGATTCACCAGAGGCAGAGTGGGGAGCAGAACTGGTGGATCTACTGAAATACACTGCTGAGGGGAGCAGCAGGCGAAACAGCAGAGGTCTGCTGAGCCACGTGGGTCAGCTCCCTGGTCAGGGATCTGGGATCAAACTCAAATTAATACTCATGTCGCAGTGGCTGGGAATAACTTGAAAGCACTGAGATTTTAACCCCCGTTGACCCAGGGAGGTCCCTAACTATTCTTCTACATGTGGATTCTATTAGGAAACAGACAGAAAGAACCAAGTTCTCTTTTTCCAGCCTTGCCTTCTCTTTCTAAAGTCTTAGAGAGGTAAAGCCTCTCATGGAGTTAACTGGCAAAGCAGAAAGTCCCAATCCCATTGTAAAGTACATAAGATTAAGTCTGGAGCTGAGGAACAATAGATTGGTAACTTGTACATGTTCATATCTACACCTTTGTTCCCTAAACTATGTGATAGTTAAATGTAGTCATCATAGCGGTTCACCTCTAAATTTCAATAAGCCTCTGCTAAGAGAAAGGACATTCTCCTGTACCCTTATATCGCAATATCATTATATTGCCTAAAAAAATCAACATTAATTTGTATATCATTTCATATCCCTAATTATCCCTAAAATGTCTCATAATTTTTCTTACCCCAACTAAATAGATCCAAAATCAAGGCTCCAATATACTGCATTTAGTTATTACTTAGTCTCTTTTGAGGTAGTTCCATTTTTTTTGTTTTGTTTTGTTTTTTATGACCAACTTATTTGAAGACTCAAGGGAAATGTTCCACATACTGGCTTTATCTCATTGTTTTCTGATAGTTAGATTTAAATTAAACCATTTTTGTCAAGTATTAGTGCACAGTTAAATTCGTATACTTCCTGTGCTTCAAGTGAGGAGACACATAATATCAAGCAGAACTCACTACAGTGCTGCTAAGTTTGGTCATTTGGTTAAATTGGTGACTTTTGGAGCTCTCCAGTATAAAGATAACTTTCCTCTAGCACTTCATACTTATTATATGGGGCTGTATTTTAAGATCATGTGAATAATGTTTATCAATGATTTTTCTTCTAATGATTGCAGTGTTCACTGACCATGTTGGTATTACAAAATAGCAATATTCTCATTTTGTCATTATTTCTAAATTTATTAATTGGCACTTTACTGTAAAGTGCCTTTCCTTCTTTTACTTACTTATGTAAGAAAAACCAGTTAAGGTAATTTAAAATACCAGTCTCTGGGGAATAGGAATGCAGAAGAGTAGGACAGCAGGCTGTTGCTTTCTTTGTACGTTTTGAAGTACTCTTTGACTTCTTATAGTGTATGATTATTATTCTGATGAAAAATTAAACTAAAAAAGTTAAGTAGTTCTACTTAATAAGTCACCAAGTCTATACAGTTTTATAGGATTTTTTTAAGCAGTCTTTAAGAGTCACATAATTCGGAGGCACATGGAGCAGAGGGACATGTGAAGAAACTGCACTTGCTTTTTGGTCTTGGACTGGTTGGAACAGATGTGGGTGAGAGACCCATGGGGAGCTTAATAATGGCAGCTTTCATCTTGAGTTTCATTTTTCTCTTTTCCTCCCGGATTTGTCTGACTCTTTCTGACCCTTTTCTATGGGTCTCTACTGAAAGGTCCTTTAGATGTGTGGCAGGCTTTTGGGCCTTGCTTTGGGACAATCCTATCTGGCTGGACTTTTACCCTCAAGGAGATGGGTAACTTTGTTTTTTGTTTTTTTTTTTAAAGATTTATTTATGCATACAAGCACTGGGGTACAGGCCAGAGGTGTGGGGCTGTGAGAGGATTCACCACAGAGAGCGGGGAGCAGAACAGGCAGATCAACAGAAGTACACTGCTGAGGGGAACAGCGGGCACAGCAGGAGCGGTCTGCTGTGCCATGTGGGTCCCTCCCTGGCCGGCAGCAGGGATCGAACTTGTGCTGCAGTGGCTGCGGTTTGCCTCATAGTGCGTTGCTTAACCCACTGCGCCACCAGGGAGGCCCAGATGGGTAACTTTGGATGCTTAACTTAGTAACTATATTCTTTGTTCTTTCTGTATTGTTCCCAATTGTATTAAAGTTCCTTTCCATTAAAAAAAAATCACATAATTCCTTCTTACATAAACTATTTCAGAGCACAGAAAAAAGGGAAGCTCTTCAATTCATGTTGGTGTGGCTACAATAATCCTGGTACGAAGGGTTGACAAATAGAGCACAATAAAAGAACTTGCAGGTTAATATCCATTCTGAACATAGATATAAAAAATCTAAAAATATTAACAAATTGATCCTGCCAATTTGTTAAAAGAATGACAAATGAAAGACAGTTTACCTCTAAAACAGTTCTACTTGAGGGCTTCCTTGGTGGTACAAGGGGTTAAGTCTCAGAACTATGAAGCTATTGGCAGCCACTGCAGCATGAGTTTGATTCCCAGCCAGGGAGCTGACCCACATGGCCCAACAAACCTCTCCTGTCTCTCTCCCTACTCCTCTCAGCAGTGTATTTCAGTCAATTCACCTGTTCTGATCTTTACTCTGTCTCTGCTGAGTCCTCACCCCACCCTCCAGCACCTCTGGCCTACACCCCAACTCTTGTATGCATGAATCTTAAAAAAAAACAAAAAACAGCTCAACTTGAGTAAATGTACTGATATAAATGCTACAGTAACAGATTAAAGGACAAAATAATATAATTCCTCCCAAAATATATTTTAAAAGTATTTGATAAAATTCAACACCTATTGGGGCCTCCCTGGTGGCGCAATGGGTTAAGCACAGCGCTATGAAGCAAACCGCAGCCACTACAGCACGAGTTCGATCCCTGCCACCAGCCAGGGAGGTGACCCACATGGTGCAGCAGGCCTCTCCTGCCTCGCCCACTGCTCCCCTCAGCAGTGCATTTCAGTTGATACACCTGTTCTGTTTCCCACTCTGTCTCTGGGGAATCGTCTCACCCCTTCCCCCCACTTCTCGCCTATATTCCAGTTCTTGTATGCAGAAATAATTTTTTTTTTAAAAAAGTCAATACCTATTTATCTTAGCATATAGAGCAACTTCCTGAAACTGAAAAAGGGCCTCTACAATAAACCTAGGACAAATATCCTAAGTGGCTGTTACTATCAATAATACACTGAAGGCATAGCTATGCTATGATAATTAAAAAATAAAACATGAGATACAAGCATTGGAAAGGATTGCTATTTGCAGATATAGCCATTTACCTAAAACTTACAAGTGGACTAGCACAAAGATGATAAAATAATATGAAGGTAGAATTATATGGCCAACTACGTGATGATAAAAAAAATCCCAGGCTTAATTATTACCATCAATTATCAGTCAAGAGAATATAACTGGGAGAAATAAAGTCTTAAAAAAAGTAAGAATAAACCTAAAAGGAAATGTGCAACCCTAATAAAGAAAACAATATAACCTTACTTAAGGACATAAAAGAAGCCCTAAACAAATGGCAAGACATACCTTTTACTTGGATGAGGAAATTTAATACTGTAAAGATGTCAAGTTTCCCTAAATGAATCTATAAATCCAACACAATTTTAATAAAAAATTCAACACTTTTAATGGAACTTGACAAGTCAAACCTAAAGTTCACATGAGGGAAATGTAGACAAAATAGCCAAGGTGCTTTTGATGTGTGCATGGGAATCTAGCTTAAAAGACAGTAAAGTCACACCTGAACTAGACTGCCCTAATTTTGAATGTTCCTTCGCTCACTGTGGTAATAAAATCTCAGGGTGGGGTAAATCATTCTTGTGCTTGAAGCAGAGTTGACTCAAAAAATGCAATAGAGTTGGCATGTGATACAGGCCTGGCCAGTCAGAGGAGCCCAAAAATTTTTGTTGAAAGGATACATATGCAATCAAAGTTAGGATGATCACGTGCAACCTAGAAATTTTCTGCCAAAACTCTTGGGAAAGATAACTTCTTGTCATAGGGTTGTAAAGTACTAAGCCCTATGGCACTAATGGTTCTAGTGCCTATCAGGTGGAGTATCTGAGAGATGAAGAGGTACAGTCTGATAACAGCATCTGATCCCTGAATATACTTTGCTTGAAACAGAAGTGTCTTTAGATATCCTATTCATAATCTATAAGTTTTCTAGTTTGAGCTAAATTTCTGTCCTGTGAAACTGAATGAATTTTAATATGATACTATAAAATGATAGTAATGAAAACATTCATTTTATTTATTTTTTAAAAGATTTATTTATTTATGCATACAAAAACTGGAGTACAGGCTAGAGATGCAGGAGTGGTGTGAGGATTCACCAGAGACAGAGTGGGGAGCAGAACAGGCAGATGGACTGAAATACACTGCTGAGGGGAGTAGCAGGTACCATGTGGGTCCCCTCCCTGGCCGGTGGCAGGGATCGAACTTGTGCTGCAGTGGCTGCGGTTTGCTTCATAGTGCGCTGCTCAACCCACTGAGCCACCAGGGAGGCCGAAACATTCCAGTTTTAACATAGAAAATAGTCAATAAACAAATCTGTGGATAAGCGGGAATTTAATTTTTAATAAATGTGGTATTTTGAAGTCACCCTGGGGGAAAGGATAGACTATTCAATAAATGCTGTGGAAAAATGATCTGTCTGGAAAAAGAATTGGAACACTCCCTTACATCATACAAAAAAATTCCAGATGGATTACTTTCAGTAAAATACAAAGCTAGGAAAAAGAAATAAAATAAAGAATATTTTAAAATCTTGGGGTAGACTAAGCTAAGCAAAAATTAACATAGAAAATACCAATACCCAAAAATCCTATAAGAAAATGACATATGAGTTGTATAAAAGTTAAAACACATACACACAATCTGTATAAATATAAGGCTCCATAAGAAAAATTGATAATAGACTAGGAGGAAAATTCGTAACATACATAGCAAAGAATTATACAGCCAGATTTATAAAGATCTGTAAATTAGTAAGAGAAAGAGAGACAATTCATTAGAAAAATGATCAAAGGACCCAAATGATTCATGGAAGAAACAGAAATGGGTTATTAGGTTGAAAATGGTGTATCATTTCACTAGTAATCAGAAAAGTGCAAATTAAAATGAGATTTTTTTTTTAAATCCTTAAGGTTACCAAAATTAAAGAATGCTGGTGAGGTTATGGGAAAGTAATCCTAATATGCTGTTCATGGTAAGCTAGTAAAGTCATTTTGGAAGACAATTTGGCAGCATTTGTTAAATATGCCATCTGTATGACTATTGACACAATTTTTTTTCTAAACATCTTAAGTGCTTAAATATGTGCACAAAAATATATTAAAAAGTTATTTACTTCAGCATTGTTTGTAACAGTCAAAAAGAAACAATTTCAATAAGAAAAGAGTAAATTATGGTATAATTATACTAAAATGTTATGTAGTTGCTGAAAAGATTAAGGAGTAATGTTGGGGAAACACCTCACAGAACAAAGCACATAATCTAGTAGAGCATAAAGAGAGATATGACTGTTTATTAACAAATGTATGAGACTACATAAAAATTAGAAATTTTCTAGAATTTGAATTCTTAGAATTAGAAAACTATATGACCTCACTGGTAGCGCAGGGGTTAAAGTCTCAAAGCTATCAAGCTATTGCCAGTCACTGGAGGAGGTAGGAGAGGTCTGTGCCACGTGGGTCCCCTCCTTGGTCAGGACTTGAACTTGTGCTACAGTGGTACAGGGGGTTACATCTCAGCACTATGAAACTATCAGCAACCACCGCAGCATGAGTCTGATCCCTGGCCAAAGAGGGGACCCACATGGCACAGCAGACCTCTCCTGCCTTGCCCACTGCTCCCCTCAAGGCATATTTCAGTAGATCTGCCTGTTTTGCTCTCCACTCTGTCTCTGGTGAATCCTCTCACCACTCACCCTCCCACCCCATGATTCTATTTATTCTTGTATGCATAAATAAATAAATCTTTAAAAAAAAACAACTTTGTTCAGTATTTCTTGTGGTTCTGACTGGCAGAAGATGCAGCCTTCTCTCAGATTGCTTTTATCTGAAGATATCTTTATTTTAATTTAGTTTGATAGGCATTTTCATTAAAATTAGAATTCTAGGTTGGCAATTCTAGGTTACCTTAAAACACTTTTCCATTCAGCAGTTTGTATGTGCTATTCAGTTGTCTTCTAGTTTCTAGTTTCCTTGAAAAACCATTGGTCTTACATTCTTTTTTTAAAAACAAGATTTATTTTTATTTATTTACGCATATAAGAACTGGAGTATAGGCCAGAGGTGAGGGAGGTGAACGGATTCACCAGAGACAGAGCGGGGAGCAGAACAGGCAGATCAACTGAAGTACACTGCTGAGGGGAGCAGCCGGCAGAGCAGGAGAGGTCTGCTGTGCTATGAGGGTTAGTTCCCTGGCTGGGGATCAAATTCATGCCCCTGTGGCTGCTGAAAGTTTGACAACGCTGAGACTTTAACCCTTGTGCCCTTATATTTATAGTGGTAAAAGTATCTCTTCATTTGCTTGTTTTTAGATTCCCTTTTTAGATTTTGACAATTTGAGTATGATGACACTAGCTGTGATTTTCTCTGTATTTATGCTTGGGATTTATCTAGCTTCTGGAATCAGTGTATTAATAGCTTTCATCAGTTTTAGAAAATATGTGGTCATCCTTTTGGAATGTATCACTCTCTGGCCTTATTTCCTGAGATTCTGGTCTAAGTATGTTAGACCATTTGATTAAAACCCACATATCTCTTATGTACTATACCATTTTTTTCCTTCTTTTTTTCCCCTGTCATTACTTTTATTTTTCTTATTGACCTGTAGACCAATTTACTATTTCACTATTTTCAATTTGCTGTCAATCTCAAAAATTGAGTTAATTTAAAAAAGATTTTATTTATGCATACAGGCCAGCGGGGGTGGGGTGGGGGTGAAAAGATTCACCAGAGACAGAGTGGGGAGCAGAACAGGCAGATCAACCGAAACACACTGCTGAGGGGAGCAGCAGGCGAGGCAGGAGAGGTCTGCTGCGCCATGTGGGTTTCCTCCCTGTCCATAGAACACTCACTGCAGTGGCTGCAGGATAGTTTCATAGTGTTGCAACTTAACCCCTTGTGCTACCGGGGAGGCCCCTGATAATTTCAATTATGGTAATCTTGATTTCTAGAAAGTCCATTTGATCCTTTTTTGATCTTCAATCATTAAATTTTTTTACTATAATAAAATATACATAACATAAAAATTACTATCTTAACTTTTTAAAAATTTATATACTTGTGATATTATATTTAATATATTCTTAATAATGCACAACTATCACCATCATCTATCTCTGTAACTGTCATCTTGTAAAGCTGCAATTACATACACATTAAATAAAAATATTCCTATTCCCCCAACTTCTAATCCCTGGTAAATACCATCCTAGATTTTGTTTCTACGATTCTGATTATAGACAGTCCCAACTTAAAAGATTTTTCAACCTTAGGAAGGTGTGAAAATGATAAGCATTTAGTAGAAACCATACTTGGAAATTTGATCTTTTCCTGGGCTAGCAATACTGTTAAAATATTCCCTTGTGATGCTGGGCAATGGCAGTGAGCCACAGTTTCTAGTCAGCTATGCTATCATGAGGGTAAACAACTGGTATTCTACAGTGTACTGTGTTGCCAGCATTTTTGAATGTTGTGTTTTCACATCCCATCATGTCTACAAAATGCCCATTTGTGTCTTCTGCTTTGGGTGAGAAGGGGAAAAAAAACTCAAGATAATTTGAGTAGGCCAATGTAAGCATCCTAAAAATGTTTGAAGAAGGCTAGGTTAAGGTGTGATATTCAGGAGTAAGGTGTATTAAATGCCTCTGCACTCCTAAGCACTTCAATTTGAATTTTTTTTATAGATTCAGTTCTCTGAGAAAATATTTTTGCTGACTTTGTCCATCTTTTCCTCTATTTCTAAAACATATTAATAATTGTCATTAAAGGGCCTCCCTGGTGGTACAGTGGGTTAAGCAACGCACTATGAAGCAAACCGCAGCCACTGCAGCATGAGTTTGATCCCTGCTGCCGACCAGGGAGAGGACCCACACGGCGTGGCAGACCTCTCCTGCCTAGCCCGCTGCTCCCCTCAGCAGTGTGTTTCCATTGATCTGCCTGTTCTGCTCCCCACTCTTGTCTGGTGAATCCTCTCACCTCCTGCACCTCTGGTCTTTACCCCAGTTCTGGTATGCATAAATAAATATTTTTAAAAAATAATAACTGTCATTAAAAACCCATGTACACTTACTCTTTTACGTGAACCAATCAACTTTTCCTAAAAATGTCTTTTGCCTTTCATTATTGATTGTTTTTATGGCCTTTTTGCATGTCCAATTTTTTTTTATTGTTTTCATGACTGTGTACATTGAAGATATAATGAAGCTAGATAACATCCTCTACCACAAAAGTACCTCCTTTCTTATGTCAGGTAGATAGCATAGACCTACTTTTATGAAATCAAGAATAGATTTGGGTCAAGTTGTTATTAAACCAGTACATTTCTGATTTCTCCCTGTTCTTTGGAGATGGCCCTCCTGAACTTTTGATTGAGAGTCTGCATGTTTTGGTTGGAGTCTTGTTTCCTCATACCTGAAAGTTTTGGTCTCAAAAGGTTTTAAGCTTATATCTTTAACTTAACCACACCATAGAGGTTTGAAATCTGACAAATGTCTTGACAGGGAGATATTTTATTTGTTTGCTGCAGGCCTCTTCCATTAGTAGGGTGTTGATCCTCTGCACTATAAGAAGCAGGAAAATCTATCCTGTTTCTTTTCTTTGGCTTTCTGCACTTTTTTTTTTTTTTAAAGATTTATTTATTTATGCATACAAGAACTGGGGTACAGGCCAGAGATGTGGGGGGGTGAGAGGATTCACCACAGAGAGTGG
>JAGFMF010011577.1:3209289-3238376 GCA_019455555.1 Galemys pyrenaicus | reverse complement strand
GGGGACACTTGGTGGGGAGGGAAGAGGGGAAGGGTGGAGGGCAGACGGGAGCACAGGGGACTGAGGTGATGGTGCACTGGTGATATGGTGATGGAGAATACATGGGGATTACAATTGATGTCAAATATATGTAAATTATAAATTTATATTAAAAAAAAAGAAGAATTCCAAGTTTCCATTGATATAACCAGTTATTACCCATTACACATTTACCCCAGTATCTTAGTGCAGGCCTTATAACATAGGAACCTGAGGAGGAGTTATTTCTTCCAATGAGATTTTGCCATGTGTATTTCTCATTAGTTACAAAGAAAGTCTAGTGGCCTAACTTACTACCTGAAGGTGATTCTACCTTAATTTACATGATGGTTCAAAACCTCTTGAAAATTCAGAAAGCTCATGGAATTAATTTCAGTGGCCACAATGATATTCCAAAACATTCACTGAAAGTTTCCAATCTGTTGAGTTATATTCTATGTGAGTATACCATTTGGACCCAACTAAAAGGTATCATGATGTATCTGTCCACGATAGCTTCTTCAGGAAGGGAATTGAGATTTCTATCCAGATACTTAGCTTTCACTCACATTATAAAGTGAAAGCAGTCAGTAATTAAATAAAACTGTGCGTTCCTTACAGAAAGGGTATATCATATTCACCTGCAGCCCCCCAGTGCCTATTGTAGGGTGGATACTCAAAGAGTTTTGACCAGTGAATATTGACTTGGTTATATGTGCCTCAGTCTTCGTCACTGGGTCTCACAAGTTCCTTAGAACTCAGAGAATTGGTCCAGTAAGGACAAAATTTTCTACAGATAGATTTACACCTAGGATTATTCCTTTTATTAGAAGTTGTATGTTAGAAGTACTTTAGCCTAAAATGATCACCGATGAGCATCCAGATGTGAGTTAGGGAAAAAAGGGGATATAGATTATATTATTCTGTGAATTTTTCTTATTTAACTAAAAAGTATACACAAGTTACATGTCTACGTTAGAGAAAGTAAAACAATCATGGAAATTACCTCTGAGATTATTCTTTCTAGTAAAGACCAAACAACATTCAGAAACACTGCTATAAACATTTATGTACCTATGAACAGCATGGGGTGAACAATTGGATAATAAGACTGTACAAATCCAATTTAAAAATATAACTACAAGATTAGACCATCAATATCTACAATGGGTATAATAATATATCTTGATTTTAGTGAAGTATTTGATATAGTGTCTCATAAAATTTTATTCACCAAATTAATTTATCCTGTCTATTCTAATTCACTGAGCACTGTCTGAGAAACCAGACTTGACCATGGGTGAGAGATAAGATTATCTGCAAAAAACAAAGGTTGAGAGATAACAAGGAATTATGATTCTGTGCTTTGAAAAAAAAAAAAAGAAAGAAACAATGAAATATCTCAAGGTTCCAATGTTGCTTAACCCTTTGTGATTCATTGAGATGTAAATGTTATTGTAGTGAGCAATTCAGGCTTTCTAGAAAGATCAAAGGATGTTCCACCTAACTCATTCTCATTTCTAACAGTGTCAACCTTGTGGTGTTTGTCACTCAACAGATATTGAATGAGTAAAGAAAAGGATCTCAAAGATGCTACCCATCACTGTGCACCTCCCTGTGCAGAGAGAAGATGGGTTGCAGGGAGGCTTGGTCATTTATCCAAGACCACAAGTCTGGTGAGCATTACAAAGAGGCTTCTGAGTCAAGAGAGACATTAACCTTTGCGAGATGGTCACATTCCAGAACTTCTATCTAGAATACATACAAATGTTAAGGGATGTAGAAAACTGTGCCAGAAAACAAGAAAATAGCAAAAATCAAAGCAGTACTGAGCAACTGTTAGCTGCAGGAGATACATTTAATCGTGCATAAATTCTGCCATGCGTGATGGTGGCACCCTCCTGTTCTGCACACCTAACAGGCGCACCATCAAGAACCCCCTAGAGCAACTGGGCTTGCAATGATTGCTTTGTCAGTTACCCCTGATGAGGATTCATCTCAGGATTCTGCAGTAAGCCCTCATCACAGAAAGGGTACTAAAAAGCTAGGGATCTCACTGAACCCCATTTCTCTCTGACCTTACAGCTTGCACTGATCACACTGCCTGGAAGTCTTTGCTGTAAAACTTTTCTGGCACTTACTCTTTTATTCATTGCAGATTGGCAGTGGAAAGATTCATGGGCAGAGCATATGCCGTTCTTTTTATTGGCATATCATTTGCAAAGACATGCGTAGTAAGGGCATGATCACCCCAAAGAGGGCACAGCCATGGAAGCCTGTGGGATTTCGAATGCTCAGTGGCGCTCAGTCCACATTTACCTAGATGTTTGTGAAAACGCTACAATCACCTCTATCTCTGTGAGTTCTCAGAACCATGTTGGAACATCACCAGGTAAGTGAGAAGTCAAGACTGCCTACTTGTAATTACTAGTTTTGAAACATATTTTGCAGAATGTGAATATCCAAAAGAAATACCAAGAGTAAGTTGTAGAGCGTTTAGGGATGGTAAATAAAGATATTGTCTCTTTAAACTCCATCCACAACTTTGTTCGTAGTAGGAGCTGGGAGGGAAAATCCTGTAAGGTAAATAGTAAATAGTGAAGATTTCACACCCCCACACCCTCAGAGCTGGGAGTTTTCAGCTCTATGCTCAGTATGCCTTCTGAACAATTCAGCAAAAACCAGCTGAGTCAGAACATGCGGGGGAGGCAGGCTTTGAGAATTTAGCTTCAGTGGCTTCAAAGTAAACTTGAGTGGGGCCACTCTGGAAATTCAGAATTAGATCTGATTAATTATAAGAACAGGTTTCCCTGTTAAGAATTATAACTACAATGTAATTAATTCATCTTTTTTTCATTTTATATTTTTCCCAAGGCTTTTTTTTAATTTTAATTTTGGGGTTACAATTTGCTCCCCCATAGATGTACATGTTCCATTAGAGTTTGACAAGATTCAATATCTTGTCAGTAAAATAAAATGGGAATAAACGGAACTTATCTAGACTTGATAAAAGCCATATATGACAAACCCACAACCAACATCACATGCAATGGTGAGAAGCTAGTGGTAGTTCCATTAATATTGGGAACAAGACAAGGATGTCCCCTGTTAATTGTTCAACAAAGTATTAAAGTCCTAGCCAAAGCAACCAGGCAAGAAAAAGACAAAAGGAATCCAAATTGGAAAAAGGAAGTTCACTGATTCTTAATGAGCCAACTGGGGGGATTACTTGATAAATATTTCCTTCCTTTATCCAAAATGAGCTCAGAAAACATTTAATGCAACTTCCTCACTGAACAATTGAGATGAAAATGATTCAGAGCAGCTAAATTATTTGGCCGAGGGAGTCAGGAGGAGTGAAAGCTGAGAGGAAGGCCAGGTCTCCTGACTGCCATGGACACAGTCCTGGGTACCTCCTCTGCCCGGCTGGGCCAAGGACAGAGGCACAAGCCCTCTGGTGCTCGTTAATCAGAGAATATGCTGGACTCTCCTTTGCACATGCGCTAGTCTGCCAGGACAACGCCTCCAGCCAGAGAACTCCCAGGAAATTGGTAGAAGCAAAAGGAGGAACTAGAGGCAAGCCAGTGTTAGAAACAAACTGGATAAAATACTGACATTTGAAGCTCCTTTCATCCTTATTTGTATGACAGTGGTTAATGACTCCCGAGATGATTCAGAGATGCTGCTCGTTGCTTGTGGCACCAAGTTATGTATTTTCTTCCTGTCCAAGCGTGAAACAAAGAGCTGAGAGGACAAACAGACGCTGAGTTTCTGTTTCTGTAGTTGTAACTTCATGGATGCTTACAACTGTGAATAGGACCGTGTCAGAAAACTCAGCGCAGACAAAGGGAAAAACCGCGCAGAGGACAAAGCAGAAAGAGGGCAATCTGGCCGCAGAATAACAGCTCATCATAATGTTTTAAAAGTTCTTCTTCTGTAGTCTTAGGCAACAGAATCTGCTATTTCCACCCTAAATGTCCTGCACCACAGCTGAGCATATCTGCAAGGAAAACAGGATGGTCTCTCCTTGCAATTACATCCAATATATTTTTTAAAAATTTTAATAATAAAAAGCCAAAACCAACAGACAACTATAAATCAGAGACATTCTGCAGGGGAGGGGGAGGGAGAGGTATCAAAACAAGGGAGGGAAGAGCACAGGGACTGTGGCGATGGTGCACGGGTAAATTGGTGGTGGGAATTTGATGGGTCTACCCCTAACAGGAGAAAGCAAACATTGTACAAAAGTGAACACTGATGTAATACAACACACACACACACACATACATCAATTTTTTAAAAAGCAAAAAATTTTTATCATTTTTTTTATTCAGGTCACAGGGTTTACAAACACTATATAGTTTAGGGGTCTAAGTTCACACCTCTTCAAAAGTGTGTTCCCACTCCAAATGTTTCTCTGCAATGCCCTCCATTTGGGTCACAGAAAACTTCCCAAACAGAACGGGTGCTGCTCAATCCACTTCTTTAGACACAGTCCAGGTGTTGCACAGCTGCTCAGCACCCAAGCTCCCCAAGGCAGCTGAGCAGGAAAAAATGAGCCCATTGTTGAAGAAATCTCACTTACAGCTGTTTTGGGAAATGGGAAGAGTTTGTGCACGTCTCCATGGGAAGATTTCCTAAGTAGTCATCGTTGGCACAGCCCATGACACCGCAGAAAACAAGTCAGCCAGACTCTGAAGGGCTGATCTCACACAGAGGTCAAATGCCCAGGGAAAGTGACAGCTAGTTCCACGCCCAGCTCCAGAATTCATGAACAGTTAGGGGGAAAAAATCGCAGCGCACCATTTTATTTCCACTGTGAAATGGATAGTATTTAACCCAATTATTCCGATATTAGTGAATAACTATAAGATCTATCAGATTGGTATTTTACCTTAGTCAATGATTTAGAGTTTAGTCAATAAGTATAAGGTATCTATCAGGTTATGGATTTCAAAAGTGCTTAGTCTCTGTAGATCTACGTAAGTACTGGATAGTACTTGGCACGACCTCTGGCAAAGAAATGAGTAACCTCCACTTTATAATGCAAACTTGCTCAATTTTAGTCACTTCTTCACCCCATTCCCTATCTGTTAATCCGTGTGGGTGCGCATGTGTTAGCTAACATGTTCCTTCCATAAAGGATTTGTCTCGCCTACAAAAATATATAAAACTGCAGTCAAGTTTCTAGTGAAATGGATGACGGCGGGATGAAAATAGTGGGTAAGCAGTGCCTAGAAATTCAAAGGGAAAGAGCTCACACAGTTACTAAATTTGGGACACGAATTTTGATACTTCAAGTTTCGTAGTGGTCAAAACAAAAGACAAGAAAGTAAATATGATTCGTTCAGAAGATTCCCATTTGCTCAGGAGACGTGATTGACATTTCTCGCATGAGTGGCACTAAATTGCTTAGTGGAAAAGATCCCTGCAGTAAATACAGAAATGAATTACAGCGTTTGAATGTAAAAGGAGGGGATGTGTATAGCTACAGTGAGAGAATCAAGATCTCCCAGCACCCTGCCTGTCCAGAGACACTATAATATACATTTCTTTTAGCTTCACTAAGTGTATTTCACCAAGGACTGATTCCTCTTAAAATTGGGCAGGGTGCTTGTAGCAAACCTGACTTTCTAAATTACATCAGAAACCACTTTTTCCCCTTAGGGCTGACTCTCCCGTGCTGGATATCACACACTGACAACACGCTTTCGCAAGCAGGTTTATTGCAAGGCTAGAGAGGAGGGTTAATAGCATCAGTAGGGCATATCGGAAAGATTTCACCTCACATGAGTCAAGGGTACTGCAAAACCACCCAGGAACAGGCCCCTCCTCCTCCATGAGGGATTTCTGCATCCTATTGCCAAGGGCTTCAAGCCTGTATGGGCTGGACAGCATAACCCTGATTCATCCTCGGCTAGCCATGTGTTGCAAATGCAGACACCCTCCCTCTGCTGCTTGTGCAGGAGCAGTTATGAATATTTATTGCAGCCACAATTCTAGCTTCCATGTCTGTTACTGTTGTTCATCTGTTAAAAGCCAGGGTGCAAATCACTGTAGATCTGGCCTTCAATATGGCAGACAACTGCTTTCTTGTCTTGTTTAATAAATTGTATTTCTTTCATATGAAAATGAGCAGAGTTAAAATGCTCTTTGTTTTATGGGGCAGTGATTTTGTAGTATTAAGATAGGATATAAACAGAGTAACAAGGGTTGTTTGAAGGCATGCTTAGAATACTTCCTGCCGTGGATTTCAAAATGAATGTGTTAATCCATGCTAATCTGGTTCAATCTTTGAAAACAATTACATTTATTTTACAACCCACCTGGCACTCTGACTAGTATTATAAATATGCTCCATTGCTTACATATTTTCACTTTATTGTACCTGCAGGCAGAGTAAAAGCAAATAAAAAGATAATAATGCTGAATTTGATTAAAGTCACTCAATAGTATATGCGACAATTTCAGATAGATCTAGTTCAATGTCTGATTTTTAATCAAGTTTAGCAAATTATCCTTTTACAAGATGAAAAAAAAATACTCTGTAAGTGTTGCATGTACAATTACTTTCAATTGCTCCTTGCAAAAGAAAACTACTTATTCATTTTAATCAGAAAGTTTGCCAAATTAGAAAAAGTTGGTGTGATATTAATAAACTTCCAGGAAGACACTTGAGTTTATTATTGCTCCTAAATATTAGGCTTTAGTATTAGCACAGGATGACATCTGACTGAGACATGATATCTAAGGCCTTTAATTATGAATGAAGGTCCCGGATGCACCTTGGGGCCCTACGTTTTCAGTCTTCTTATTGGCTTTTGAATTCTACTAGAAGCTCAGGCACACTGGGGGTTTTGTGGTGAAACTACCTACTGAAGCACAGATCATATCAGCCTTTGGGGGTATGGTGGTTACAGAGCGATCAATGCAGTATCTCAGGTCTTGAATGACCGAACGGAAAAAATGGCAGGACCAACAGAGACAGTCATTCCAAGGTACAGCAGAGATACTCTTCAGTTCAGTATGCATTGCCTGAGTACCTATTATGTGCAAGGAGGAGAAGAATCTAGAGCAGTGCCTTGCATATAATAGGTATGAGGGGTGAGAGGCAATCAACATTCAAAATAGGGAATCAGCAAGTCTTATTGCTTACTCTTAGCAGGTGATGCGTGCTATAAGTGGCACAGCAGTGTGAGTTCGATCCCCAGCCAGGGAGGGATCCACATGGTGCAGCAGACCTCTCCTGTTTCACCCGCTATTCCCCTCAATCTGCCTGTTCTATTCTCCACTCTGTCTCTGGTGAATCTTCTCACCTCCCACGCCTCTGGCCTGTACCCCAGCACTTGTATGCATAAATAAATAAATAAATAAATAAATAAATAAATAAATAAATAAATCTTAAAAGAGAGAAACTGGAGGGAATTGGAGGTGGGGACAGGCTGCAGTTTTAATTAGATATATTTCTGTGTTATCTCTGTTAGGTTAAAATCATTTTGTTGGCCTTTCATCATGGAAGAAGTAAGGGTTTTCTTCCCTCCACCTTCACATTTTCAAATCAACAGACATCCAAATTGTTCTTTTATGTTCAGTCAGAAAGGGGTGATTCCAAAGACGGAAGGGAACCGAGCAAAGATGAAAACTTGAAAAGTTTATAAATTGCCTTTGATGTTCAGAAGCCAGGAAGAGAAGGCATCTGGGACATGGTGGTGAGAGGACAAACAATCAAGTAGGGGCGTGTGGATGCAAAGGTGGTTCCCTGGAGGAAGGTGCATCTTTAGTGGGGACTAGGGCATGCGGTCAAGGGAAAGCCACGCACCTGCTTGTTTGGTTTTAACCCACTCACACCCTCAGCCTCTCTCTGCTCCCTATTGGTAGCCACACGCAGGCTGGCTATAGGTTTTACAGATTACACTTCTGGGGTCCGGCTAAGGGGAGGGCAGGGGGAGGTGGAGGAGGGTGAGCACCGCTAACGATCACAGGAGCAAAATGGAAAGCTGAGAGAGAACTGGTTTTCCTCCGAGCAGGCACTCCTCGGAGAGACATAAAACCTTGGAAACAACGCAGGTTAATCCACATGGTTATTTTGCCTAAACCACAGTATCTGATTACTGAAGAACAAAAGGAAGCAAAGAAAAATGGATTCCTGGCTGTCAGTGTGTTTGTGTAAGTGAACAAGATGTTCGTGCCTAATTCTGAATGTACCTTTCAAAGTCAAACCAAGTAAGAAATGTTGCCTATTAAAAAACAAAAACAAAAGCAAAAAACAGGGGCCTCCATGGTGTCCTAGGGGTTAAGCCTCAGCACTATCACCACTACTGCCTGAGTTCAAGCCCTGACCAGGAAGCTAACCAGCATGGCACAGCAGACCTCTACTATCTCACCCACTGCTCCCCCCAGCAGTGTATTTCAGTAGAGCCTCCCTGTTCTGCTCCCCACTGTGTCTTTGGCGAATCCTCTCAGCCCCTTTCACCCCTCTCCTCTCCCAACACTCTAGCCTATACCCCAGTGCTTCTATGCATAAATAAATAAATCTTAAAAAAATTATTTTTAAACCCTGTAAACAATATATAAACCTCTTTTTTTTGGAGGGAGAGGCTCATTTTTTTTTAAAAAAAATTGTTTTTATTTATTTATGCATATAAGAGCTGGGGTGTAGGCCAGAGGTGCAGGAGTGAGAGTATCCACCAGAGACAGAGTGGGGAGAAGAACAGACAGATCTACTGAAATTCACTGCTGAGGGGAGCAATGGGCGAGGCAGGAGAGGTCTGCTGCGCCATGTGGTCAGCTCCCTGGCCAGGGATCAAACTCGTGCTGCGGTAGATGCAGCTGGCTTCATAATGCTATGACTTAATCCCTTGTGCCACCAGGGAGGCTCTGGGGTGAGGTTCATTTTTAGATCTTTAATCAAAAGAACCATGAAATTACGCCTAATGAGTTGGCTAAAGCATCTAAAGGCATGTGGAGCAGACTATGGGTTATGCCTGTGTGGTTGAAGGACTGGAGAGGCCAGTACTTAGCAGCCAGCCCTGGGCCTGTGCATGTTGAGTCTGTTTCTCTGGAACTGCAGTAGCCACTGTGGGCTTCACCGCTGACCTCCTGCTCCAAACATGTTCCAAACACACAAAGTAAGAGAAGTGTGAGAGGGACCCTCCTCACCCCAAGACTTGCAATTGGCTTTCACCAATTCCTTTTCCCATCACTGCCTCAGCGACCTTCAGTCTCCCAGTTTAACCTTACCAAGTTTTAAAATAATAATTATTATTGTCACTCAAGTTAAAGTTATATATCGTTTTACTTTCTGGTGGAGGTCCTCTTATACACCTAGGACCTAACACAGTCCCTCTATCTAGGAGGGTTTTAATATCTAATATTTTAATTAAAAATAATAGAGTCTGTGATTAATTAAATTTAATCTTTGGTCTAAGCCTAGGGGCAGCAGTTAGTAGGCGGACCCTAATGAGGACCCAATATCCATAGACAACTTCTCCAGTATATTCCATATTATGATTAAAATCTACACCAAAAAACATAATTCGCATCGATGGGCTTTGTAAGGAATTGTTGCTATGAAGTGAGTGTGAGTTCAGATTCTGAGGCTGAGCCAGGCCTGCCTGAGATGAACACAGTGTGCGAGGGATTAGTTTCCAGAATCTCATGTCTCACATGCTGGTCCACAGGACCCAGTTCTACCACCTTGTGGGGGCCCCAATCCTGATTCCATGTAGCACTGGCTCTTTGGGCAGCCGGAAAACCTCTCTACATGCCTGACTGAGCCACGCAGCCAAGAAACCACAGGTGTCTCCTGAGGGCAGGAAGGGCTGCCTGGGTTATATGTACAGCCTGTGTGATGTTTTTATTCCGATATGCTAGTAAATGTAGTTTGTCAATACGAGGTCCTGGGTTAGCTTTGATCATGTCCACCCAGGGGCCGGGATGTGGGATGTGTCTTCATAAACCCTAAACACTTGACTTCTGGAAGCTACTGAAGAAGCTGACAACCACCAGACAGCCAATTAACTTGGGTCCCTTCAAGAACACCAGAGAAATCTGAACAAACAAAAGAATGATCGTCCCCTAACAGGTAAGCTCTTGACTGTTAGCTGAGATTTGGCCCTGTTCTGGTCCCTTTACTACAAGATAGGGAGGAGTGGAGGGCCAGAGGTCGTTGTGTTCGCTGCTTCAAGTATTTATGTTACAACACTCCATAATCAAGCTTATAAAATCAAGGAACTATGTATAAAAATGGAGCACTATAACCGACTTTCTAAAATGAGTTTAACAGGTTTGGTGGGCTAGGTTCTTATGTCTCCAAAAGGCAGATGTTTTCTGTAAGTTGTCTGCATTTGCTTTTTTGCCATTTTAAGGATTAGCAGGATCCACAAAGTCTTTCTTTTAAATTTCTTGTGATAGAAATTAAGTTCTACTTATAGAGTTGGGGGTAATGAGTTGAGTCTCTGGGGTGTGTTTCCGATACTGTACAGTTACAAAATTCACTTATTCTCAAGATGAATCTATAGTAGATTTGAAAATAGCATGTTTCCTTTTTAAATCTATACATCTAAATGACCTGCTGTCTTTTATCAACTGTCCTATTTAATTTCTGCTGGTTCTTTTCTTGATTAAAACCATGTGCTCTCTTAGAAACAACTTGCTTTCATCCCTTAAGTCTGCGTCTTTTGAAGGTCACACATTCAAGTACTTATTCAAAACCTACATGTAAACCAGACATGCCTAAAACAGTAGAGTCACAGCACATTCTTCACAATGGTAGTTCCTGGTACTGATGGATCCTTTCCAGAAAATACCTTCCCACCCCTCACTAGCGAACAAGAAAACAGTGGACTATGGTAAAGGAAACCCTAGATGATCATTTCCTTCCTTTTACTCAATTATTTCATTTATGCTCACTAGCATTTTTTTAAATGAAATATTATAGGTTTACCATTGGTTAACAAAGCCATATATATGTATGCATTCACATTCGGGAGTACAGCTTTCTCCTCTCTGGGTACATGGCTTGCTGCACCCACCACCAAAGTTCTAGTGCCACACACACTTTCAAATTGACCCGATTAACCATTTCAAATGAACTAATGAAATGGGAAAGCATAATCTTAGTTAGCACTGCAACAGCAAACACTGAAATTGTCAAATATTTAGAGACTACGGTAATAGTCTCAATAGGCATTGGATAATTATCTCCAGATAAAATTAAAAGTTGTAATATTCTGAGTGTTTCCATGTCTAAATAGAACTAATTTGGAAGAATGTTTTAAAAATCTGCATGTCCCACAGGGTTCCTGTATGCAGCAACAGACCGGCATTTGACATATTTCTCCAAGAGGAAACATTTTCCTTCAATTCTTCTATTAACCACACAACGAATAATTTGAATGTAACCAATCTCTAAGTACATTTCATATATTACACAGAGTTTACCTTTGTAATGGCAAACATTTTGAATGTGTTAAGTAGACAAGGCCAAAGGGAACAGATTTTTAAAAAAGCTCCTTCAAGGCAGCTCTTTTCAATAAACCATACTATGGCTGTAAAAACTAGTGGTTATGACAGGAAAAAATGCAGCACCCTAAGTGGATAACATAGCTTTCAGCATCCTTTTCCCATAACTGAAATTTCAGGTAATGGGATGACATTCCACACAGGCTCTGACCGTTTTTCTTTGATTGTTCTGTCTTATCAAGAATAATGGCCGTGGACGAAAGTGCAAAGAATTTCTGACTTAAAAGACTTTTTTTTAATATTTTAACTCTATGACCACTCAGTCTGGATTTTTACAGGAGATGATCATTGCACTAATGTTTTCATAATATTGATTACTAGTTCCTCGAGACAATTTCGAGTAATTAAATCTACATTTACTATCCATGAGAATAATGACCTCAACGATAATAGATTTGTTTATCTTAACTAAATGATACTGTTAAAATGCGATATCCTCCTAGATTCTCAGACACTGACTTCAGCCTCTAGTTCCACAGACCAGCAGGGACCCTCAGAGGTAGACTGTAGAGGACAGACAGTCATTTTTCAGGATCTAGTCCATAGTGGTAACCCAGTTATCCCTTAATGTGTTTTCTTTTTTTTTAAGATTTTATTTGTTTATGCACACAAGAACTGGGGTACAGGGTAGAGGTGTGGGGGGCTGAGAGGATTCACCAGAGACAGAGTGGGGAGCAGAACAGGCAGATAGACCGAAATACACTGCTGAAGGGAGCAGCGGGCCAGCAAGGAGAGGTCTGCTGCACCACGTAGGTCCCCTCCTTGGCTGGGGATTGAACCTGTGCTGCAGTGGCTGCGGCTGCTTCATAATGTGGTGCTTAGCCCCTTGCACCACCAGGGAGGTCCACTTAATGTGTTTTCAATGTGACATTCTACCTGTGTACTTGACTTGCTTACATCATTACTTCATTACAGACTCACTTTTATGGGAGAAACTCCCTCATACACTTTATAGGATTGTTTGTTCACTCAAGGTTCTTTGAATAAATATGTATTTACAATAATATATGATACAAGAGTATCCCAGGGGCCAGGCTCCATTCTGGGTTTTTGTGATTTGGCAGAGAATACAGCAGACAAAAGATTGCCGTAGAAAAGTTTATCTGAACACTTCTCCATTCCTTTCATTACTTGATCAGGAATAATTACATATATAAGAATATCAGAATAATGATTATAGGAACATTGCAGCAAATATTACTGGCAAGAGGTACAGAACACCTCTTAAGTATGCATCTTGGAATTAAAGGGGTGATTTGGGGAGTGCATGAAGGAATTCTCACCTGCCTGGCAGAGAAAAGAGAAAAACTAATAGTTGCAAACAACATAGCGAGACCCATAGTAGAAATACCTGCAAAATGCAGAAGCATCAAAATAACCAACAAACAATGGCAGAATATGGATGACGTGCCGGCTCCTGGCTCCCTTTCCGGCCAGGCAACAATCAGCTAAGCCGATTGTGGAGGTTCCAAATGGAAAGGAAGACAGTGCTTGAGGCTCCGGCGAGGCTGCTGGGTGGCTGCCAAGAGGCGTCCAGTGGGGGGATTATCTGGACCAGTGGTTTCGGAAGTGTGGCCCGGCTTGGGGAGCAGCAGCAACAGGCAGAGACTTGACAGACGCACATTCCCCACACCACACAAACTGAGCCAGAAACTGCAGGGGTGGTGGTTGACGCACCATGTTTTCATAGACTTCTAGGTGATTCCAGTGCCCTGCAAAGCCTGGGCTCCACTGGACTGAATGCATTCACGTGGTTTAGGCTTCCACTCAGCCTAGCTGGTGCTGAGGCTGGGATTCAGGCACAGCCAGTAACACTGGGCATCCTTGGCCCAGCCAGTCGCACTGGTCCTAGCTGAACCCTGGTGGTCGAGGGATAAACCCAAGTAGCTACTTTCAAATTAAGAGCAGTTACGATGGGGTGGGATGGACATTCCTCTCCAGAGTCAGAAAAGTTCACCTCTTCTTTTAAGAGTCTCTCTCCCACCTTGATCTTTTTTTTTTTTTTTAAAGATTTATTTATTTATGCATACAAGCACTGGGGTACAGGCCAGAGGTGTCGGGGGGCGAGAGGATTCACCACAGAGAGCGGGGAGCAGAACAGGCAGATAACAGAAGTACACTGCTGAGGGGAGTAGCGGGCAAGGCAGGAGAGGTCTGCCACACCATGTGGGTCCCCCTCCCTGGCAGGCAGCAGGGATCGAACTCGTGTTGCAGTGGCTGCGGTTTGCTTCATAATGCGCTGCTTAACCCACTGCGCCACCAGGGGAGGCCCCCACCTTGATCTTTTTAAACATTTGTTTTCTTACATCATTGTTCATTTTATTTCTCTCTGCCTCTTTGATCAGAGGGTAGGAGGGACTCATGTCAGACTCAGAATACCATCAGGTGATCAAAGATGAAAAGAAACGAAGGAAGATGATTCTCAAGATTTTTCATCCTTTTTTTTTTTACTTATTAGCTGGATGCTCATGGCTGTCCAATTTAGCATCTTTTCTACCTAGATTTACCCTGTCCCTGTTTGCCTTCTTGAAACCTTTTTAAAAATCTTGATCACCCAGTTCTGCTAATAATACCATTTTTTTCTATAGACGATTTAAAGTACCTGCCTGAGGGCCTCCCTGGTGGTGCAGTGGGTTAAGCAACGCAAAACACAGACACTGCAACACAAGTTCAATCCCTGCCACCAGCCACGGAGGGAACCCATATGACGAGATAGACCTCTCCTGCCTCGCCCGCTGTTCCCCTCAGCAGTGTGTTTCAGTCAGTCTGCCTGTTCTGCTCCCCACTCTCTGTCTGGTGAATCCTCTCACCTCCTGCGACTCTGGCCTGTACCCCAGCTCTTGTATGCATGTAAATAAATCTTTAAAAAAAATAATAAAGTACCTGCCTGAGATAGGTGGTTTTCTGAAGTACAAATATCTAAATTTCTGAAACAAGGAAATATTTTACGCTGAATTATCATTTTAATACCTAGAAAGCCACTTTGTCTCCCTCTTTGTCTTTATTGAAAGGGGTGTCCCACTACACATAAACAGGTTCTTATGACCCTACTTGCCAAATACAGAAAGAAGGAGCATGTTATTTTTTTGCCCAAACTTGAATGCTTTTGAAAGTGAAAGGAGGGGCTATTTATATTTCTCCAGAAGCTCTGTCCTGGGCTTACTGGATGTGCAAGCAGAGTTAAACAGCACTCCTGGTTCATTGCTACCTCTATATCTTTCTCTCAGTGTCTTGTGAGTTTGGGTAACATTCGAAAGAACAAGGTAGGAATTCTAAAACATTATTTCAACTATTATTACCTTTTGGTGTTTCAACAACCACAGCATGTACATAATTTGAGGTAGAACATAACTAACCACATTCTGCATTACATTTCAAATGGTCACTAATTCTCTAGTCCAGATGTTTTCAGTCTCCGTTATTTATCTGAATTGTTCACGGAGTTTTTAAAACATGCCAGTGGCCCTCGAGAACTCCCACTCAGGAGCCTGGATTGAAAACACTCCTCTCAACGCACAGCCCTGAAAGCAGTTCCAAAGCTGAACTAGATCGAGTGGCAGACACAGTTAGCTTCTGCACGATTTCCAACACTCCTACGGCTAAGATGCGGTAATTCTGTCAATTATCCATGACAGTCGCTCTCTTCAAAAACGAAGTCACTGATTTTAAGTTCCTCTAAAACTCCTTCTGACATGCTTATTTGGCAGAAACTGAACACTGAGAAAACAGGAGATGATGTGACAGCTGCCAACAGCTGTGGGTGTAGGGAGATGCCACCGGAGTGGGAACTGAGTGGTATGGGCAGCTCCTGCAGGGGTGACGCTGAGGAAGGGGCAGCCCAGAAGGAGAGCACCCCTGCAGCTTCCCCCAGGGGTTCCCTGAGAGCGCAAAGCTCCAGTGACCCCTGGAGATGTGGCTTTGATATAGAACCTGTATGAGGGCGCTTCTGATCGCAGCTCCGGGGAGATGAAGACCTACGTAATTAATTGCTTTGCTCAGAAAAGTCCCCAAAAGGCTTAAAATTAGGTTGGAAAGAAGATGATAGGATTAAAAAAAAAGAAAACAAATGGGCCCCTAGACCAATAATGCCCACTTAGTTGTTGAACGTGTGCAGCGGACACAGAGGCAGCAGTGGAGAGGTCAGCAGAGAAGTTTTAAAGAGGAGATACTGGTTTGATATATTTTAAGTACAAGTACTCTTTTGTCAGCCTGGGCTATAGATTCAGGTCTCTGTGGTATAAACATAGCAACTTCACAGCACAGCATAGGAGATAGCGGTTATAACCAGCCAATCTTTAATAATTACACCTTTAGGCTTTTTCTTCTCTTCCCTCGCAGACCGATGCACCTATGCACCCCAGGATTACTGAGAGTATTTATTAGACGACCCTTTGCCTCTCATCTGTGCTTGAGTTGCACCTTCTGCTTGTAACGGGTGACCTGACCGCAATGCCTGGTCAATTTCCTTTTGTATTTTAGGTCTCAGTTTAAATATCACCTCCCGTGAAAAGCCTTCTTTGACCTCATCTAGGTAACATTAATCACTCCCATCTGTTTTGCCCCCGCACGTTCAACACACAAAGCTGGATCTCAGCACGATTAATGTGATGCTATGGTTAACTACGTGTGTGTCTCTTCGCCCTGGACGGGGGAGCAGGCGGTACAGGGGTCACGTCTATCTGCAATTTTATTCCCTCTGCCCTACTTGGTAGAACTCCAGGAGTTCCAGGTAGAACTATAGGAGAACTTAAGATATTAAAAACATTAAATCAAAAGTCCTTCCATACAACTGATAATGTTTATGGCATCTTTAATAGGAAGTAAAGACCTTTAAATTTTTCTAAAATTTATTTGAAATTTGTTTCGATAGTTTACATTTTTTTAAAGCCACATATTTGATGCTGTCAGACTACAGGGTGAGGCAAACGTCTCCCTGGACCTGTATTAAATGTAGCATGGAATTTGCAAGATTTTTTTTAAAAAAAGAACAGTTAGATCATCTGACCACAAGTCTTAACTTCTAATAACTATTAACCATACTTTTGTTAAGAATGGCTTCTTATATTTTCCTTTCAGTGTGCCTAGTATCCCTAATAAAATGTTTTGAGCATCTCCAGCAACATGGAATTGGTTGGGGAAAAAACTGACCTCACTTTTTTAAGTGCTGTGTATCGTGGGACAAATAATCAAGTGACTGATGTAGAAAATATATCCCAAAAGCAATCTTGTATGCCTAGATTCATGTGGAGACATTTGAAATAGAGAATTCGGAAATAAAATATGCACCACATAATGCAAAATGACCTTCCAAACTGCTGAGACATCTTGACTTTTTGAAATTGGGTTTGCAAGATAAGCTGTTTCGAGTGTGATGTTACTATAGTGGATTTTTAAGGGCAGATAATGGATAGGTTTAAAGAATTGTGTTGTGTTAAGATTATGATGCATTAGAAAACTTGACACTTCAACCTTATTAGTCCACACTAAGCACAGTGGTTTCAACAATCCTATTTATCAAGGGTAAGCAGCTTATTAAGACTTTCTAATTATTAAGGCAGAGTGATCAATCTGGCACAATACCATTACACAGCTCCAAGTCCTTGAGAAAACTCTGAGAAATTAGGTTCACTTTAGAGCATCCGTTTGGATCAGAACTTAACACGTGGTTGACATACACTATTTTTGCCATTTGTCAATGAAGACAGGTGATGCACCTGTAACCTATGCATCACCTACAGACACATTAGATCTACCTGGTTAACCTGTGAGACACGGGACACGTACACAAAATTACAAGCTGGGCTGTGAATACTATCTGTGGTATACATAGCAATTGGATTCACACTGGCTCTTCCTGACCCATTTCCATGAGTAGATGAGATGAGAAAACAATTGTGTTGCATTCTGAAGCACATCTTGGCAGCTTAATATTGGTTCCAGATCATCCAGTGTCTGGGACTAGCAATTGCTCATGGGTGCAGCTATCTCTGCCTCCTCAACTATTCAACTTTGGTGATGATATATATTCTAGAACAGCATATTATGCCAATAGAACAGCTAGAAACCGCCTAGGGCATCAATGGCATTGGAAAATTATAATGATGGTGAAGACAATGATAAGACTGCTACTATAAATAATAACATATTATCATAGAATGCACTGTGTGTTTTCAAACACTCGCTTCATTTGAATAAAATAATTTGTGATGTAGTCAGGGCAAGTGCTATTAAATCCACAACAGAGAGGAGAAGGCAGAAGCCAAAGAGACTCAGTTATTCACTGATTTTTTTAATATTTATTTAACACCTACTCTGTGCTAGGAATTGAGGCTGGAAATGGAACTGGGACTCAAGCGAAATAGAACAAAGTTCCCTTGTTGGTGGATGGACGAAAAACACTCAAATAACAGGTGAGTCAAATACACTGTGATGAATGGAGAGGAGCAGATTAGGAATGACTTGGGGAGGAGCATTAACATTTTAAATCAAGTGACACTGAGACGGTGTGTCTTGACTGAAAATGTCAAGGAGTAAGGGAGGTGCTGTGTGAGCACCCTCAGCGGTTACAGTCAGGAAGAGGGAACAGAGACTTAAGGTGAGAACATACTGGTGGATGCGTGGGTGTGCGTGGGTGCACTGAGAGTTGAGGGGCTCTTATGGCCTTGCTTGCGTGAGACTCCAGGTATAACTGCATGTGGCTACCACCTGTGGTACCTTCCCTGCCCTCAGTGTGCACAAGCAGGCTAGTAAATCATTGTTCATAGCCACGAGTTAGTTCACAAGGTGGAGAGGAACACACACAAACACACACACACACACACACGAGTTCCCAGAGAGGAATAAAAAGCACAGTCTCTCTCTCTCTCTCTCTCTCTCTCTCTCTCTCTCTCTCTCTGATCCCAGAGGGGAGGAGAAAGCACAGATATAGCTTAGACAAATACAGAACCATCAGCTAGGGGGTGCAGGGGGGGTCCAGGGCTGGAGGTGACAGCAGCAAGTCTGAAGGTATTTAAGGATCCACTCTCTTCTCCCACGTCACCCGCCCACCCCACACGTGCTGCAGACTCCACTCTGCCCCTGGGAGGTACGTCTGCTTTTACCCAGTCCCCTACAAAGTTCTGAGATCCCTGCTGCTAAGATTTCTGCCTCTTTCATATTTTGTCTTACTCCCACTGGACCTCCCAAGGCTAAGAAGAAATGGCTAACCGAGCTTTAATCAATTAATAATTACTTTGGAAGCTGGGGGGTAAATATTCCCCAGAGAGGAAGTAAACTAAACTTACTTCCTTTTCACTTGCAAGATAGATCTGGCCTAAGTCACCTGACACTAACTTACATATGCTGGTTTCTAATTTCTGTGCCTCCAGTACTGTGGAAAATCAATGTCATTTCTTAATCAACTGCTATTTTTGAAGCCACCATGTCATTCTTATAGCACTTCCCAAGACTGCAAAAAAAGATTCTAAGACCTCATTCTTGCTCCCCATATTATTTTTTTGTCATAGCCCTTTGTGGATTCTTGACTCTTATACCTCGATGTGTGAGGGGGTCCTCGTTTTCCTTTGTCCACCCCTGAATCATCTCTCCATATTTCCTCAGAGCTCTCATAGCTTTTTCTCTTCCTGCAGATGACTCTACCCAAACCTTCATTTCTCCCTGACTAATTTTTGTCTACTATGTTTAGAAAATTGCCAACTTTCTCCTAGAGAAAAAAGTTGAAACTTTCTCAGTGTTACTTCCCTTTGTATTTGAAATAAATCAGTGAAGTAAATATTTATTTCAGAAAGGCTTTAAAATGAGGGGAGTGATCTATCAGCTGTGGAGTTGGGAGTCAGATGTAGTGTGATTTAGGCAAACAAACTCTGAAGCCTTGTTGAGAACTCAGGGAAGAAATGCTGGAGAACAAAATTGTTCTATAACTGCACCGGGCTTGTATTTTACTGGCATCTGGTATAATAATTTAAAGAGACTTTCAAATAACATTGATCAAGTCTCTTTGGCAAAGACCATTTACACTTTGCAAAACAATTTTCTTTATTATAATGAGTATTTGTAATCACTACATTGGTACATGTCCAACATTATTTGCAAATTGAAAAAGACACTTCTCAACTCCCACTCTTCTGACACACACTGTATACTAATTGTGTACATTAAGAGGATTATACATTAAGATACACTAATTGTTTTAGAGGGATCATTAAGAGCCCAGATACTTTTTATTAATTTTTTCCTTCCCCATTACTTGGCTTTTGGAAACGGAAATCGGGAAACTGTCCTAATGACTTTCTTCTTGCTTCCTTCTCAACAGGATACTGACAAGAAAAGGAAAAAGTGTATTACTGATGACATGAAGATGCTAAATTTATTCTTTACTCACTGAATTCAGAAAAATTGGCTTTGATTAACAGACTGTGATCCCACTGTTTTCCATTCCCCCACATCTCTGAGCAATGCAAAGAAGAATGTATTTGAATATTTCAATGACATTTAATTGCTTATCTATTATGTGGCAATTTGGGTCTTTTAGCAATTATTCATGTTGTTTCCTCCTTTTATTCTCCCTTAACATTATCCAAGGATAACACTATATTTAAAAGTATTCAGTAGCAGATGCATATGGATCTCTTAGGTACTCAGAAATAGACAAACTACTTGAGCTCCCAACTAGACTTTTGCAATCACTAATAATATTTAAATAGATTAATAATATACAATTCATTACTGTGTTATCTTACAAACCACTACAGATATTATAGTTTCATCTTTAATCTTATTTTTAAGAAGTGCAATCCTTAAACTTCTCAGTGGGGGTTACTAATAGTTACTATAACATTTATATTAGCAATTTTACAAGGTTATCAGAAAGTATATATTTTACAGCTACCAACTTTAGTCTAGACAGTTAAGAAAGGAAGGTACCTTGTAACTAATGATATAAAGATTCAAAAATTGTAAACAATTTGTTCAAAGGCTGGAAAGCAGGCTTATTTAAATTCAATCTCAATGAAAACTGGATTTCAGTGATGTATAGAAACCAGGAAAAACACAAATAGAGAGAAATCTAGAAAACTGAAACATGAGATGATTTCAGAGATAAGGTGTAATAATAAAATTTCATGTTATTAACAAATAAAGGTGAGTTGTTCTTGGCAGCACTGAGGGAAAATGATTGTTTACAGTAATCATATTGCCTGTTAGATTAAATCACAATTGTTGCTTGAAAGATAACTTTTCCTGACTCTCTCCTGAGTTCCTTGCACAGGCTCCTGTCTGCTGAGGTACTGCCTTCTCTTCACAATCAGGTCAAAAGTAAGTTCAGCCCAGATAGTTCTCGTAAGACCACCATTGCAGATGTCTGGCGAGACTACAGAGTATAGTTTGTAAAAGCAATTTTATAAATGTTCAGAGCAATATGGTTTGGGTTTCAGTGTTGTAATTCAGAAAAACAGCTTATCCAAGTTGAAAGAATGAGTGTTTGCAAGGTTTTGTAAGTGTTATTTTTTGATCAAGAACAAAAAAGAGGGATGTTTACAGTGATCACCATGGATGGAATCTGGAAATCAGTTATTCTAAGTCTGTAGTTCTCAACAGATGTATTTGCTTTAGCAATCTTCTGTGGATGGTCGACAGGGCTGTGGGAGCAGTATGGGCTGTGTGTTAAAATATGGGACTGCTTTGAATAAAACTGATTTTGGGGCCTCCCTGGTGGTGCAGCAGGTTGAGCACCTCACTGTGAGTCATCTGTGCCACAGCAGCCAGAGTTCGATCCTCAGCCAGAGAGGGACCCACATGGCGCAGCAGACCTCTCCTGCCTCGCCCGCTGCTCCCCTCAGCAGTGTATTTCAGTGGATACAGCTGTTCTGCTCCCGAATCTGTCTCTGGTAAATCTTTACTCCCCACACCTCTGGACTGTACCCCAACTCCTGAATGATAAATAAATCTTCAAAAACAAAACAGAACAAAACTGATTTTGACCCTTGGTTCTGCCATATTGGCAGCATGATTTCGAGCTCTCTGGGATTCACTATCCTGGTCTATATCATTGGGACAGAAAGTCATATTCTATTATGACAGTTTTGGTGATTCCATAAAATACTATAAGAGTTTACTGTTAACATAATTCACTAATGTTATGGACACCCTCTTCTGAAGCAAAGTCTAAAGAGGACTTTGCTCGAGCAAATGAGCCTGAACACAGTAGGGGACATATCTGATGGTAGGAGATATATCTTGGAAAACATCTGATTTTAGTACAAGAACCAGGAAATGCTAGAGGCCACAGCGTAGATCTTTCTGGAAGCAAAATCCATGACCTTTCCCCTTCATCCTGCTCCTTACCTCTTTTAGCTATTTTTGCCCTATCCCACAGTATTTCATTCACAAACAGGCTCTACCTGCTTCTAAAGTTAGGTTGAATTCTGCAAGTTTCTTTGCTTTATTTTAACCCAATTACCACAAGATGAATTTTTTAGCTGTCTCATATCTATCAGAGACAAGAAGAAAAATGATGTCTGAAAATACTTGATCATCTTAGCATCTGCATTATTTTTTAATTGAAAAAACTTTTACAGTTTTAGGTTTTAAGAAACTAAATTATACACTGTTAGCAAAACATTAACATTTGATGTGTGCGTTTAACCAGCAATTTCATAGCTCCCAAAATATTTATTTTCCATATCCTGCATGCTTTTTATGGCCTATCTACTCTATTTTAAATCTGTTCAATTTATACAGCCAGTAAATTACCTTTCCATAATTGCAGTAATTACAGTCCTCTTCATATGCTCACACTTACTTCTCAAAATTCTATCACAGGAAAACATTTGTGATAAAGTTCAGATACTTTTGAGTTTAGAAAACAATATTTCCATAACATTCAAAATATTATTTAAAAGCAAAAATATGCTATTCTTAAATTAATATATATATTTCATTCTTATATATAACTCATTAGGATGTTTTTGGATTGTCTTAGTAAGAATATCCTAGTTAAAAAATGGTGAGCATGGTAAACAAAAAAGTTAATGTATTCAGTTAAACAATTACAAAATGATAAGAGAAAAAATAAATTGGAGAAAAACTATATCATCTACCAGAGTGAAAAGAAAAACCCAAGCCAAATGAAAAGTATGTTAATGCATTCTTTTGTTGAGACTGTGGGAAAATAGTCATTCTTTCTCATCACTGGTAGAATACAAATTGGTACAAGCCTTTAGGAAAAAACTTGGCAATACCTAATAAAGCCATATGTGCACTTACATTCTATCTCAGCTATCCTACTTTTAAAACTCCATTCTGAAGACAGACCGTCAATGACATAAAAATGTACACGTACTAAGTTAATCAGTACATCACTATTGATAATAGCAAAATATTGGAAACAATACTCATAAACCCTGGTAGGACATAAGCATATGCTTAGTACATGGAGTACTAAGCAGCTGCAAAAAAGAAAAAGGAAGGTCTTCATGAGCTGATCTGGAATGATTTCCATGATTAAGCAAAAAAAGCAAAATGCAGAGGAGTGTTTACAGTATATTATACTTCACGTCAGAAAAAAAGGAATAGGAATAAAGACACATTCATTTGTTCCTTTGTGTAAAAGAATTATAGGAAAGATAAACCCCAAACCTTATAGCTTGATTTCCCTACATAGGGTGGCTGGGCCTTAAATGGAAAGAAGTAGGGGAATGGCCATGGCTAGTACAGTTAAGGAGGGATATTTCCCAGACTATGTATTTTTGTATGGTATATTCTAAGACTTAGAATAAAATCAATGTCTCACATTCTATCCCCAAATAAGGAAATACTCAAAATCAGTCAATATATAGGAGTACCTACAATGAAATATAAACAATAACAAGTAAACCTAGTATTATTACCAATAAATAGTATGATCATATAACAGAAGACAGGGAAGACAAGAACTCACCTAACTTTAAAGAACTGTATTTTGGGGCCTCCCTGGTGGCGCAGTCAGTTAAACAACACACTATGAAGCAAACCACAGCCACTGCAGCACGAGTTCGATCCCTGCTGCCAGCCAGGGAGGGGACCCACATGGCACAGCAGACCTCTCCTGCTGTGCCCGCTGCTCCCCTCAGCAGTGTACTTCNGTTGATCTGCCTGTTCTGCTCCCCGCTCTGTCTCTGGTGAATCCTCTCACCCCCCCCCCACACCTCTGGCCTGTACCCCAGTGCTTGTATGCATAAATAAATAAATCTTTAAAAAAAAACAACTGTATTTTGACTAGATACTTTAAAGACCAAAAGAACTGCACAAAAATACTCTAGTTCTTAATGAGGCACAGATTAGCAACTCTAATTTATGTATACATTGGGACTGAACAAATATATTAACCTATTAAAAATTATGAGACTCAGGTTTCTCACTGTTGGAGAAAGATATTACAGGTAAGGATTTAGGGAAGACTAGAATGAGCTTTGTGGTATTGAAATGAAATCAGTATGAATTTAGTAATTCATAGATATTCATTTATCTATCTTTTCCTATGAGAGAGAAGAAGGAAGGATAGAAGGATGGAAAAAAAAGGAAGGAAAAGGAAGTGTTGGTATATATGGAATACAATACATAAATTTCCTATCTCTATTTCAGAGTCAGTATAAAAACCATGCCATCGGAATGGCAATGAGTCCATCTATTACACAGAGCTTGATTTTAAAACTATTTTCCAGTGAAAGGAACCCATGCTCCTTGGTGAAGAGGTTAAGTCCAGGAGTAACACAAAAATACCAGAAGAATCTAGAATATTTTGTGATGGCAAGAATGAGGAATTATTCCAAAAAGGGAAGTGCACATATCGAGAGCATACAGGATACAATAGTCAGGAGTTCCCAACATTCAAACGTGCAATAATTTGAGCAACAAAATGAATAATGGCATTACTGGATTATATTCACAGAATAAATAGCTATTAGTCCATACTGATATAACTGAACACATAAGCAACTGGGAGAGAAAAAAAACTGATGCTTTGGGGAAGAATTCCAACTAATACATATAGAAGGAAAGAGAAGTACAACATCACCATTAAACAGAATCCACAGTAATAACTGCTGTAGGTGAGATCCTGTATGGATGTTCAACTAAAATCACGAACCAAAAGTTTGAGAAGAAAGACTTCAAAGATCATCCCTAAGATTTGCTGTACCAATAGAGGGGACATAGTAAGCTACAGTGGAGAATCTCAGGAGATGGTGCATGTTCCCCTAATTTGATACACACAAAGGAGAACATTATTTCTGTGCTATAATGGACATAATACAGACGCTCCATCTCCTCATGAGGTAACAACAAACAAATGAAAATTGAGCGTCTGAAAAATAATGGATGAGTCTTCACCCCTAAAGTGTCAAGATCATTCAAGATTGCTTGGTTGAGAGACTATGACTGATGGAAAGAGACTAAGGAGAAACAACATCCAAATTCAGGTAGGGTCCTGGATTGGACCCTAAAACATGAATGTAAACTAGTGGCATTAGAATAAAGTCAGAGGGGGCCTCCCCTGGTGGCGCAGTGGGTTAAGCAACGCACTACGAAGCAAATCGCAGCCACTGCAGCACGAGTTCGATCCCTGCTGCCGGCCAGGGGGGGGACCCACATGGTGTGGCAGACCTCTCCTGCTGTGCCCGCTGCTCCCCTCAGCAGTGTACTTCTGTTGATCTGCCTGTTCTGTTCCCCACTCTCTGTGGTGAATCCTCTCACCCCCCTACACCTCTGGCCTGTACCCCAGTGCTTGTATGCATAAATAAATAAATATTTAAAAAAAAAAAGAGAATAAAGTCAGAGGTTTAGTTAATAAGATTGAACCAATGTTAATTTTCTGGTCCTTAGAATTATGATATGGTTATGTATGTGTGTTGTTAAAATTAGAAGATGAGTAATAGGTATAGGTGAACTGTCCTATTTTTGCAACTTTTCTGTAAATTGAAGATTCTTTCAAAATAAATGTTAAAAATAATTCAATTTTAGGGCCTCCCTGGTGGTGCAGCAGGTTAAGCAACACACTATGAAGCAAACCGAAACCACTGCAGCACGAGTTTGATACCTGCCGCCGGCCAGGGAGGGGACCCACATGGAACAGCAGACCTCTCCTGCCTTGCCCGCTGCTGCCCTCAGCAGTGTGTTTCAGTCAGTCTGCCTGTTCTGCTCCCCGCTCTGTCTCTGGTGTCTCCTCTCACCTCCCGTGACTCTGGCCTGCACCCCAGCTCTTGTATGCATAAATAAATAAATCTTCAAAAAAATTCAATTTTAACCAGATCAAGTTTGGAGAAAAACTTGATCTTTTCCCTCGTCCCGGGGCTATAAAGGCCATGTCAGTGTAGTGCATATATATGAAACCCCTGGTAAGTGAGAATTCTCTAATTTAGAATTTTATCCACTTTATCTTTATCTAAGACTTGGCAGAAAGTGTCTCTTCAAGTGATCAACGAAAAGATTGTATATATTCAAGAGAGTAAGATTTCTAAATGACATAAAGACTCTAAACAAAATGACATACTAATTATGACTCATTTCTTAAAGCATAGATATATAATATCTGGCAGAAAGTAAGAACTCAATAAAAAGTCAACCCTAAATCTTAAAATAAGTCCCTTAATGCCTTCTAAAAGGCGATAATTTGATGTTGGTGTTCTTGCTCTCTCAATTAATATAGATTACTGCAATTTTCCTGTCTAAATGGATATGGATTTATCAGGAAGGATCACAGACACTTTCTCACACTGCCTTAGTAGCTCCCAAGTGGCTATTTCTCTGCCAGATTAAGAAGTTTTTGATTAAAAAAAAATTGATTTTCATTTTGTAAACAGCTCCTTGAATGAGATTTATACTTTATCATTTCTCATTTTCAAACTTCATGTCTGCATCTGAAAAAAACGCCTGGATGTGTCTTTACATTTTTCTACCTTTGATTTTAAAGGTTGATTTCACAAATTTGTGATGAAATGAAACAATCCTGGGCCCGATGATCACAGATCAAATGGAGAGGAATAGCACATCAGAATTAAAGCAATTAAAAAAAATACAACCCAAAACAAAAATCTGAGACAGTCAGGAGGAAAGGAATTTAATATCTACCAATTCCACCTGGAAATTAAATGTATCCTGAAACAAACTTCTCCAAATTGAATTCAAGGAAATGGAATAACTATTCAATAAAATTCATTGTCAGATTTTGTTTTTAATGTTGCGTGGCCGCTATGAAACTATTTGAAATACGGTCTCAAAACTCAGGACTCCCGCCAGAGTGAAGAATAAACAAACGTAAATCCTCCTGAAGAGCCGGAAGCCTGAACACAGCCCACAGGCGCAACCTTTAATCAGACTCACAAGCTGCAACCTCAAATTATTGTTCTCAGGCTCGACCTTTCCTCTCACTTTGTTCTGGCAACTTTCCAAACAGGGACAGGTGGTTTTAGGGCATTTTCTTGGGTTACAAATCAAATAATATTTCATGGTTTTCACCTTTAATGGGCTAAGCAGAAGGTATTTGACAAAAGTCACTACAGAGGTTTGGAAAAATAATTTATACTCTAGGGCATTCTTAAATCAGTAACTTGGCACTATGAGATTTGGAAAAAATTCTCATTGCTCCTTTGCATGTTGCACTGCAAAATCTGCATCCTGTATGTTTGTCTTAGTCCTCGGGAGCCTCCATGTTTGAAAACCAATGAATAGGTTATTACATTGGTCTTTGTCGATTGATTTTTCATTGGTGACAATAATACCACGAAGCATGCATGAAGTAAAGGAGCTGCTTTCTGATATGTGAAATTCTTGAGCGTGAAGGAAATGAACGCCCTTGAGGCCAGTGTTTTTTTTTTTTTTTTTTTGTAAAATTAGCAAATTTCATGCCTCAACTTGAAATTCAGAATTTGGCAGGAGGAGAAATGAACAGAGTAATCCTAGATTTCATGCATGGAGGATTGCAGGAGCCAACGCCAATAGAAAATAGATTTCCTCCTGGATTGAATGCAATTATAAAATGTCAATGTGTATGATAAATATGACCATCAAGGGGTTCATGAGTCATGAGAAAATTCATTTGGGGGAGCAATCAAGGCATGTCCCTGTTGAATCATTTATGTTAAGCATTCTTATATTTGTACAGTTGACATTCTAACTGCACTTAATTAAAGAGGTTGGGGAGTATGGATATAGACTCATTCTGAAACTACATATTGATGAGCAAGCTGTTAAATGTTCAACATTTAGGGGTAAAGGCAGTATAATTGCACAAAGAAAGAACATACAGGTACCAGTGTGGTGCCCCAGGAGAGGATTCTGGCCACAATCTGTTGGAGTCGATTAGGGAAGTTGGCTGCAGAATCATTAGGGCTGTGGAAACTTTCCAACAGCCTTTGGTGTCCCTAGATCCTGTTCTAAGAACACAGGACAATAGTTTTTTCAACATCTAACTAGACATTCCCATTTTGGTACCATTGCATCTCTAATCCTTTAAGTTCTCAATAGATTGAAGAAATCATTGTTTGCCATATTTCATAATTACCTTTTCCATTTGGAGACTGCAGAATTTTTCTTTCCTGTACATACTTAAGTTATAACTGATGTATTTCTGTCTTTAGAGCCCGCATTTTGATATGAAGTGCTATAAATGTTTCCTTGCATCTCTGTTGTCTTCCTTTCTCCTTCTGTGTCACGCTTAGATGCTCTCTCTGTGGTACTGTCATGAGTTTCATCCATCTGAATCCATCCTGTGGTCAAATGGACTTAGATCTTACATTACCAGGATAAAGCTATCCTGTGACTTGTCATTGCCTATAAGTAGTCCAGTCCTCACCAATGTTACCTCCCATTTATGCCACACAGATGTCTATTTCAGTTTGACTGGTTTCCTCATAATAGCCTAGGTTCATTATATTTTTTCTTAGCCTCATAACACTGTTTTCCTATTCTAGCACCAAAAAATGCATATTCACCCAAGCAAGGGCAAGATCATCTCTACTGGCATGAGTTCCACCTCCTAGGAACTGAGAAAAATGCATGAATAGAGATTAGAAACGTGTATGTGGGGCTTTCCTGGTGGCACAGGGGTCAAGGTTTAGCACAATCACTCCTGCAGCCTGAATTCGACCCCTGGCCAGGGAGCTGACCCACAAGTGCAACAGACCTCTCCTGTCTCCCTGCTACTCCCCTCAGCAGTGTATTTCAGTAGATCCACTTGTTCTAATCCCCACTCTGTCTCTGGTGAATCCTCTCACAACTGCCCCCCCACCTCTGGCCTCACTCCAGTTATTCTATACATAAATAAATCTTTTTTTTAATTTATTGATGACATACATTTCTTCTAATCTTGACCATGCAGTTCTTCATGATTAACTCCCTCTGACCTCTTTTTTTTTTTTTTTAGCATGCCTTGTGATCTCTTTTGTTTGAAAGATTTTGCTATCCTTAAGTTCTATACTAGACTCATTCATGGGAACATGGATGGATCTGGAGGGGATTATGCTTAGCGAAGTAAGTCAGAAGGCAAAAGAAAAATACCAGATGGTTCCTCCCTT